>JAPZDV010000003.1:21098305-21125834 GCA_029814665.1 Acanthurus lineatus
TTTTCCGCCGTCCTCGTCGGTCCGGAGTCACGCCAACAACCTGGGGAAAGTTAATAAATCCATGTGTGTGTGTTTGTGTGTGTGTGTGTGTTTCCAGCGGCCGATTCGTCGTCGTGTTTTTTTTTAATCGCCGTCACTTCGCTGCTGCGTTCACGCCGCTGAAGTCCGCTGATACACAAGCAAGCAACTTCTTCTGTCGGCGGCTTGAACGGGGAAGAGTCGTGCGGGGGGATGTGGGCGGAGCCACATACACACTCTAACACACACTCTAACACACACACACAAGGAGACACCCTCTCTCACTCACACGCACACACACATTTATAAAAGGGTGCGTCACTGAAATGTTATAGGCTGTCTAATCGATGCGCTCCAGGCACCTGACACGCACAAACCGGTTGAGGTGGCCCCGCTGCTCCCCGCACGTCTGCCGTCTCTGTGGATGTGAACTTGAACAGTTTGTTTCCTCAAACTGAACCAAACAGGAGCTAATTTGTTTGATACCTGGCAGCAGCGATGCTACTGACTGACTGACTGAACTCCACCCTCTCCCGGGTTGCCAGTTCATGATGCGTTCAAGTTGCAAAAAAATATTTGTGTGTGATATTTACATATAGACAAACTCTCACATGAGTATTAGTGCGTTGTTTGCATGATTCAGTCACGCTGAAGTTACTGTTCTTGTGATAAAAACACAATCTGACTTCCAGTTCTTGTGTCACTCAGCAGATAATCTGATGTCAAAAGTCCAGTGTGTAAAATTTAAGAGCTTTCTATTTGTAGAATATGACAGAAATTAATATAATATTCATAAGTATTGTTTCTTTAGCAACTAACCCTCTGATTATAAGAACTGGGTTTTTATTTCCTTAGAATAAACCTTTTGTCTCTATGGTTGGTGCAGGTTTTCTTCCATGGACCACGTTGCACCGCCATGTTTCTGTTTGTTTATTGAGCTTATTGATGAGTTTATTGATGAGTTTTATTGCTGACACAGGCTCAGAAATACACATAAAAGGTTACAACTACAATTTATTGCTTTATTGCTTGATGCTTCTAAATCAAACACACTTTACTTTCAATATCGAGGCTTTAGGAGTCAAATCTGATCAAGGGACACAAAAAGAATTGATGGTTTGCGCTTTGATTTTACATCTTTTAACACTTCGATTTTATTACGGTTTAAACAATTTGTAGTTTAACACGAGGCAGCTTTTGTTGCATTTGGGCTGGGCCAGCCAAAAGTCTCCTTAATGCTAAGCTAAGCTAAGCTAAGCTAACTGCCTGCAGACATGAGAGTGCATCAGATGTCTTTTCTTACTCTTGTCAATAAATAAAATAAGTTTAGGTTTATGTGTAAATTTTCCTTTAACAACACAAAGATGCTTGACAACCAACTAAACAAACAAACACTGTTTTTAGTCGTTTCTGGTAATCATATTTAATAAATACAGACCAGTGCTTGATTATCATCTTTAACACAGTGATCTCTGCTGTAAAATAAGCATCTTGAATTGTGCAACAATCCATCACACATGATGTAAACACAAACATAACACTGCTTGATTAATGAGCACATCATGTAGAGCTCTTACTGTCGACTGTATTCATGAGATCCTGCAGCTTTTAATTCCATCGTGGCACAAAACTCCTCTGAAGAGACTGGCAACAAATCTTAATGCTTTTTTGACAAACACGTATCTTTTGCTTCAAGTAGCATTTTGACGTTTTGGGAAATACACTGAAATCACTTTTTTTTTTTCACCACAGGGAATTAAATGGGACGATCAATACCACTCTCTTTCATTAGCTATTGAGCTAAAAGCTGGAAGGCAAGGAGTATCCTTCCCGTCATCCAAGATTATAAGTCACACAGTGATCAGGCCGGCGTGTCCATTGTCTGTGTGTTGGCTGAATCCCTGACAAACACAATGACTGTCACCAGTCTGAAAACTGAGAAAGACCAGTTACACCTGCTTTGGTTCAGCGGCACACACCGACACAGGCAAATACAAAGTTAAAGCCTGTTTGTCCAGACTGGTTTACTCGGCTTCTTTTAACCACAAACTGACTAATAACTTCACATGTTGACATCCAGATTAAACTTTCGGCCCACGCCCACTAAATGTGCAAATTTATTGGCTTCTTTTCCCACGTTTGTTTTGTGGTTTTAACCGAACACTTCAGCAGAGGAACTTGTGCTTACTGATGCTGAGGCACCCAGATGGCAGCTGGAAGTTGGAGTTATGCATGCGATGAGTGTGTGTGTGTGTGTGTGTGTGAGGGGGTCTCCCAAACAGCAGGGGGGCCCCAGTCCCCCAGGCTGGCCTATTAATGACCCAACAAACAGGGGGTCTGCTGTGTGAAGGACTGGAGGCTTTATGTCTTCTGTTAAAAAGACCCACAGCTGGTCACCCAGCGGACACAATGGACGCCCCGCCGGTGCTCATAAATAATAATCTTTAGGTTCACATATGATTAAACCATTGTGTGTGTGTTTTCAGTGTTTTTTCTTAAAGTTGATGGTGTTTTTCAGCTCAACAAAGGAGAAGAGATCAAACTTGTGATAACTGAAGAGTAAATAACAAAGAAACTTACAACCAGTAGCTTTGTTTTTCAGGCTCCTGTCATGTGACTTGGCTGCACGAAAACCATGTTGTGGTGTTTTGAATGAAACTGAGAAAAAGTGTCTGCCGATTGAGACATGCAAACTGTGGTAACTTGAGTTTTTTTCTCACTTTTTATTCATCTTTGTTGCTGGTAAATGAATTACAGAGAACTTTTTAAGAGTTTAATGGCTAAACAATGGATGAACCAATGACAGGGAGCCTGGATGGAAGAATTTAGAGCAAAAAAGTTGTGATATTTCATATTTTTCTTACACTAGAAGACACAAAAGTACAATTAATAGACCCAAGTGTTGCTTGTTAGGCTAAATTCTGATACAGAGTAGGTTTTTTTCCCTTTTCCACCGAATTTCTTTGTTGTACAAAAACCGTTAAAAATTCACAAATGAGTCATTTAAACTAAGTCAATGTGTGTCAGTCCCACGCACACAGTCGTGCCATTTTCAACACTAACCAGCACACCAAATTTATATCAAACTGCGGTTGCAAAAAGTCTCAAGCACAGTTTCCTCTTGTTTTGTTAAAATTAGAGCGCACAGCTTATTCTAGAAAATAAATGTGGCTCAGTGCCACACGATGGGGAAGTGGAAAACTTACTAAAGCATTCTGGTCTTTCGATTGAATTTTTCATCAAGAGCAAAACTTAAAATAGTTGCTGGCTAATTCTTTATGTCTGCAGTTCCTGGCTTATATATTTGTTTCACTTAGGTTGCAGTAAACTTCCTTATTTTCCAGTGGAACATTTTAATACTTATTGTACTAATATTTTAATGATCATTATTGATATGATGGATCACCATTACATCTAATTACATTTTCCTCAATAAAAAAGGATTCCAGTCACAGTTGTTAGCCTGATTATCCTTATCCGTCTCAGTTGTAATTGCCTAATTTTTCTCTCAGATTGCTGTCATACACATGCAGGCATACAGCCACACCCTGCTGTGGTTGGGGGGTTAATTGTGTACATTTACAGCCCTCCACCAATCACTGTGTCATCAGGACAGAGGGCAGCGTGCTTTTCCTGGCTGTAACAAGGTTAACAACATGGGATAGGATGACGGAGTGAGCAGCGGGTGTGAAGGAGTTGCAGACAGCCAGGACTCAGGTGTCTCTCTCGTCCACCTCTCAGAGTCTCAGGTGGTCAGCGAGGCTTTGTTTGACGTGCATGTGATCACCCAAGGGTGACTGCGGAGCACAAGCTGGCACTTTGGCCACCGCTGCCACCCAGCTGCTCATGTTTCGGGGTTAATCAAAGAGGGACGAACAAACGATGCTGTTAACGGCGTCACAGTGACTCACAGGAAAAAACTTCTTATCTTTTCCATCACTGGATACAACATGGAACAAATGATGTGTTTCAAACTGACAACTAATAAAGTTTATCTTGATCTTATCTCAGTATGCATCGAGCACATCGCCCGAACATCACCCTCAATAAAACCCTGCTTATTGCCAGGTACAATATGCCGTAAAATATGTAGGACAAGAACTTTTCATTTCGTTTTGCAACTCTGTGTTGCACAAGAATGAATAAATTACTCGTACCTTGCACCTTGGATGTTAATGTTGGAAGAGATCCATTCAATATATGCAATTTTTTTCAATATTGCAATCTGAAATAAACAAAAAAATCCTTAAAAAACTCAAAATATTGCATCATGACTTAACTTTAGAGGTAACTAAATATACTGCTTTACTATTATCTCAGCTGTCAAACTGTAAAAAAAAATCTTTATTCCTTTTAATTATGTTTCTAAACTTAATTTTTCATGCGAGTGAATGAAAATTTTCTCCACAGCTCAGTCTGTGTTTGTTGCCTTTCTTCTGAATTGACATAAAAAATGCAAGATGTTGCTCCGCTTTAAATGGAGTGGGTGATTAGAGCCTCCAGTGTAACTGAGCCAAGATGCAGCACAAAGCAGGTTTCAACAGTCAGGAGTCAACAGCCAAGGGCGCACACACACACACACACACACACACACACACACACAAACAAACACAACTTCCAGGAAAGCTTTCAATGAGAATCAAGAGACTATAAAAATGAACTGTAGTAACACTCGACTACTTGTGTTGTTTTTATTGAACTTCAGCGGCTGAATGTGCTAATAATGCTCTTGAACTGGAGACACTTTGTACCTGTTTCTACCTGAGGACACGCACACCTGTACTGCATCACTGTGTAATAGGTAACAGGGTAAAACACCTGCACTCTTACCGCAGTTGAATATCATAATAATTAGTTTATAGGCAGACAGAGTTACATATAAGGAGGCCATCTTTGATTGAGACAGCGTTCTATTTAAAGAACTTCTCAGAGCTGCAAAGGTTTAAAGAGTATTTATGTAATGTCACTATTCATTGAGGTAGATACATTTTTAATAGATCTATATGGATTATTGCACATTGACCTTTATCTTAACTTTGAAGTGATACATATCAAGGTTGTTACTAATAAATCATAGGTTAATGATGCAGAGTTTGCTCATTATGATGCAATAAACGCTGACGACTGTTTTCTAAAGTAGAAACCTTTTGTTTACACAATAGAATAGTTATTGTGACAACGTGTGGTAACGATGTGAAATGTTAAAACTCAGTGGGATGTGATGTTTCCATGTCAACAACAACCATGCAGGTACAAATAACGAGTGAGTTCATTTCCTGGCCTGTAAGGTTTCTGCCACAGAAAGTCGAGAAAAGAAGGCTGACATCATGAAAACAAACGTGTGTGCGTCCTGAGGAGGAAATCAAGATGCATTTACTGAGAAACGGAGTTTAACGGAGCTATTTTAGGCTGCATGAACACATGCTGAACACATGCAATCTTTGTAAGCAGTGTCCTAACCTCAGCTGTCCCATCAGCATGTTTTACCCAAACACAGCAGTTTAAAGTCTTTTCATCTGCAGAAAGTTTGTATGGAACTAAAAGTGTTCAAAATTACATAAAGAATATGGAATATAAATAACAAACTCTGGTATTCTTATATAATTTAGTTTAATCCTTTCCAATTTTTATAAAAATGTCTCTTTTCAACATCTATTTTTTTTTTATAATGAGATTTTTCCAGTGTCTCATGACATGAAGTCACATTTTATGACAGTGGTGATGTCAGCTGTTCTCGCCGAATTATCTGTCAGCTGACCACATGTCTCGTCATCATGACAATAAAAGATAAAATAAAATTGTGTAACAATGAGCTGAGTTTCAAAATTAGCACCTTCTGTTTGTCTTTGTGTCTTTTATGGCTTTTATTTTATAACAAACTCTTTAGGGTTCTGCAGAAGTGTGGCTTCGTTTTGTTCTTATCAGGATTTTTAAAGTAAACTGATGCATCTCACACACACACACACACACACACACACACACACACACACAGTAACAGAGATCATCTGAAATACAACTAACGGCGGTAAAACAGCAGTTCGGGGATCCCAGGTTTATGATGGGAAATTCCAGACTCGTTGCTCGGCAGCAGAGACGTTGCTGCTCCGGTTCAGACTCTTCATCATCCATGACACCTTTGAGGTCTCAGACACACACACTGATACACACACACACTCACAGATATTTAAGATACACCCTGTAACTTTCACATAAGAGAAGTCTGAAGGTCTGAAGAGGAGAGTGTGCTACATGTCGGAGTCATGGGAAAATACTTGGAATAACGCTGCATGACGGCTGCACAAAAGAACTTTACATTCATGCCATCAGGCCAGCAGCCGTGCAGTTTCTGCTGTTCTTCTGCTGATGCTCAAGGCCACATTTATATAATTATAGATAAATAGACATTACTAACCACAGCAGACTGTGGTCAAAGCAGAAGGCTGAAGATGTTGACAGCTGGAAATGTGCAGCAGCCAAATCTGAGGATTCAAACCGACCTGCAGCCGACGACTCTGAGTTCATCTTCTCTTTATTTTTATATGATTTTTTTTATAGTTTCAGGGGAGTTTACATTCTTAGTGTGTTTCCAGTATCTTTTTTTATTTTATATTCAACTGCTTTAAACATTCATGTTAGATTTGTTGACATATATTCAAATGTTTATCTAAATTAGTATGAGATATAAAAAGAAAAATAATTTAAAAACATTCAAACATTATGTGTCAAATTAAAATCTTTAAATCTGGAGTTTGTTATTTGGAAACTCTATATTTTTAGAATTTTTCCTTAATGACATACAAGTTTCAGTGTCAAACAAAAGGGCAGAAAATCACATTATGATGTTTTTCCTCCTTAAAACGGTTCAGATTGTCACTGTGAATCAGATACTGGTGCTGGGATTGTGTGCATGTGAAACATAGTGCTGCAGAAAAAAGAAACCATGCAAACTTAGATGCTTTCTCTAAAAAATGATGCACTAAAAGTTCAAAACATCAGTCTTCCTCTTACAGTAACTCTGGTTGGACGTAAGTGGAGGGTTGGTTGAAATTCTTTGTCATTTGTCTGCTCGAGGTTCCTCTCGGACCAACAATAGCAGCTTTGTAGCTCTTTGCACAGATCCTGGCAGCGATGTCCTTGGGTCCTGTGACTTTGAGTCCCGGGTGTCCGTGTGTTTGTTCCCTGAACACAATCCAAGCCCTTTATGGCTTCGACTGGTGCGGGGAGATCAGAAGGCTGTCTGACCATAGGTGGATAATAAAACATGTTACTTATTGAACTGTTTTCAGTCAGAAATGTGGACATAAGTTGCATCTATTGGCTGATATTACACCACCATCAACAACCTGACATTCAACATGAGCTGCTACCTGCAAAACTCATACAGGTGTTGTCAAATATTCTGGACAAGTCGACCTCTGCTCAGGTTGAAGCAGGTTGTAGCCAAATGCTTTTTTCCTGAAAGACATTTGGCGTTGCTGTGGGAAAAGCACACATGCGACGAATGATGGCCAAAGTCCATTCTGCTGCTGCAGTTTCAGGACCCTGATATTACAGCCATGCTGTCACGACTCACAGAGACACTCAACATCAATGTCATAGTTGTACTTTTCCTACTTATACAAGCCTCTTAATAGCCGTTTGTTACAGAATTTCCCGGGAAGAGGAAATCATGTTAAATAAGCAGTAAAAGTGGCTGTTTGCTCGAGGTCAGGTTCAATATGCATCATCTCTTATCTCAAATCTACATGGGTCATGTCAGGATAAAGAGTGTCAGTACAGATTTTTATAAGCAGGATAGCATAAATGTGATAAGTTAAGCCTCTGAATGACGGCTCAGTCAGAGTGACTGAACAGGAAGAAGCTGTTTATCAGTGAACATGCTGTTATGTAAATGCACAGGTTGCACAGCTGGACCGTACGTGCCTGATGGTCAGGAGATTATTGACCGAGTGCACCGTGGAGCAAAAACATGTTTCCAGAGCCGGCGAATTCGTCAATCATTAACTCTGACTGTTGCTACTGTAGATAGCCACAGCACTGCACAGCGTGTTCTTCTTCTCTGGTTAAAAAAATGCAGCAGCTACGACAGAGTTTGATGGAGAAACTCATCCCTGAATCTCCTCATTTGTTTGTATCATCAAGTTTTTTCACTAGAGACCATCAGAGAACAAGTTCTGCTTCCCAATGGGTTTTTTTGATGCAGTTTCAGAAACATTAAATATGAAACTGTTGGGAAAACCCACTGCTGATTGTATCTTTTATGTTTGACCCAAAGGGTCACGGGACAAGATCACATGCCCCTGTGTGAGGAACTTCGCATGACTTTAGTTTTTTAACGCTTAATGTGTGTGTGTGTGTGTGTGTGTCTTCCCTCACAGTGTGGCATATATCCTCTTTACTGAAACCACAGGATCAGTTTAGTCAAGACGCAGCACCGAGGAGGCAGAAATGAAAGTCCGAGTCAGTTTTTATTTTCGTTCAGTCGCAAAAGGAATCACGCTAACATCTCGCCACGTGCAGTAACCGTCCTGACTTCTGACTGACTTCTGACCCATTTTGTTCGCCTTATATAACTTTATTTACAAAAAAGTTTTTTTTTCTTTAAGAGATTAAATGTATAACATGGAGCAACATCACAATAAATGTCCACAAACAACATTATCTTTGTTGTGTGATTTGTTGAGTCGGGTCTTTACGTCATTCTGAATGTTTCCAACGATGTGCAAACTCAGGGAAATCTTGTTTTTGAAGTAACTTTGAGTTTCATCATGTCACCTGCAGCTAACTTCAAAACAGTCAGTCTGAAAGGAAGTCAACAAACATGACCAAAGTTAACGTGAATCAAACTTTAATACTTTAACTCGTCCGTGAACATTCCTGCATAAATCAACCACATAGATTTTTATCTCTAATGGAGATAAAAAAAATCCCATGATCCCACGCTGCTTTACAACATTGTCGAACTGCGTCTTTTGTTGTCATTGTTTTGATAGAGAGCCCCCTAGTGGCAGAAACATCACATTCTGGGCTCTGCTTGCAGTCACTCATCCTCTCAGATCCTGTTTAATCCTGAGGAACTGGGGAGAAGCACTGAAAAGAGATCCATCAGTGTATCTGATACTGTAAATCATGCCTGTTCTCATATTGCATGCACAGAGATTAGCAGGGGAGACGTGGTGTGTCACGCCTTATTGAACAGCAGTGACTCATACTTCTTCATAGATTGTTCGAGCCTGCTGTGAATTCAAGCTTGCAATGTGAAACTGCTGTTTTTACTTGAAAAATTACAGTTATTAATAATAGAAACTGTTTGAAATATTCCATGAATTTGATATGCCTTTTGTGTGGCCTGATACGGTGTACAAATAAAAAATGTCTTTGACGCAACACCCATCCGGTAGCCTGGGAACCAAACCTGCTGAGCTCATAGTTTATTTGCTCTAGCGGGAGGGTTCGGCCCCCTCCCGCTCAGACAGACTTCCAGCCGACCTGACCCGTGTGGGCTGGACACAACTGTTTTAGTTGTGGGTTTTTGTACAGTGACAGACAGAGGAGCAATACTGGTCCAGATTTAAGGAGTCTGCTGCTGTGATACGTTGCACCAGTGCAACTCAGCAGACTCAAAAAACTTGAATCAAACTGTCAGACAAGGTGTTTTTAATCAAATATGAATCAAACCTGTGTCACTGCATTTCCTTTATTCTGTCTCAAATCTTTCCAGAAACACATTTAAGCTGTTTATCTGTAATTTAAGAACATTTGTGACAAAGCCATAATTTTTATTCATGCTCGAAACTAGACCAGACAAAGACCCAAGTTGCATGTGCCGCTCAGCGTTGGGTCACATGTTTAGCTGATCTAACTGGCTGTAAGTTTGTCTAAATGCATCTAGAAGCATTTTGGTTCAAGACCTGCTGGAAACAAGCAGCAGCCTCTGAGGTTAAGAAACTGGAAAACTGGAACCAATGTGCCAAAAACTGCAGTTCTTTGAAAGGCCATTTGAGGCAAGTTACTCCTATTGATCCCCATGATAAAATGTCCAACTTTAAAACAGACATTAACATGTTTAAGGTCTCATTCAAAACATCGTCCGGTCAATGAGGCTTAATTACCTGTTTACGACAAATGCACAGTGAACAAACTTGTTACACAATCCACTCAGACCAACTTATTTCAAGGCTTTAACTTTAACTTCAGCTGCTGTTTGCTGTCTGCCAGGCATCACAGTGTAATCAGTGGCAGTATTTATCCACCTTAACTCCACCTTCTCATCCAGATTTGGTCACTTCTGGCTCTAAAAACCAAAATGGTGACAGCCATTATGCAAAACTTGAGGATTTAAAACAGTACACAAACCATAAATTGATGTCACAGAGGCTCCATTCATATACTGTCTGTAGTTTCACCAGTACGGTTCATCAAAGAAGTTAAACAAACACCACGACGCAACTATTTGCAAAAGCTATTTGACTCTTGTTTTTATTTTTTAACGAGACACCATCGATGTGCAAAATACATGCAAATGAAGCTGAGCTTTATCTCTCTCTCCCAGTCAAGTGCGCCTGATTTATAGTTTACAAATGTTCCTTGTTTTTAAAACGTGTGTTTACATTTGTGTTCATGGTGGCAGTGATTCACTACAGAAATAGAGAACATATAAGACTTTGTAAATAAATGTTAATTAGTTTATCTGGTAGATCAGAAAAAAGACTCCAAGACTTACATAATCAATATTTCATTTATTTTCAACAGATCATTTTAAGTTTTGAAAATGTTTAAATAAGGAAGAAGCTTATGTTTTGCATAGTTCTGCAATAATATGTGTTCAAGTTATAACACAAAGAACCTGAGGCTGTATTATATTAAATTATTGTAATATGACAGACAGCCCACAGAGAAGAGGAGTTGAACTGTGCTCGTTTCTGTTATAAAGCCTCAAAACAGGTAAATCTGGCCAACATTGAACTCAAAAATGAGGGTTTCTGTAAATCTTCAGGCCTCCTTCAGAGTTAAGGCTCTCTGTAAGGGGTTAGACCGGCTGTGGAAAACCCTTAAGGGCCATTTCATTTTTATCACATCCTTGAAGGGCTGTGGTAAATCACTGAACACGTGTTTTGGACTAACCTCTGTCAGCTAAACCTGCTTCGTTTGAGCGAGGCGTTCGGTGTCGGATGGCATGATTTAATAGTGATGTTGTTAATGTTTCTAGCAGCTGGTTTTCCAGGTTTGGATCCGTCAGCGTAGTTATGAGCTTTCAAGCACATCAACAGGTTCCACATTAAACATCATAGGAAATGTGTTTAGTTTCTTTTTATGTTTTATATCCTAAAAAACTCATCATATGCCTGCAGGAGTTTTGCATTTATGCATTTATCAGCATATTTTTAGTGCTGATAGAAGGTTTTTGCTCTCAGAAAGCAGGAAAATGTGCAGTGCTGCTGCTTCCCAGTTCAGAAACACATTCAAATGATTTCACATTTGAAAGCAGAAAGCTGAGAGGCTGGTTAGCTTGGAGCTAAAGGTTCAGCTATTAGACATACCTGATAATTTCCACATGAAGACCAATTCACAATGCCTCTGTCTGTGTGTGCGAGTGAGGTTCAACACTGATGTTCCTTCATGACTGACCCTGGAGCAGTTTTACTTTGTCCAGTGCAGCAGCTCTGCCAGGTAAACAAGGCACTTCCTCACAAAATATCTGTCTTTGTAACATCTCAACCCTTTTTTTTTAGCTAGGTAACACTCTTTCTGTCAAAATGCAAAATGCAATTTCTCTCGATGTTCGTCAACCAGACTCCAATGAAAATAAATATTTGTCTCCAAACACATTCGTCCTTTAGCATTGAAGCTCTAATAATGAAAGAATAAAGAATTCACTGTTAATGTTGAAGGAACTGATAACATACAGTAGTTTTAGTGTAAAAGGATCTTTATTAACAACACATCAGCTGATTCAATTGACAAATTAATATTTTGCATTTAAAAACATGTGACAAAAGAAGAAGTAAATAAACATTTTTGTTCCTACTTAACTATTGTGAGACTGGAATCAGTTATCACTTTCTTTTAAAGTGCACTGTTCCTTTAAGAAAAACAAGTAAACAAACACGTAAATTTCAACCTTTGCTGACATTAGATTTTCTCTCCACGGAGGAAGCGTCTCAGACACCACCTACCAAACCGGCTACTGTACCCGGCTGAATGTCGCTGTTTGCATCTGCGGTTCTTCCCACTCTCCTCAAAGCCATGCAATTATCCATGAGAGGCCTTCCACCACGGTTATCACACATGTTCCTGGAATGTAATCTGAAGACAGAGACGCAGGGAAACAGAGACAGTTCAGTTTGGTATCCTGAATTTCACCAGAGGTTTAAAAAGTGTGGATTTTTTTCGTTTGTGTCATTCTGTACAGTAAAAGTCAATTGTTTAAAATTTGATTTAGCACGTTTTTATCGTAAAAATATGGAAAGAAAGAAAAGAATAATGTAAGAAGTTACATTTTAAGCACAATTCAAGTTTTGCTGCATGTTGTGTGTGTGTTTTTAACACTTTTAACTCATTTGAAGTCATTTTAAAGTTGAAAATACACACAGTTTAATGTAAATATTCTGTCTTAGACCAAAACATTTTAAAGCTACATTATTAATATGATCAATGCTGTGAAAATACAGTATTTAAACTTAGAGGCAGTTTAAAAATACCTCCACAAGCAGATTTTTGTCATCAAATTACCTCAGTTTGTTAAAATTATGTGCATATGGTCAGATTTTACAATGAAGTCAAGATGTTTCCAAATCTTGTCCCTTTTCTCTGTTAGAGTTTTGTTCCTGCTTTGTTAATATTATATAATACAGTTTGGCTGGGACATTAACACCCGAACACCTAGTAACACTCACAGAAAGGCACCAGGAGTTTACGTTAAAACTGAATCTTATTTAAACCTTAAATTAACCTGCACTCATCCCTCCTCATTTAATCTCAACTTTAAGCCCCAGAATATTCGTTCTTCATTGTGAGTTTACTCTGTCTGTCAGTGTGAGAACATTAAGTCCTCATCCTATGGGCTTAGCATAACACAAAAAGAACACACACATGCAGAGACTCGCCTTTCTTTACTCTCTCAGGGGAGAAAACCTGTTAATTTAGACGTAAAAACATAAATCCTCCAGAGTCATCATGTTTTTCTTTGTGGTTTTCCTTTCAATTTTTTCAGAAAAACAAGCATAGACAGTTCAGTACTCCTCTACATATCACGCATTAAGCAGAGTAACTTAGACAAAAGGCATCTTTGGACACATGCTTTTAAAAAAATGAGATCACAGGGAGCTGATTTACTGTTTTAACTGACACCTGTATGACTTCATGTTTTCCTGATGCCCAAAGCACCGGTGAAGGTAAAGTGATACAGCACAGCTCATGCTGCAACGGCCCATCATCATATTGGATTACACTGCATCCTCTGTGTGCTTTAAGCTGTCAGGGGAACATGCACAAAAAGCTCTGACTATGATCCGGGTTTTTGGTAGAGGGTTGGTTTTCGCAACTGAAATGGAGAAGAAAGTGTCACAGAGGGAAGTTAGGTGCACATGAATGTAGTTTTCACCAGGTCAATGTGGTGAGCTTTTGCAACTATTTATATCTGATTAAGAATCAGGGATGTAAAACTACCCTGAAAATGACGTCACAGACAGGAACTGCATGCTTTCAAAGACAATCCTGACACCTGGGAACATGGGTAATATCTGGAAAAAGCCTCAATGCTGTGTATAAAAATGCTTCCATGCTAATGTATCCTGTTGGTGAGATGCTGCCTGCCCTTGACTGAGGTCCATCTACTCTGCTGACATGGAGGTCATGGAGGTCATGGAGGCTGAGGCGGCTGTGGCCTGCAGGGCAGAAGCTACCTGGACAAACACTTGAAGAGCTGATGGGTTTAATCCCAAGAAAGGCTGAGGGAGTGTGACTGAGTTGCATGAAGTGTGTTGTTTTTGTTGGAGGAGATTATGAATTTTTGTTTTGTCTTTTTCCTCTCATCCAACCCCTGATTTTAAGAGCAGATCTTTACTTCTTCAAATGAAATGTGAGGCTGCATAGCAACAAAGCTAAAATCATTACTGCATACAGTCAGCACGGTATCATGCCCTGTGTGAGATAAACATGGAATTTTATATACAGGCATGAGGCTTTGCTTAACTTCTTAATGAGAAAAGTAATTTGCATGCACCCAAATCCTAAAGCACAAATTTCATTTCACAAACCATAAAACGAAATAATCATAAATTTTGTGACTTTTTCACCAATATAAAAGATGTTTTTCAAACCATAATCAAACTGATTTTTGTAACCTTGACTGAACCAAAGTCTGAACTCAAACTTTGGTCTCAGTCATGGCCGCCATCCACAAACTTCCTGCTCCTCCAGCGTCACTGTTTTGTTCATCCAGCCACGTAAACATGTTACAGGCTTGTTTGGTAATCCTGTTCAGTTACAACATGCGCCTCATGTGACACAACAAATGTGTGACAAACTGCTGTGACTCTGTGTTGATATGTGACATAACAACTCATACATGAATTTTTCTCATTCAAATTCAGCTGATTATGAATTTAAAGAGGCTGGAAGTTTGTTTTGACAGTTTGTCTGCGTGGAAAAAACACTGTCACAACAGTTTTACTTTTTTTTTTTGCTTTAACTGTTTGCTTAAAGAGACGAAATCATCTTCATAAAACCAATCACGCGTAAAACCAGCACTTCACACTAACACGTCACATACAGATGTCACAACATCTGCGGCAGGTCAGCGGCACTGATGTGTAACCGGCGCTGTCAGTGAGGCTCTGCTGAGGTGATCTGCCTCGTGAAGTTTCTCCTTAACGTCTCAGCTCATTCAGAAGACAGTGAACAGGTTACAGGAAACTCTCTGGCTGGGTTTCTTAGGAAACAGAAACAGACCAGACATCTGTAGCCAGTCGTTTCCTGATTGAATGCTTTCTGGCTGAATCACCACAGGAAGAGGCGTCATGAAAAGATAAAAGAAAGTTTCCCTTTGAATGATTTGACTAAGAAATGAAATTTAAGTGACTGTAAATTTTAATTGTTTTGTCTTGAGACTGTTTTTCTTTCCTCCTTCTTGTGTTTGGGCTTAAATGAAGGTATTAATGATTTAATTTTGCAGGAATTTTCACACAGAATTAGTTTTATTTTGGTTTAGAGGCATTCGTCAAGTATTAATGTTGTTAACAGCAGAAGATACCTCCAATCCTTATTTGACTTCAACATATTTGATGTTTTGCATTGTGATTTTTCACTCCTGCTGTGTCATTTTCAAACATCAGTCAACATCATCCAGCTGTGTTGGTTGTTTTGGTTTCATCAGCTGATATCTGTGAGATTTCTGCCTCTGCTTTGATAAATTGGAAATAAATGGAATTTCCTTTGTGGTACCAAAAGCACAGAAAACTAACATTTTCAAAATTGAAGAGCAATATTTCAATCAATTCAGTTTTTATTAATACTGTTTCTACTGGGTAAACTTAGTCTCACTGAAAACTGTAAGTGACACATTTATTGATATTTTTGCAGACAAACAATGTTATATTCAGATAAGCAATGCAACAACTGCATGTAGAATGTTAAGCTGAAGCTGATAAGGCTTTTAAATCCATTGATCGATTTAATCATTTTTGAGTTGTGGTGGATTTTTTTCAAAACATCAGGTTTCACAGCCAAGTTAGGTAAAAACATCATTTAATGGAATAAAATGTTTCCTTCTCCTGTTTCTTTTATAACTCAGTATACTTGTTTGCCACCTTATGTTTGACAATAACATGGAGTTTGAACGTGGAGTTAAAAAGGACCTGAGAGAAAAAACACCAGGGTCAGGAGTTTAAAAAAACAAAGGGCGAGCTTTGACAACAAAAGCTAATTCTTGATAAGAAAACCTGCAGACAACAGAAATAGAAAGCAGGCTGAGGAGAAATCCAAGAACTGAGAAGAAAAAACAAAACTGAACTTGGTGCAAAAAAAGTGAAACAGAGTGGGAGGCTGCTCAAAGACAGGAAGTTGCACAAACTTCAAAATAAAGCAGGAAATGACTAACTGAAAACCCCCAAATGACAGAACTGTCAAACCAAAACTATACTGTAATTGCACAGTCAATTTAGTATTAATGTTAAAAACCTGGCTTGCATTATTTCAGGCAAACTAACTCTTTAATTTCTATACAGAAGGAGACATGACTGAAGGTACATCTGTTTTAAAATCCATTTAAATTTGCAGAGTAAAAGCTTTAACAACAACACAGCTTGTCTTGCTAATGCATCTAATAATATTCTTCCTGTTGCTCAGTGAGCACAAGATGACAAAGGCCAGGCTCCACAGACGCTCAGTGCGTAATAGATTATTAAGCGTCCAGTTTGGTCGTGCGTCGTCCCAGACTTTGTGGCTCTGCTGAGCGACGCACAGCAAAGGAGCCCGGCAGTCTAATCAGAGCAGGAACAGAGCAGTCAGATTGTGTTTTAGAGATTAGAGGAAAAGATGAGAGGAGCAGCGCGACCGGGCCACAGCGTGAAACGCCGCTGGAACAGCATCAAGGTCCTTCTGTCAAAAGCCACAAACATAACAGAGCTGCAGGCAAACACTGGACAGCACACACACACATACACACACACATACACACACAGGAAAAACATTAACATTCCCAATACAGATTGTGCCGAGGTACACAAACGTGCATTCTTAAACATTAACGCACAAACAATTTCAAATCAAACCACCGTCTCTAATGGGCCACTTCCTCTGTAGTGAACCTAAAGTCTCTGCGTCTCTTTCTCAGGCCGTTATCAACATTTTTGTGGGTTTGTGTGAACACTGAGTGTCTATGTAGGGACACTGCAGAAGGAGATACACTGTCTTCAGTATCAGAGCTCAAAGAGAGAAACACTTGGTAACAAAACACCATGATTCATTTTATTGTTACTGTAAGGTAAAACTGCTAGTTTAGAGTCTTAAAAACACAAACATTTTTATTGTTTGCTTTTTAAAGATTGAGGGCCTGAAAAAACCTTTCTTTATTTAATTTATTATGCACATACAAGAGAGCCACAATATAACTTAACTCATTCATATGTTGCCTAATTTTGAAGTATAATAAGTCAGTTTAAAGGACAAAGAATACTTGTCTTTGCCACAGAAAATACTTAACAGGAGAGACAGACTAACCCAGTACTGTATTAGGAAAACTTAAAGAAATACTACAGCATTTTTGGAAGTACGCTCATTCACTTTTTTTACCAATACTGCTTCTTTCTCTAGAGCAGTAACTTCCTATTTTTGCACAGATTTAGAGGTGATGGAAGGTGGATTTTGTAACCTTTTGGAGCCTTTGTCTCTCCCATTTCAAGTCTTTATGCTAAGCTAAGCTGACTGTATGCAGCTTTAGGCTAACCTCATAGTTAGCAGACAGTTATAAAAGTGGTATCAACAAATACAAATATAACACAACATTTACCCTTTGTATGTTTGATTAAGAAGATGAGAACATTTCTATCACAGAGTTATTATTAAAAGTGGTTTCTAAATAAGTATCATTTAAAATAACCATCTTGACTTTCACATGGTGGTCTGAAGTTAATTCTGTAAATGTTTGAACTTCTGCTTCTTTCTGTCGTGCATCGCGTGGGTCATTTGAGGATGGAGGCGAGATATCTAAACAATAACTGTGGAGGGCAAACGTTCCTGTGAAATATGGAGAGGAGAAAGTATGAGAGCAAACTGAGGGGATAGACATCTCTGAGCCCGACTTGGACGAGCGACTGTGATGCCTATAAAAGGGAAAAGGAATCACTCTCTTCCTTGTAAAGGCCAACCAGAGACCCTCTCCCCCTTTCTCTCTCTCTCCCTTTATAGACCAAACACAACGACAGAGAAACCTTTGTCTCTCTTTTTCATACGTTTCAGATGACTGCTATTCAAACTGACGGTGGTGTAAACAAATTCACGGACAGTGAAAACACGGTCACTTTGCATCTATTTGATTCCATTTGCTTTAACTCAAACACTTGTTGCAAACAGCTGGAAACATCTGCATCTGTCTTCATCTCACTGCTCCTCAGGTGACGGTTCGGTCCTGGTTGGAGCAGCTGAAAATCACTTCAGTGATATAATCCTTCCTGTCAGCCTGGCCTCAGGTGGTCATGGAGGTGTTCAGTCCTGCTGCTGGCTGCTGTGTAAACATTCACTCATCCTGTGCTTCAAGATCCTGTTAACCGATGTGGTCACCGGCTGCACCGCTAACTGAGCCAACAAGCTAACAGCAGCTACTAGTTACAGATAAGAGAGTCACTGCAGAGTAATTTGAACTCCAGTTAGGAGTAACTCTGTTAATTTGCTTCCCTGTCATTCTTTAAAACTGCTCCTTCAGCTTATGTAAGTAAGTTAACTTATAAAACAAACTGAACTTGCAATAACAGTTTAAGAGTTGGACTGCATGTGGATGTATCCAAAGCTCTGTAACTCATCGCCTTCTACCTGAGCCCATGAACTTATCAATCAATCCTTGTACGCTGCACAGATTGTGAAGACTCCAAAACAATTTTTGATTCAGATTATTTAATTACATGCAGGAAAAAGAACTTGATTTTTGTGAAATTGTGTTTTTAAGATACCATTTTTTCACAGAAGCTGGTTACTTCAATCATTTTTTTGTTTTTAATGATATTGAGGGACTTCTTTTCTCCTGATTTTTCTCTGAATTTTCTATAACTGGAGCTCAAGAAGAAGAGCCGGATGAGTTTTGGATCAACTGGGGACTTCAAACATGTTATAAGAGTTCATTTTAAAAGCTTTTTTCATGTTTGCTTCCTGTCTGTTGTCATCATCACATATCTCCCCCTGCTACGCTCTACTTGTGTTGACTGGAACGATATGCAGATATTTTGGTCGATGATAATGTGACCACAGTTTATATTTACTGTGCAGGACTGAACACATTATATGCACAATAACTACACAGAAAGAAAAACTCTGAGGATATACTGTGTGTGCTGTTTAGCAGTTGTTTGGAGCACTGTATGAACTGTACATGCGCTGATTAAAGCTATGACTCTAAGGTTTGATTTTCACTAAGTGTCACATCATAAAACTCAGACTAAATGCTTTAGTCTTTTATTGGCCTGCACTCTGTGAAAGCAACATTTTATATACACTGAGTGTCTTTTTTACAACTTGTGTCAACCAAATGTGTTAGATTAAAGTGCACTGGTTCCTCTGAGGTTTTGTTATATGTTAGAAGAATTTTAATTTCATTACCGGTTTATCACTTCTCCACTTTGTTGCGTCACTTTTCCTCTGATTTGTCTATGAATGTGTTAAAAAAAGCTGCCTCTGTCAGCTCCTGCCAGGGATGAAAAGTCATTTCACACCGGCCTTTTTAGACGTGGAGGTAGAGTTCTGTTAATCTGACTTTCCCTTTGCATGACGTGTGAGATACGTCTAAGAACAAGACTTAGAAATGAGTCCAAAAGAAAAAACCCACGAGTACATTTGACAATAAACCCGCACAATGCAAGCGCTATGTTTAAATCTGCTGAAAAATCCGCTTGCACACAGCGACAAACCACATACAGTCTGTCGCCTACTCTCCTTTTTCATACAAGTTTAAATTTTTTTTTGTGATGTACACATTGAGAATGGTGGTAGGTGCAACTCTGCAGATGTAGGTCAGTAAAACACCTCATTCGCAGAACAGGAAAGACATGACTCTTGCAGCACGTAGCTACGGTGCTTTGTGCCTTCATTTCTGAAATGACTCTGTAGTTCATTAACGTTTTATCTAAGGTAAGCAGTCACATCTGTATTTACATGCAGTTTAAGATATAACAGTAATTTATTTGCCTATTCAGATGCATCCTAAAAGCCACTCATTCAGTCAGTTACAGTGGTGATTCAGTTAAATCTGCCTAGTTGGAAAATTTGATGTTGATGATTTGTTTTTGCATAAAACACAGCAGTAGAGGTGTATTACAGGTGTATAAATTTATATTTATATATGCATGTAGCTTTCACATTAATGTTAAAGTGGTTTATAATGTAATATAAAACACTCCATGTGACCTGTAATAATTGAGCAAAGCTTGAAGTTAATGGGCTCTTTTGCATTTTACTTGATCCACCTATATGAGTGAGTGACTGTCACTCATCACCAGTGAAGTAGTGCTTTCACACATGCAGCTTTTCCTGTCACGGTCTGACATCAGTTACCCAAGAAGGCCCAGTTTCCTGACTTGCAGCACTGCAGCACTGCAGCTACAAGCGATGCAGCTGCTTTCAAAATCTGAAACTTTCTCTCTTTTGCTTTTATCACAATCACTTTCTCATGTTTAACCACCAATTGACACTCAAACGGGGTTCCTCTGCCTTCCTGAGGGTTTTCGAAAGGCATTGTGGGAAATGTGAGAGATAGCCAGCGAAGCAGATGAATCAGAAAGTGCAAACACTTCGTCAAAATGAGAATTCTAGGAAGGTGTTTAACATTAAAAATAAGAATACAGGAGATTAGAAGCTGCATACAATCAGTTTGCCTAAAATACTTATACTCATATACTTATAATACTTACTACTTTGATCTGGCCACATTTTTAAAGATATTGAAGATATTTGAACTGAGGATGTTACAGTTCATGCCTTGTTGAGTTTCAGCTGTACCAGACAGATAATGTAAGCAGCTGCTTGATGGTCCAAATAAACAAATTCATATATGACAAATGGGAAACACTGCATCCTGTTTGGACAAGTTAGCTTAAACACACATAAGTGGACCCCCCCCCAAAAAATTCAGTTTCATGAGAAACAGTAAACTTGAAAAACATCTACATGAAAAAAGAAGGATATTAAGAAGAAAACTACAAACAAAAAGTTCATTTAACTTAACCTTTCATACCATCCCATTACGTCTTCAGGGTGGTAGCCATGTTTGTCTGAGTCTTATATTCAGGCTGTAATCAACCTCCCATTCAGAGCTCAGGCTGTGTAACAGAAGTGGTTTGAGTAACTTAATGAGTGGGGCTTGTTGACGAGAGGGTGGAGTGCCCCTCTCAAAAAACAAACAGGTTGTGAAGTGCTGCTGTGAAGTGGGAGGTGAGCAGACAGAAAGCCGCTCCACTCCTGGATCTCTCCACTCTCACGTCACTGTGTTCCTGTGGAGAACTAAATGTCTCCATGCCCACACATTTTTTATACGCTATGATGTTTCTGAGCAATCAAATTAACTTTTTTTTCGACTTGTAAGTGTGTGACACTTAGTGAGAAGAGGTGAGGTGAAGGGGATTTCCTCGTAATCGCAGGTCTCTCTCTGGAAAAAACGTGGTTGTGCTGCTTTTTGTACAAGTGATGTGGCTCCAAGGAGCCTGATGGGGAAAAAAAGATCTTTTTAATTTGCGCAAAAGTTCAACCTCTGAGGGAAATCCACAGTTGTGTCAGAGGAGCTCCAACAAAATCAGATAATTGAATTCTGCAAATTCACAAAGGTTTCATCGGGACAGAAAGATGAGAGCGTATGTGAGGTTTGCTTGTCTGGTCTGACTTTCATTTCTGCCTTTTCTGAGGAAGAGATAGTGCAATTTCTGTTGAAATCTGACATCTTTATCTCCAACCACATCATCACATAAGGCAGCAGAGAAAACAGTGATGAAATTTAAGAGAGTGCAAGGGCAGTGGTTCCTTAAGCTGAGTGATTTGGCACAAATTAAATAAGAATTGCAACAATATAAATAATTACAAGGTTAACTTTATAGTTTTCTGAACAGAGGGTGAAGAAGAGCAGAAGACGTGCATGAAAACATGGCTATTGAGTGAAAAATCTTAAAATATTTACATGAGAAAGCTAAAGAAAACAGGAAAGAATTGAGAAGCTTTTACGTCATGTGCAGGAGTTTGGGTTTTCAAATCTTTTCTGAGATTATTTCAGAGTTGAGAAGAAACATTAACAGATGCACAAACATCTTTATGACCTCAAACATGCAGCAACTTGACCAAAAACCTGAGACTGACCTCGATCAAACTGCTCAAGCTTTACTGTGTTGTGAAACTGACTCTGTTGATTCATTTTGTGTCTGAAATGATTTGATGTCCTGCAAACAGTCATAACACAGCAGGTGTTTGACCGTAGAGGTTGGTGTGCATTCGCTCTGAGGTGCCAATGAGCTGAAACCATGCCAGGATTTACAAGTGTTGCATGAAATGTAGTGTTTCAGAATAAAAATCACAAACCCTTCAGATATTTGATTTGCTGCTTCGTTCCACAAAAGGCAGAGCAGAACTGTGGCTTTGTGCATTCACACTGCTGCGGGACGGCCAGGCTTGTGATGACTGTTTACTCAACCCCACTCCGACCGAACACTGCCACTATTCATCCCACGCCAACACACCGAGGAGCCCAGCGGAAAACTGGACACACACATACAGCAGACGTACAGAAAGGTCCCACAATGTCGGCAGTCTGCACAGTTCACATTGCACAGACGAGTATATGATTCGTCTGAGGAAAAAATGAAGATAATATTCATAATATACCCTTGATGTACAGTGGAAGTGTGTTTTTTTTGTACTCATGCACAGAATATAATTTGAGTCACTGACTTGTGTGTTTCAAGCATATATTCCTAACTTCATCTACCAATAGACTTGTAAATGTTTCCTCTTTGCCCATTGCATGCTGGGATATGCTCTGTTGTACCAATACACACATACATAGACACACGCAGACACGCGTATACAAATGGTGGTCTTTACCTGAGAGGATGCGGAAGAAAAATGTGGTTAACCTTTAGAACAGGTTGTTCTGAGAACTGCAGGTAAACAGTTTAAATAGAAAAAATCATGAAACCGGAAAGCAAGTCAGTTTGCAAAAAAAGCAAAAAAAATCCTGTAAAACAACAAAAGGACAACTTTGAAATATCTCCACAATAAGTTAAAATGTAACATTTCTTCATGATCAATGCTCAGAATAACCTTATTCATCTAAAAACTGATGATTACATGATACATTTATAGATGAATCACGCAAGATCACCATGCTAAATACAACATTACACAGGAAAGTAAAGGATTTTTTGATGCACACATCCTGGGAAAAACTGTAAGCTTCTTATTACTTCACAATACAAGTACAGCAGCTCCATCTTGTGGACAAATGGTATATTGCATGTTGTGTCTTCCTCAAAGCCAGTCAAACAGAATTGGCTTAAAATAGTGTGTTTTTTTTTAAAGAGTTGTCAAATATTAGCATCTTAAATGCAAACTTTTATAGCAGTGACTACACATTAAATAAAGATAAAATGAAAAACAACAACAACAACAACACAAACTCTGTGCATAGACTAAAGACTAATTACCAAGTTTACCCAAATAGACTCAAGGTTTATTTTATTACATCCAGCTTGATTTGAGTGCATCTGCATTGGACAGATGCACATTAAAGCAGAGACAGAATGCCATCATGCTATTTTTTTTAGGCTGTTTGTTATGATAGTTTGCTTTAATGACACTGAAATGTCAGCCTGTTTCTTCCTCTCCTCTCTTTCTCCTGCTGTCTTGGGCCCTTAGGTGGATGGACAGGAGATGAAATAGAGGTGGACAGGAGACAGATGGGGAGAGATGTTGGAGCACGAGGTGAAGACTTGAACACTTGTAGTGACACTGAAGAGAAACCTGATTAAACAGATTAACACAGTTGGCCCTGGTATGTGTCCTCCTGACCCGGCTTCGTCTGTCAAATCCTCAAAAAATCCTGATGCTGATCTGAGACCAGGCTTCACTTCATTTGATCTGAGCCAAAGCATTAAGAGGCAAAAGTTTGGGAACTTTCCATGTGTGCCACTGGACCAGGATGTGGACACTGATAGATAATCACTGTAATATTTCTACAACTCTCTGTTTAACCTTCACCAAAAACAATAAATGCATATTTGAAAACAAGAGCAGACTAAATAGGAAGAAGTAAATGAATAAAAAGCTACAGAATAAAAAGCATGTTATTGTTTACCCCTAGTATTCCTGCAGGGAGTTGGCAAAGGGAAATTCAGGCATCAATTCTTTGAAAATGAGCATGAAAATAAAAGTTTTTGTATTTTTTTTAACTTATTTAAATGACTCTTTAACATATGTTTTGCTTTAATGATTGTGTGTGTTTTTGTCAGTGTGAGTTGTACACTGTTCAAGGTCCAATGTAAAGGATTTGGTGACATCTAGCTGTAAAAATGCAAATTGCACCCAACTGAATATTCATCTTACTCTTACTCCTTACTCTTACTCCTGCAAGCGTGTCAAACTCGTCACAAAATGAAAAATGTTTCTAACTAGTTTCAGTTTTTTGTTTGTAAAAGATTTCTGTTTATAGAAACTGCAGCTAGCCTCATGGTGCCTTTCTATTTCCTCACCTTCCCTCAGATAGTTTGCAAGCCTCAGCAGGCACAGAACTCTGTATATCGGCAAGTATTTAAGAAAGCTAATCTGTAAATCAGATTGGGTGTGCCCCTGCAGACATCTATCTGACTTTGAACCTGGTCTTAAAGTGAAAAGACACCAGACCATATGGACCATCTGGCCACTGGCACCACTGATGACTGTAAAATCACGATTCCTCCTGATGATAAGAGGATAAAGCTTTCAGTTTGTGTGTGTGTGTGTGTGTGTGTGTGTGTGTGTGTGTGTGTGTGTGTGTGTGTGTGTGTGTGTTAGTTAATCAAGTGCTTATCTCTGCTGGTGTCCTGCTCAAACTTACAGACACTTTTTGTTCAACAGGTCAGTGTGCAAAGAGAGGAACCACAGAAGCTTGCCTCGCTTCAGGTTTTATGTGAAGTGTCCTGATTCTTGAAGAATAAGAAGGAAGATGGCAGCGATGTACCGATCAGCCTCTCTGGAAAAGAAGGAATTAATGGCCTTGTTTGGAGAAGAGAGAGCCTTTGTCAGGGATGACGACTGCACCAGTGAGGTGAGGCTTTAACAATGCAAGATACCTAAAATTCCAGTTTTAAATATAACAAATTGCAATAAAACTGCAGAATATAAAAAGCCTTCTCATCATGGATGAGATCTACAAGATGTGTCAAGTCAATGCATGGGATTCCTTTGATTGCAATTATTAAACCAAGCAAATGAGACTTTTTCAAAATAGTTCAGTGAGCCTTTTGGTCATTTAAGTTTCATTTAGTTTCACATAAAACTGGAGATTTTATGCAAGTTGACTCTGCCACAATTTATTATTACAAACCTAAACTGTTGATGGTAGATGAAAGTTTACTTAAATAAGTTGAATAAAAAGTTGTTTTTTTAACATGGTAGAAAGAGATACTATATAACTTTATTTATATTCCTTTATTATCATCGGATGCATTATTAGAAAACACATGATTTCAATAAACAGATTAACATGCCACATTGTAGGCGGCCTTTTAAGGCATATACATGTGTATTTATGGTGGAATTCCCCAATGAGTAAAGAGTGTCAGTCATTTTGTTTAACCACTTCCTCATGAGGCAAAATTTGTGGCGTGAATAAATCAATGCATGCTGAAAATTCTGAGTCATGGTGCAAAAAACTGATTTAGCAAAAAAGATGTTAAGTTTATAGTGTACTGTTGAAAAATACAGCCCCTTATTGTAAAGCAGTACTGTTTCCTGAGTGTGAATAATAACAATACCAGGCATAATGACGGTTTGACGGTCTGTTAGCAGTCAAACACCTTGCCCATATTCAAGTCAAGCTTTTTTAGCTCATATTTTAAGACACTGACAAAGTGTTGTTATTTACCATGTCAGTGTCACATGACATGACATAATGTTGACAACTTGTACCTTTCAGGAATGTGATCTGGAGTCGGAGTGCAGTGAGGAGGTGAAAGGTGTCCGGAGCGTTCGCAGGTCTCTGTCTCTTGAGATCTACGGCCTGCAAAGGGAGCAGCAAGTTTACTTCTCCAACCAGGAGTATTACAGGAGGCTGGAGGAGCTGAAGAGGGCTCACCTGAGAAACATGGCCGAGTTGGAGAGACTGTACATCAGCCAAGGCAGAGGGATGCTTGGAGAGGAAGATGACGAAGGTCTGGAAAGAGGAGAGAGCAGAGAGAGCAGGCGGTCATTCAGGTCGGATATATACTGTAATCCATAAATACAAGGATACAAGGAAGTTTATTGGTTATTATACAACAAGTTGTATGATGAAATTAAAATGTGGTTCCCTCTTGATTGATTAATTGATTGTATAAAAAAGATAAAATGATTAAACATGGAGGAACCAAGAACCAAGAACGACACACAGTACATTTTAAACACATGTCTAAAATGTATACAAATATGCACAAACAGCATAAAGAACACAGAAGAAATAGAAATCAGTAGAGACAGAATTAATGAAAGAAGGGGAAAATAATATATGTTGTGATGACACATTTATAAGAGGATCTGCTTCACAGTGAAAAATGACCTTTTTACTGCTGTTACACTTAAAAGTCAAAAACAGATTCAGCCCAAACCTAACCTTAACATACAGATGTGTTTTCTTTCTCAAATGACTTAAATGATGCCAATTTCCCAGAACTACTGGAGATACTCTGATTCTGACTGAGGTTTTCACACTTGTGAGTTTAATCAGCATGAACAAAAATAAGATCCAAGGCCCATATTTAATGATGTACAGTCAACCAATACTTTTATTTACTTTTATTTGGGTCAGATATGAACTGTAGAAGTAGTATCTTTTATGCAGCAGATTTATAATCATGCAACTCAAATGCACATAATATATATATGTTTTTAAGTCAAAAGAGTTTGCAGATGTTTTATCACTTTCATGTAGAGGTGGCTTGAACAGGAAATTTCAAATCCTCTTCTTCATGTACTTCCTCTGGGCCTTGCAGTTGCTGCCCTGCCAGAAAACTGCAGAGGATCGATTCCCAGGAGGAGCTGGATTTCCATGACACATCCAGCGGTTCTGACCAGTCAGAGCTCTACAGAGCAGACAGCGTGGGGGAACTGGAGCTGGACAATCAGCGAAGGACTGGGCAGGACCAAAACTTTGGGAGGTCGGTGAAGTAGTTGAAACTCTATTTTAAGAGTATTAGAGTAGTTTTAACGTGAACCACTGAAGGACTCAGGAGTGTTTGGAGGGGGTTTGTGTTTGCTGGGATGATTTGGGGGTTTATGAGAGGGATGAAAAGGAGAAAAGGAATGCATGGAGATGAATGTGGGCAAACTGATGAAGTCTTCTGGCTGCAGAAACCTGGGAGTTGAGACTCAGGGTGGGACATGACATGTCTTGTCATCATTTCTCACGTTCCCATGATATAAAAACAGGAAGAATATGGTAGTTGATGAATTACCGTCATCACACATCTTTGATGGTGAGAGGAAACAAAAGCATGCGGTTAAGAAGACAGGCTGTGAGAAGTATAACAGACAGGAAAAGGTTAGGTGAGTGGGTGAAGAGGAAGTCAGCTGCTCTGAATTTTGCAGTTTTAAT
>JAPZDV010000003.1:21128294-21149329 GCA_029814665.1 Acanthurus lineatus
TGTACCAGTAAGTCAATTAAACTTTATAAATCAGTATACTTAAAAAGGATTAAACCACATCAACACTGCATCAAGAAAGTGAAGTATAAAGGGGAATACTGTAGGCCCTAAAAAGGTTCTGTTTTAATGTGTGCACATGCATTAATCTGGCATGCCAACACTTAGGCTTGTGCACAGTTTGCAACGCTGGTGCTGCACATTACTGTCATTACATCCATGACTCGTGATGATGTGACCTAATAATCTCACTTTGTTCACCACATTTAGACAATGCTTTTACCTTTCATACTTTGCTTCATAAGTGAAGAGTATTTTAAATATCTTTCTCTTGTTCTAATGTAAAATATCTAATTTTTTACAGCCAGCTGTAAAGCCAGCAGTGAAAATGAAGGGATTCAGAAGAAACAAGGTAAGGAAAAACTAAAGGTTACATCCAAGACAAATTAACATTTTTCTAAAAAAACAAAAAAAGCCAAGACTCTGACAAAATGATGAGAGCAGGGCATGAAGGCATGAAGTGTCAGTGATATCTAGAGTGCCCAAAGTGTGAACTATTTTTTTTTTTTGGAATAGCTCTATGGTTCATTGTTATGTGGATTTCCACTGAAATTATGCAAGAATTGTAGGATGGCTTGTTCGGGTTGCCTTTCATGATGCTAGCTAACTTGTGTAATAACTGTATTTGATAGAATAGTCAGACTTTAACTTGTTAGGTAAATAAATGCAAGTAATACTCACAATAAATAGACAAATTAGTAAATAAATACATGAATATATAAGTAAATAAATACAATCTGTTCTCTTGACAGAGAAGCGCCATCACTGAACTTTAATCATCTTTAATCGTCATTAACGTCACAATAGCTGTCAACAAACTGACTTAAAACCTGTCAATGAGACATTACACCGCAAACTATCAAAGAGCAGCTTTCCCATAAAGGAATGGGCGTTAAAGCACTTTTTAAAGTAAAGTAGCCCGATCTACTTTTGAGAAAAAAACTGTAATATCGTATGAGGGAATGCAAACCACCATATTACATAACATTGACACAGCCGTGTGTAACTGAGGCAAGGCGGTACCTTATGACGCCCCCTGATAATGTTATAATGAATGACAGTACAGGAAACGCACTCTGCAGCCACACTCTAGACCGCGATTTGACAGTCTTGAAGGGGCAAGCCGGCGCAATGTCCACCGCTTTACAACAGCTGCTTCTGATTCAACTAGGAGTTTCTGTCCGTAAGTACCATGCGATCTTTTATTAAATAGGCCGAACCGAAACCATTTACACCGAAGCTGTCAGCATAGCAGTATAGCATCATTTTTTTGCACCGTCTCATTCATTCCAACGATGCGTAAAAGACGGTCCTCACTGAGGAAGAGCGCAAAGTTCTGTTTTGCACGAATTTTCTCCGGGGATTTTATAAATTGAGGGTCATTTTTAATGTCTAAGTAGGCCTACGCTTAGCCTGACATTCTTGATAGGGGTCATCCAGCCGGGCACACACACACACACACACACAACCTACATATACACAAAAACACGTGTAACTTCGGGATCAATAACAAAACCGGCTCAAATGTAAAGGAAGTGAACTGAGTATTTTAGATTGGCAGAGTTTGTCACATTGTTGTCCAGCATGCAGCATAAAGCACGGCTGATCTCTGCTGACATACTGAAGTCTACTTTTTTTTAAAAGGAGCTGCTCCCTTGCTTTCACTTCAAAACAGGGAAGAAGCTGGTAATGTTTGCAGCGCAAGAACACACACGTCACGTACACACACGCAAGGAATGGTTCTCTGAGAGTGTGAACTGTGTGTGAGTCACCACTGTTTAACCACAACCTCGGTCCAAAGTGTGGATGATTTGTTCCTCTGTTGCAGAAGCCTCGTTGTTTGGTTTGCAAAGCCTCAATAATAGCAAAGTTACGAAGGGAGGCAGGAAGCATATTTTGGCTAACAGCCTCTAGCTGTGCCATGTTTGCTACCCCAGAAATATGGACATAACATTTTTTTTTTTTGAAAAAGAGGAATTTAGCAATAATCATTGCTGATTGTAAAATAAATCATTTAATTTCAGCTGACTCACAGCCAATTTCTTTGAACCAGTTTTGAAAAATCAAAGCCTGACTGGTTCACAACATTGTTTGGAGTTGCAATTACAATAATTTTTGTCACTTATATGAATGATCAATTAAAAGAAAGCTCAAATAGGTTTGCTGACTTGTTATTATTATTAATTGGAAGTAATATAATGTTGCTCTAGTCAGATAAAAGAATCAACCCTGTTAAAATGCATCAGAATACAGGAAATAGCATCCACTATGGGGGAGTACCTTCAGATTCTCCAGTACAATTGTTCTTACCGATGGTTCATACCATCAAGTTGAGATGAATTGTATTTCACTGCACAAGGAGAGCAAACAGCACAAAGAGGCAGCAAATGAGCAGAGACAAAAAAGTTGCAGGCGAGTCAAAATGTGTCCAGCAGCTTTCAGTCCAGTTTCTCTTAAACTACGTAAATACATGAAAAGCACTGATAGTAAAAACACAACTTTACATCTGTAGGCCAGCAGATGTTATTTAAAAGAATCATCACATCCAATTTAAAGTCTTTTTGTTGCTAAATACTTCAAAAATAAAATCTGTTCAATAATAATGCACAAAGGACTGCAACTACGCTATACAATATAGCTAGTGCTGTCTTTAATAATTCTGATATGATATCTAGAATAAAGGCTAAGAGCAAAACATGCATTTGATATTTTTTTTTTTTTTTTACAGTTTTGAAGCTTTCCAATGCTGAGACCATCAACTGCACTGTAACTCAAAATGCTGGAAAGACACTTTACAGCATCCCAGAGTTCAAGGCAACCGACTGCCACCATTCATGGGCTGACAACACTGTAAGTTAGAGAAGCCAGAATGGTGTAAATCATTTTCAAACTTTTTCCTTTGGGCAGGAGGTGTGTTGTCTCTGTTAAAAACAAAGCCAGAGCATGGCGCAACACTTATATATGACTTATCTCACAGCATCATACCAATCTTCAGCTGTGGTTTATTGCAGACTTTTGACTCATGATTTTTTCTAATGAATGAGCTGCTGCTGATGTGTGCCTGTGGGTCAGTGTTTTGAAACTTTCAACTGGCTAAACATGTTCATAGAGCTGCTGTGGCTTTATCTTTTGTGTGTGTTGACTTAAGGGCCACGTGTTGGCAAACCATGAGAATAAGAATGAAACGGTGACAAAAAATACCAACTGGATGTTTGAGATCAGTGGCTGCTTTGAAGAGATCCGCTATCGGAGGGAATGCTTCCCTGAGGTACTAAACTGCTGTCACTGAATACGCACTGACCAACACATTACAGAGATTTAATGCAGGGATAAAAGTTGAGCAGGATACTCTGAGTTATTTAAGATAAACTGCTCCAGTCCTAATAATAATGATGATGAATTTGTGTGATGAGAAAAAAAAAAATTTTTCCCTCTGAATTACTTCTCTGTCTTTGCACAGGGACTTCAGAAGGCCACATGTAGCAGTAAGTCAATCAAAATTTATAAAATCAGTATACTCAAAAAGTATAAACCACATCGACGATGCATCAAGGAAGTGAAGTATAAAGTGGAGTACTGTAGGCCCTAAAAAGTTTTATTTCAATGTGTGCACGTGCATTAATCTGGGATGCCTACACTTTGGCTTGTGCACAGTTTGCAATTACATCCATGACTCGTGATGATGTGACCTAATAATCTCCCTTTGTTCACCACATTTAGACTCTGTCTAAACTGTTGTTAGAATCTTTCTCTTGTTCTAATGTAAAATATCTAATTTTTGCAGCCAACTGCAGTGAAACTAAAGGGATTCAGAAGAAACCGGGTAAGGAAAAACTAAAGGTTACATCCAAGACAAATGATGCTAGCTAAACTCGTCTAATAACTGTATTTGAAAGAATAGTCAGGCTTTAACTTATGAGGTAAATAAATGCAAGTAATACTCACAATAAATAGATAAATTAGTAAATAAATACATGAATATATAAGTAAATAAATACAATCTGTTCTCTTGACAGAGTTTAAGCGCCATCACTGGATTACCATTGCTGTGTCCTCATCCCTGCTGGTTGTGGTGCTCATCCTGTGCTACAAAGGTTGTCAAAGTTCTTTGCAGGTATGTCGTCATATTCAATGATACTCACTTCAAATGATAATCTGATATATTTTTTTAATGCTCTTTTGTTGTTTTGGTAATGAAACAATGGAAAACAACAACAACAGCAGCAGCAGCAGCAGCAGAGCCGTACATAGCTATGATGATGCTGATGCCTCCATACTGCCGAGATGAAGACAGAGCGAGGAGGGGTGAAGATCACTTCACTGATCAAATATAGTTTTCTATTTCTATTTTTCCATAATATCAACACTTGCATTCATTCCTTCTACAGTAGCCAACTATAAGCTTTCCTTTGCATTTTTTAAGCTACATTGTGCTTTTATTCTCACTTTATTTCTTACTTTATTTCTTACTTTATTATTAGTTGTAAATAATGTACAATTTTTTTGTGTTTATTTTGTACTTATTATTTATTGATCTTTATTCTTATAACTGCTTTTTGCATTCTGTCTTTTACTCTCCAGTTGCTACTGCAACAGTGCAAATTTCCCCATTGTGCGACTAATAAAGGAATATCTTATCTTTATCTGTTTGTATCATGAATGAAGGACCACGTTAAACAAAACTACCATTAATTTGAGCCAAGTGATAGTTTTGTATTAGGTTTCTGCATATCACACATCCGTGGATCATGTGAACATGTCACTACTGCTGGCATCAAATTTAGCATTTGTTTAGTCAAACTATTCATTAATTTATCCACTCAGGGAGATTTAAGTAAAACTATGCACTTTCTATTGTAATCAATTTGCAAAGACCCGTTGGGCAAATGTTCAGGTGCCAAGTTTGTGGTTGAGTTGCAACTGACAAACGTTATGACCAGGTGTTTGTGTCACTGGAGATCAACTCTAACTTGTTTGCATTTTCGACCTTTATAAGTGGAAATTTGGAGGTATCCCTTTAAAGCCATTAAATTACTACTTTTATGTTGTCATGCTAGGTCCTGATAGAAATAGTTATGAGGCACTGAGATGTTATTTAAATATTTCTGTAAGAGTTTTCACTATTAGTAAATGTTCAGTAAGCTTTCCTCTTGCTTTATTTTCATAAAACTTCCCTCATTATTCCCTCACAGGCAGAAGTAGGTCACACTGGTGCAGGTTGTGTTGTATTAGATTCAAATGACACATCAAACTCTCTAATTATAAGAACATGCATCTGGGAAGTGTGTCATGATTATCACAGGGTGGTTGTGAAATCTGTTACCTCTTGCTGGGGTTTGAAGGTTTAGCCTGCTTAAAGTAAAAAGAAAGTCCCACCCCATCAAACTTCCCATGTAGTGAAACCCTTTGACTCCACTAAGCTGAGTAATAGTGCTACAACACAACAGACCCTGTGTGGTACCTAATGTAATCTGCATGCTAAAAAAAATTCCGTCAGCTGTATGGTCTCTGTTTCTCAGTTGTCACAATTGTCATGTTGTATGTATTTTCTTTTGTTTGTTTAACATTGCATGATATTATTTGCCTCATTCGTATTTTGTCATACATTTTGTATATTTTCAGAGTTAAGTTAGATTTCATATTGGGTTTCTTGGATTTGCTTGCTTTTGTTATTCCCAATATAAAGTCAAAAGTTACAAAACTTACATTTGTTTTAGTGTCCCTTCTTGTTTTTTAATAACTCTGAACATCTCTGAATATCTTTGGGATACATCCACACTGTGAGTTTAGACGCAGATGCTCACAGGTTTAACTTAGACTGATGACTGCCGTAGTTATCAAAACCTAAGAACAGCTGGTTCACCTTCTAACCCTGTTACTTAATACAGGTTATTGCAAGGCCGCTCAGGATCTAGTGTAAATGTCAGCCCGTGCAGTTGAAAACTTTATGAGTTATATCTCATGATCTCTCTCCACCAATGAAAGACAATCTTGGCAAGTGAAAAAGGAAGTGAGACAATAAAGTGTTTCTGCTCTGATAAAGTTGGTAATTAAGACCAGTTGCTCTCATTTCTTGCCTGTTAACATAGAAAATATATTGAATTAATTTTTAATCTTTAAACTTCTTCTCTCCTATAAGAAAGCTGTCACCCCATGAGTGTGTTGTTTTTGCACAGTCCTCTTCTGTGTACACAAGTGTGGTTTTAATAAACAAACAAACAAATATCCCACATTTCTTTCTGTTCTTATTTTATTAATCTCACAAATATGCTTACTTAAAATCTGTCTGTTCCATAATTCACATTGATAGAATGCCCATTAACAGAGTCACAAAAACTACAAAAAATAAAATAAAAAAACAAAGTTGTCATGATAAGGGTAGAACACAAAGAAAAAGAAAGTTGTGGTATGTGTAGTTGTGAACAATCAAAACAGGTTCACTCTTGTAAGATGGCATGTTGGAAGGATGTATGACCATATTTGGAAGATGTTTCCTATCAGCAAAATTGTGCTGAACCATGTTTTTAAACTGGTTGAGCACTGACATAATTCTCTGTATGAATGAAAGAAAAACCCCACCCAAAGGGAACCTTTTTTTTGAAAAGCTTCAGGGACTTTCTGATCTGTCATGCAGTAAATGTCATAAACCATTAACATAAACTCTACTTAGTGCATTTGGCGTGTTTCTTCTTTATACAGTTACTGAATGAATAGAAATGTTATGAAGTTATGAAGATCAGTGAGCACTGTGCAAAGTCTGACATTAGTCCAAGTATTTTAATGGAGTCTTCACCACTGCATTCCTCTGCGATCTCCACAGCAACCCAGCCGAATTATGCCGCTGTTTGAAAGGTGGGGGTAACTGCAACAATTTAGGTTATATAAAAATACCTGAGACACAGTTTTTTGGTGTTTGTTACCGACACAACAAGTTTTCACCACAGAACATTCATGCCAGCAACAACAGCAACATAAGCAACAATAACAACAATTACTTCTACTAATTATTATTAAAGTAGTAGCCCTGCCATATAACATAAATAGGGTTAATTATTGTATCCTACCATAAACAAATTACCTGTACTCTAAATTGAGGTCATGATTTCTAAAGATACAAGACTATGAATCAGCCTCATGAGTAAGCAAGCACATTGACTTCCATGGTAACATGAGACAATCTGTCCTGTCCATATCTCATCTTTTTCTTACTTGATTTTTGCTGCAAACTCACACACATGCAACTTGAACTGGTTGAATTGCATAATTTTCCTGTATTTTTTTTTTCTAGTTTTGAATTGAAATCACTCTCTTTAGAGTTAAATTATCCTCTCAGAGGCTTCCCCAACTTCTACTTTCATAAGGAAAAGAACCAATCAAAGCAGAACAAATTAATAAAGTCGTCTGAAAAGTTTCTCATGTACAGTAAAAAACTAATCAGCTGATGTAACTTTAAGTCTACATTTTTTTGCTGTATCTGATGAATGAAAGAAACACTCTGAACTTACATTTAGGCGTGCATGAAAGAAACTGGTTACTCAGTATGGTTTGATTGAAGGAGAAGTAGAGGGGAATACCTTTTCTTTTTTCTTTTTTCTTTTTTTAATAACTACACTAATAAACTACAATCATGCAAACAAAAGCACTGTATACAATTTTCTTTTTTGACGCAATCTCTTGTTTTCTTTAATGTTGTTTCTCTTATTGTTGTTGATCATTTAAACAATTCCTGGATTTAAAATATGATTGTTTCAGCCACTGAAACAGTCTCACAAGTGAACAAATACACTGATTATAACTTGCCATAGTAACATGTTGAAACAATCTGTCCTGCCTATGTATCCTAGTATTTTCTCTCACTCAAATCTTATCTTTTCTTACTTGTTTTTTCTGCAAACTTAAACAAGTTGAACTGCATCATTTTCTGTCACTTCTTTCTATTTCTATACCAAAATCAGTCTCTCTAAAGTTTAATTATCTTCCCAGAAGCTCTCTAAACTACTACTTTTGAAAAGAAAAGGAACTTTTAAAGCACAACAGAGGAATTTACTTCTCAAGAGGTTTCACTGGTTCAGTAACAAATTTATCAGCTGATCTAACTTGAGGTTCACATAAATTTGTTATTATTAGCCCGTAATTGAGCATGCATGAAAGTATATCTACAGGTTACTGTTAAATATTTTCCTCTTTCCCCTCTCCTACTATGTTCCCCACCACACTACAAATTCTCAGAAATACTTCATCTTCCACCACTTCACCTACAGTACTTGGAAGTGATGACTCATCCAGTGTGATTTGGTTTTAATCAGTGCGGTCTGCTTTTTTGCAGAGTAGAAAGAGAGGAAGTCACTTTTCTATTTGTATCAAGCCAACAGAAAAGATATTGAGTAATTATATGTTGTATATTTCAAATAATATTTTATTCTATGTATTTTATTTGGTTTGTATGTCATTAATATTCTTTTATGTCCTCATATACATGCTCATTAAACTACTACTGTTCTGTATTAAGAAGGTGTTTGTGTACTTAACCACAAGTTAATTCACTCTGAATGTAACATTCATGCAAACAGAAGTATTGTATACATTTTTCAATACTGATGCAATCTCTTGTTTACCAACCCCTTAGGTTGTTTTTCTTATGCTCCTGTAACATTTAAATAATCCCTGTATATAAAATATGATTGTTTCAGCTAATTAAACAGTCTCATAGGTAAACAAAAATCCTGATTACAGCTTGCCAGGTCCCTTCAAAGTACCACAAAACACTGAAGTCCTGTTCAGAGTTAGCTTAAATACTGTGTACGTTTCTAAAGGTTTCTCGGGTGCAGCAACAAACTTATCGGCTGCAGTGATGTTGTTTCTTTCAACTGATTAATATAGATGATTAATTCCAAGCCCACATTTAATCATGCATAAAAGAGGGTCTGGAGGATGTTTGTCAAATACTCTTCTCTTCCTCACACTATGTGCCAGGTCATATTAAAAACCCAAAGAAATATGTTTGGTAGTGCCCTCCCTTTAACCAGCTTATGTGCAGTTACCTGAAGTACAAATCTGTTGTGACATGGCTAACTGATTTGAGGAAGAGGAGATAAGGAAGTGTGTGTGTGTGTGTGTGTGTGTGTGAGAGAAGCCAAGTATGCCATTAAGATTCTCATATTTCTACATTAATAGTTTTATTAAATTACTGTATTGTGTTAAAAAGGTGTTGTGTACTAAACCAATAGTCAGTGTAAACTAAAGTTAAAAACACACTGTTAAACCACATTTGTTAACAAATGGCAGTATTAAATGTTTTAAAACTTTTATGTAACCACTTGTTCTCTCTTATGAACCCATGATGTTGTTTCTTGTGACATTTAATTAAGTACATTTTAAATAGATACTGCACTCAAGACCAAATTTGTGGTTCTTTACTTGAGTGCAGTATCATGTTTCTTTTACTTCTTAGAGACAAATATACTTTTTCCCCCCTGTTTTCTTTGATTTCTGACACTTTTAGTCACTAGTTTCTCTAACATTTTTTCAAACAGAAACAAGACGCTATTATAAAATATGATGTTTTGTTACACTTCAGTTCACAGTTCACTCAGGGTTAGAGGGACAAGCTTGCAATGTCCTGCTTCAGCCCAGTGCAGCTGCACAGTAGCAGGCATTTTAGAGGTAAGAGATTATGCAAATAAGACTGTAAATATACTGGGAAGCTTCCAGGTGTGAAAGAGTAAGTGTGTGAGGGCTCTTCCCAGTGAACTTCCCTGAACAAATGAAGGATTAAAGTACAGATAAAATGATTAGCTGATTCATTTATTACTCAAATCATTAAGAAACTCCTTTTTAGAATTATTTAATTAAATTTTAATGCAACTTTTATGATTCAAGCCGCACAAATACAGATATTTGCTGCTTTTCAGTCCTTCCAAGTCAGTATTTATATTTTAATTAATTTAACATCTTAATTTTCGGTGGAACAAAGCAAACATTAGACCTGACTTTTTGACCTTGGGTTGAGATTTTACCTTCCACCAGTTGCTTTTCATTCTCCACACAGGCCTGCTAAGTTCATAGCAACTCACAACTTCCCCTTAAAGGAAACCTCAACTTCAAGTGACTAAACTACTGCCAACATTGGTGAGTTGAAACAAGCCCTGATAAGATAAAGAGAATTTAAGATTCTCAGCTTCAGTTGTTACCATTAGTCTAACAGTTAAATACCATTATACATACAGATGACTGTCAAAAGAACAAAAGCACAAAAGTAAAATCTGCCACTAATCCACCAGATGTCAGCAAAGCTTACACATGATTTGGCTTTCTGTTTTGTTATGTTTGAAATTATGTATATAAAATAAATGAAGTGATAAAGTAGAATTTTAAATATTTAGGTGTTTTGAAGGGTGGCATGGGGGAATGAAAGCAGGCAGCTCACTCACTTGTGGAGCTTTGATACAGTAAAAAAGAATCAGATGTGTGTGTGTGTGTGGTGGAAATTTTTGAACGAAGTAAATATGACTCACTCTTCTACTCACTATGTGAATGTGCTCTTTAGGTTTCAGGTTTTACGCACGCGACATTTGCGTATATCCATTACAGTATATCCAAACTGTCTTCAAAACAAGTAGTGTATTTACTAGCTTGGCTCTGTTTTAGCTCAATGGCAGAGGAACTTGACCTTTAATGTCAAACTGTGCATAGACATCATTTTGCACAGTGAAGCTTCAACACATTTTTGAAATGAGAAGTAAGCAGCATATTCAGACACTCTTGCATGCTTCAGATTCAGGTTTATGGTGAGGGGTTTCCTTAAACAGAGTTTGTGCCTGTTAAAATTAGTTATTTGCAAAAGATTCTCAATTGTTTGCACTCTAACAGCTACATGAAACACAACCTGTAAGTAGCCTGAAACACTACAGCAAACAAGACAATGTGACCAAAAAGCTTAAACACATGTACTTCATCTCATTCTGCATGGATGAGTTTACAGTGCTGAGCCACACTTCCATTTAGCACATTGTTTATTGATAAAATCACATGCCTTCAAATGGAAGAACACTGTTATACAGAACACTGATCTCACACCAACAACAATCATGTCACTGACTCCTCACGTAGGCAAACAACAGCCACTTTCAGGTGACATTCATGTGACTGTCACAGGTTAAACATGGCAGGAAACAAGTGCAGAGGAAAACACAGGGATGGTTATAAAATGAGGAAGGTAATTGTTCGTTGAAATAAAAATGAGAACTCAAGATGTAATGAAGATTTTATGTGTGTTTGGCAGAAGTGTAGAGAGTACAAAACAAGCTGGTGAACAAAAAAGGATAAAGGAACAATGTAAAGGGGGATTTCAAGAAGTGACTAGTAATTATCCTGCCAGGAAACATCTTTTTGGTTGACCAGTGAAAACATGGCATGAGATGTTTTATTTTTCTCTTAACATTATAGAAGGTTTGTTTTTTTTTGCTTAGTAAGCCTTAATGTATAATATAGATGTTTTCTGCCCATTTTTGCATTCAGAACATTAGTGTTTAAGTGCATTTATCAGAAATGTCATTTCTCTTGACGGTGTGTGTGTGATTTGCATTACAAAAAAAAAAAAGGTTATTTCTTTGAACCTCATGTATGTTAAATTTGTAAAATATGTATTATGCATAAATTAACTTTTGCATGATGTTTACAATGTAGGAGACCCCTTAAAAACAGAAAATGGAGACAAAAAAAGGAAACTGAAGAGCTGCAAAGCTGGTTTGAGGTCAGAAGCAGCTCGTCAACAGCTGAGTCACCGTTAAAAAAAATATACAGAACAATCATTTTTTGACTGTGCATCTCGCAAGTTACAAGTTTTGGCAGACAGCTGGTTTCATGCAGCATGAAGTAATACTGAAGTAACCTACTTAGTTGATTTTGTAAAAGCGTCAGTTTTTCCCGTAAGTTGATGTAAGACATAGGTCATTCTCTGTGACATGATTGGTTTTTGTTTGAGGTATGAAAGTGAAAAAGAATAAAGATAGAAGAACAAAAGACACACACGAAACTTCAGAAACGGGAAAGTACTCTGGGCAATCCAGCGTTCACCATTGTAAATTCTGGAGTTTCCCACGAGTTATTGTAGACATTCCAGGAGAAGTTTACTTAATATACACATTTACACAGCTGTGGTCATGTTGTTAGTGGTGCTCTGCTGTCATTTGCATGGACATAAAACTGTCCTGCAGATCTCTCTCCCGTGCAGCTGCAAACCTCTTGTCTGTGACACGGCCTCCTCCCTGCTATCTGTCAATCACCTCCAGTTTTGGCTGTCTGGTCAGCTTACCAATCGCTTCGCCTCGCCTCAGGCTGCAAAACCAATTAGTGTCTGATGGTCGAGGAGAGATCTGCTCCCTAAACTCCTGAGCTCCAAATTTATTTCCTTCTCTCTGTGACCACAAAACAATCTCAACCACTGACCCCTGGCGTCTCAGGTCAAGTGGAGAGATTTTGTGAGATAAACTAATGTTTTTGTGCTTTATTGTCTATGAAAAATAAAAGCAAAATGCCCACCCTTTGAGAGAAAACAACTGTTTGTATTCTTCTGTGTAATTAACATTAGAAAATGTAGTCAGTAAACATCAAGAAAGCTCAGGAACGGACGCATTAGCATAACAAATGCTTGCAAATAAATACCAGCTCACTGATAGAGATGAAACAAAGCAGTAAAAGCCCTTGTGAATTGTCTTTTTTTCCTTTATGAACATTTACTTGTATTCAAAATGTCATTTATATTTCCTAAGTCACTGTGTGTTTCTGCCTTTGAACAAGACAGAGTAATATTAGCTGCTTAGATTCTTTCCATTGGACAAAACTCACTGCAATGAAAGAGAAATTCGTCTCTGAAGAATCCTACGGAAAAGTTTCTGCCAAGATCTTTATTTAAAGAGAAACTGCAATTGAGCAGAAGTAATTAAGGCCAGTTCATGTCAGTTGTTCTTTGCCATAACATTTCAGTTTCAAAAGGCTGATAAAGAGTTTCATACATGTGTGTTTCTAAACTTTCTGTATGATTGACACACACTGATTGAAGCAACCCTGCAGCTGAGGGAATTAAATTTCATGCCGTGTGACCTTTAACTTCTTTCACTAACATCCAGCTCTTCATAACAGGATGAATGATGACTCAAAATTTCAAAAACATACGAAGAACAGGGAGACATTTCTAGGTAACCAAAAGTGTTACTGGAAGTCTGGAAACCAGCGTTCTGCAGTACTTTTATCTCTCATTTCCGTAAAAAAAAAGAAGTGGACAGAAGTTAGAAAAAAAACTCACTCTCTTATTTTTCAGTGTGCTTATGGTTAAAGTAGTGGTTTATTCTTCTGATTGAACTGTTTATAAATTATAGTGCCAAATCAATAAAAAACCAAGCCACGCAAACAAAAGCTCACATTTAAGTCACAGCAACGGTCTGAGCGATCCTGCTTCATGAGAGAGCTGCAGGATAGTTCAGTTCCATCACAGAGGAATTTATGTTTGTGGTTCATAATCAGGACATGAAAAAGCCATATTCTGTTGTTATCTCCCTTCAGGAGTGTATGATGACCTTAACATGGTTGAGGTTTTGAGTAATGAAAAGATTAGGGAAAGTCCTGATCTTTCTCTGATTCTTTCTCAATGACAAAAGGCCGGCAGCCACTGGAGTGTGACAACAATGTGCAAACAACACGCTTAAGTGTGATCAGACTGACCGAAAGGAAACAAACACACCTGACAAGTTCAGACTACCGCACGTTTGCACAGTCACTGCTGCTGCTGCTCTACAGTCAGCAGACTTTTGAAAAAAATGCATCTGTTCTACATTAACCAGCAGTCTCACCAACATGCAACAGTGCATCAGTACATTTCTGAGGATTACTGTTATTCATCTTAATACATGGCCACCTCAGTCCTGACATTTTTGCAAAAGTAGCTAAAAACACCTTTCCGAGTCATACCGACTTTGGTGTCTTATGAAATGTAGCAGAGCAGATTATCACTGGAAAAACAGTGTGGCCTAAAGAAAGTAATACTGATGCTATATTGCATTAGTGTCACTTCCTAAAATCATCACCTACAACAGGCAATTTTTCACTTTTTACTGTTTTAACTGATTTTGTGAAAAAAAACAGTTAATTTTTGTTGCAGTTTTGCCTTTTGGTCACACAACAGTCTTTTTGGTGCCTAAAAACACAGACTTTTTGCACTCTCAAACCAGGTCAAAGGGTGTAATCTTTTAAAAATGTCACCCTTACTGTTGCAGTGCAAACTAGAAAAATAAAATTCTCTTGAGGACTGTGAAGACGCACGACAACATGTGCTTGGCTGTTATGTTTCCAGCCTAAAGCCAAACTTGGTTACAAGGAACAACAACAAGTGTCACTGAGGTAAAAATAATCGTGGGCTACAAAGCTTTGTTTATGCAGCTGAATTTATTAATGGAGACAAAGTTATGGTTTTGTGCATGCATTCACTTTCATTTCCTTCTTGAAAGTCACCAAACTGTATAAGTGGGCAAACGTATGCATGCACGCGGCATTGTTTTATGTTTATTTGAAAAATTACATCCCCACCTACTGGCGTTAGATTGTAACTTTTTTGTCTGCATAAGGATTATCATAACACTATTGTCATATGAACACAGGCATTTTTAAATGGAACAAGAAAACTTTTCTGCTTTTGGTTAAATTCTTGTCATAAAAACAGGGCCTACATGAAAAAAATGGGGATTACTCAGTAATGATTCAGTAGGCACAAAACCTTTCATCGCTTAGATAAATCTTTATTTATGCATATTTGTCAAATTAAAACAAAATTTAAGCTTTACTGCACCACCACAACTTCAGCTGGAGAACAGAGCACCTGTTCATACTGTGAACTGAAACTGCCAACCTTTGAGTCTCCACTCTGGGTGTCAGATTTGACGTAAATTAAAGGAAACATCATCAAACCTCAAAACCCTTTCGACATAAAGGAAATGCAGCATTCAAGTCTGCGTATGTTACAGATAAAATGATGCTAATTAGAAACTACATCTAAAAAAATCCTCATTATAAAGACGAATTTCTACCATTCGCTCTAATTAATGTCACTTTTGTACAGCAACAGTATTCCAGAGATCATCTGTTTAATGACATGAGGGGCAGCCAGCCTGGCAGATGGTATTTAAACAGTATTTTCACCATGTAGTGGCTGATATGTCACTTAAGAAACAAATAGCACATTTTTAGTGAACTTTATATACTAGAAAACTCTTTTCATTACATTAATGACATTACCTGTCCAAGGTTATAAAGGGTCATGTTGTGTCTTAATTATCTAATTTACTTTATTCACAGAGGACTTAAATTAGCAATGATGCTGCGGTTTAGAGAGAGAGATGATGAGAAGGGGCCATTAGCAGCAACCCAACACACAAACAAATATAAACGCACAGGATGAAGGGAGTGAAAACCTGCAGCATGTGAAACAGAAGGCAGATAATCAGGAGGCTGAATCTCCACCAGGGAATCTCACTGTGGCGAAAAAAAACAAAGATTAACGAAAAAGAGAGAAAGAGGCAGACAGACAGCGAGAAAGAGAGAGAGAGAGAGATCAGAGTTGTCAAGGTAGACAAAGGGAAGGAAGAACAAACAAACTTCTCTTCTTTCACCTTTCCTGCCTGTGTCTGTCCTTCTCATCACAGCTGCCTTTCTTCTGAAGGCGTGAAACAAAAAAAAGAAAAAAAAGAAGAACGCCGACGCTGCTTCTAATCTTAAGGTGCCAGAAATGTATTCAGCTGTTCTACAATGTTTCAACCTGGGCTCTCATTAAGTATCTGATGTCTAAAAGACTTAGAGTCAAAATATGGTACATTTTTATGTATCGTATCATATTTTTTCCTTGTTTCAATTGTAACACGCATCCCTGAGGGGTGCGCACTTTTTCGCCTCTCTTCCTCATCTCTCTCCTGTCGACAGCTCTGTCCCTCTTCACACTTTCCTGCAGGATGTAAGCTGTCACTACCCTTGAGCATCAGGTCTGTAATTAAAAGCAGGATCAGTTTTAATCTCTGATCAGGTTGCAAAATAACTGCAGCAATATGCGATATGTTGCACTGTGCTGAGCATTATGTGTGTGAATTTAACTCTGTTTTTAAAACATGCACTGAGTCGCTTTTTTGTACACACTGGTGTTGCCTCCAGGGAATGGCCTTGAGCTCTGAGCAATGCAAACCTTGATACTTGACTTGGCTGCAGCAGATTTACTGCCCTCAATGCTTCCTGTACATACAGAACTGTAGTACTTAAACTGAAAATTCTGAGATACCACTGAGCCACAGACGCCTCACCATGACCACAGCACTACCTTGTGTTTGTCTCTGTACAGGAATGACTCTGTTTACAGTATTTATTCATATCAGTTCATGTAATTGTTTATACATAGCAAGAACAATATTATGAGGACATTTATTGTCTCTGTCCAAATCAAAAAACCCTAAAAACAGGATTGAATTTAAATGTGTTTCAGCTTGTGTTTGTATGATTTTTGCTTGTGTCTGTTTATACACACTGTTTGTCTGACTGTGTGTACATCGTTGTGTGCTGTGACAAGCTGACATAAGCCACACTAATAGCTTGCAGAGACCATGAACAGAGGCTTACGCTGTAGACAAGCTTCACACAGAGAGGAAACAATCTGTTTCCCAAGAGCCTCCCGAACGCCACATTACTTCAAACTAATCAGCCGTTCACTTACTAATATCCCCACCGGAGGAACAGCTCTCGACTGATTCATGGGATTTAATGGGATTTTGCTGTTTTAACTTGCTGATGTCTTTACAAAAGACAACATGGAAACATGGAAATAAGTCAAGGAGAAACAGGACCAGGAATCAATTTATCACCATCAGTTACTCGGGTTCATTTTCAGTCAGCCTCTCATACGTGTTTACCATTGGTTCATTACCATTGCCATTACATTTGGAGCAAAAATGTGCATATATTGAAATACATTAACATTGAAAAGAAGTGTAATTAAGAAAGATATTCAGCAAAAATGAGCACAGTTTTCAGCTTCTACAGTGGCTGCTTGCATGTAAAATGTGGAGGACAGACGTGCTGTTTGTCCACATCCCACGGCTCTGCGCACTGCATGCAGAGCGCTTTCAGGTATTTTTGGACCGAACAACTGCGAGACACATTCTGGCTGCTGACCGCAGATGAGAAGCTGAGCTCTGACTGTAATCTAAATGGTAATAGAATATAATAAGCTGGGTGGAAATGGGATCCGCACTGACATGGAAAAAACAAAACCGTCAACACACACTGAGTGCAACCTCATGATAAAGAGAGAGGAAGAGGAGGAGGAAGGCTTCTGTTTTGTAAGAGACCTGTGACACAACCAGTATTCTTCCTCCTTTTTGGCAGTAAAATCCACTCTCTCCTTCTCTCTAAATAGAAGCAGTGCATCAACATGACAATACTAACAGGATCCAACACATGCGGTGCCAAGAATTCATAATAGAGGGAAGCTTAAGATTTATTCATGGTGGAAAGATCAGCAGCTCAACTTAAGATGAGGAGGTCAGAAATAATAGACTAAAAATATCAAATCTTTAGTATTTTAAGTTTGGGAAGATTTAAGATACCTGTAGATCTAATTCTAATCAGCACAACATTAAACACAATAAAACTCCCATGCTTGAAATGTCCAATAAAAAGAGAGTCATTAGAAAAAACATCAAAGCAAAACTGGAAAACTACTTGAAGGGGTGTTAAGTAAGAACAAGGACGGCTGATACAAACTCTAAAAATTCAAGATTAAAAAGAACAAGAACCAAATTTAATAAACTACTTATTAATTGCTTATAAACTGCTTTTAATTTAACCAGAAAAAATGCTATTGGTAACTTTAATGAATTAAGATGCTAAATGCCTAATGCTAAGATACAACATAACAGAAACAAATTAGCTTGATTTAAAGTGTTTAAAAGTGTTAACACCACAAATGGTGCACAGCTTTCATTTCCTTTACTGATATCAGAGAGAGCAGCAGGTTTGTAGAGATGCTTTTTATGAACAGTCCAGACCAGAATGAGAGACTTGTAGGAAAAACACAAGTAGCCTATGTTGATATAAACATGCTGTATGAGCCCCAACCGATAGTTTGCATTGAAAAGAGTGTGTATGTTTGTGTGTATGTTTGTGTTTGTGTGTGTTTTTGAGGAGTCTGCAGACGTGCCAACAGCTCTGTACAGCCACATCCAGGCAGGTTGCTGTGAACTATGAGCTAATTGCTAACCCCAGCCTTCTGACATGCTCATAAACAATGCAAGCATGCTGCTGTTTAACAGGTTCAATTACTGTGTCAATAGATATTTGGTTACTGGGGAGATTTTACTTATTTTTAGACTGGACCAAAGACCAACGTTGCTAAAAATCACAGGTGCTTGTTTTTGGATTTCAACTTAACTTGCAGCATATTAACAGGTTTTCAGAGCAAATCGGTCTCTTTCAAGTTGAATCTGTAATTTAATCAATGACCGACTGAGCCACAAGAATGATGTTTAAAGATTATACCTGGTTTATTATTTCCTTGTCCAACCCACACAGCTGTAACCTAATGAGCAGGTAAATTCTGTGGCCTATATACCTACACACACCCAACCACCCACACACTTGATAGATCAACACATATGCACTTGCTGAAAGTTAATTTGTCTGCTAAAGTTTACTGTATTAATTAAAAGGTAATTTAAAAAAGGGATCAGATCAATCAGCTGTGTAACTCCAATGCTGAGCATTAATGCAAATTAACACACATTTTTAAATTTGTTTAAAGGGCTCAGCAAGAGAGAGAAGAGACGAGGACACTAAACGAGGAAGAAGTGTGCTGAGCTGTTGTTTTTAGATGAGAAGAAACTTCATGTCCTGTATCTTTTTAAGGAAAAACCGCTGTATTCAAGGACATAAAAAGTGTTACTCTGTCACACACATACACACACACTCATCAATTCACACCAACACAAAACTGCAAAAATATCAAAACAAAGTGACAACAGCTGTGGAGAATTAGGAGCTTGTCAAAGTGTTTGTGCACAAGTACTCACACTTGAGTTATCTGATTGTGTGTGTATGAGGACAGTCCTCTTTTAAGTGTGTGTGTTGCTGAATGTGGATCTAAGCTTGTGTTTCCATCACACTGTAAACCCAAAGAAGTAACCAGTACTCTAAAACTTTTTGAGCTAATTAACTCAAAGTCTGAGGTTATTGGGAACTTACATACATACATAGTTTATTGTACATGTACTCTGTCCACTGTGTGATTAACTCCAAATAAAAAAAAATTACTGATTAAGCTGTATAATACTGACTAATACTCTAATATTTTCAGCAACAGCAACTCAAAATATTTGTTCACCTTTCTAGTAACAATAAGTGAACTGAAAAATTTTATGTATTGAAATCCATAAATTTAAGTTAAGTAAACTCAATAGTTATTTTTTTCCCTCTTATTTTTAATTACTTGTAACTCAAATCATTTACTTCATAATACTCAGTTATTTCTCTTAAGACTTAAAATATTTGTGGCAACTGACTGCCTTACTTTTATTGAGCACTGCTAACTTAAAAAGAATAACAAGTCAAGTTAGTAGTAAAAGTCAGTATGTTTTTATTTAACAGTTTAATGTAGAAAGTTACTCATACTCTTTTAGCGGTTTTAAACAAAATAAAACCAACTCACCAACAAACAAAAAAATACAAAGGCACTTTCAGCCGTCTTGTGGCCCTGTAGGGAAGATAGAGTGCTTTTCAACTGTTCTTTTAAAAAGAAAGCTAAAATTTGATAGCAAAGGGAAAGGTCACCATCAAAAATACATTCTCCCAATCTATCTATATTGTTTAGTATGAGCTGCAAAGCTTATGAGATATTAGTCAAAGATAATAGCCTTAATATGAAAAAAACGGACTGTGTACTCCTCAGAGTCCGCAATGGTTTAATAGTAGGTCAGAATGGACAAACTAAACATTGGCTCTAAAGAGGGTCTTCTGTGTTTTTTGCAAATTTCTAGGCACATTGAGAATGGGAGGGTGAGGGGTTCAATCAATTGCACTACAGGCCAAATGGGAAAGATGTATTTTTGATTTTGATTATGAACAGTCCCCTTAACATGTACAAAGGCTGTGAATAGCATTTTGGCAATTTGGTTTAAACTAGCAACAATGTCAGTGCATTAAGAAGTTTTGCAAAAGAAATTAAGTGTTACAGTTTCGTCAAGGAGAACCAGGACCCAAATGCAGAGACGTTTAAAGGAAAATTTATTTAACAATATTAACGACAAAGAACACCTTGCAGGGAAAAAAACTGGTAAAACAGAAAACTACAAAAAACACGAAAAAGCCACAATGGCGAAAGTAACAAAACAACAACAGAAAATCACCAGGAGGGAAAACTAGACTTACAAAATAGCTAGAACTCAAAGTGCCCAGGACTAAAAACTCACTGGAGGAATCACTAGAGAAACATGAGACTGAAGAGATCTTCTCGGAAGCAAGGACTCAGAGACTAAAGGCATGGGCAAAAGTCGTGTGGCACAGGAGTCAGAGCGTGAGTGGTTTATGACAGCTGCTTGATTGTCAATGAGAGGCAGGTGTGGCTCGTGAGCCTCGCTCCCAGGCTGACCAGCCCTGCCTCTCTGCACGGACCTGCTGAGTGAGAGGGAGAGGGAGAGAGGGATCAGCAGCAGGAAAAACCACACAAAAAAAAGAACCATGACATTAAGGTTATATTAACAACTAAGATAATTACTGAAAAGGGTTTTGCAAGTATAAACAAAGAAAATAACAATGACATTAGCTGGGTTTACATGGAGCCTAATATTCCAATTAGAATCGGATTAGAAGCCCAAACCAAATAAAAATGTTCCATATAAACACCTCAATCAGAATAAACAGGCCTAAACCGAATGGAATTTCATTCGGTTTCACAG
>JAPZDV010000003.1:21149429-21174426 GCA_029814665.1 Acanthurus lineatus
TGCTCAAAAATATAGAAAATTGAACTAGAAGTAATCTGAAATCAACATTTTTAAGTTAGGAGAACTTCTTAAGAAATTTTGAGTTTGCACAACTCAAAGTCAATTAGTTTGAACATTAGGTTTTACAGTGCAGGATTCATTTATGTGTGGCCTCTGAGGGAAGTACGTGTAAAGGGTAGAAGATATGAGGAAGCATTGTGGTCTGCCAAATTTTGATGGTCGACGTCAGCTGCCAAACCCACTGACCATATCGATTAGTCTGTCTTTGAGTCAGATCTGAGCCACACAGGCTTCATGTGATTTCCAACAGCACATTTAAGAGGATCCGTTTGGCTACATCTTGTCATGACACTTATTCCTGCATGTTAAAACAGCTAATTAGCTCTCCCCGTAGACTAAACATATCAGCCGTTTCATTTCCTCTGAGCTTTTAAAACTCCAGTTTAGTGTTGTCAAGTTAAATGCCAAAGATTCAGAGAGACGACTGTGCTAATTTCAGCTCATACCTGCTTTAAACTGTTGCTAATTGCCACAATCTGTATGAACGGCTCTCTGCTCAAAAAGCACTCGGCTAGTTCATGTCAGGCTGCTCAGACTCATTTGCAGTCTGAGCAGCAAAGTGACAGACTCTGCTCCTGCAGCTGGTGGAGACATGCTCTGGAAAACTGAAAGCATTGATTCGATCGTCCAACTAATTGTGAAGAGAGGTTTTAATGTTGGAGAGATGCAGAAAGAGATTATGAAAACAAAAGCCTGGCCTTAAAAGCACCATATGGTTTGTGGTTGTTCTATCTCAGCCTCTGCGGTTGTGTAATTGGGGTTGTTTGCTTTATTTGTAGCCAAGCTGGACTTGATACACCCTTAATACTCAGGAGATGGTGTGCAGCATCAACCTCAGAGCCTGCACACCAAGAAGTTGCACCATAACTTTGCACCACAGTATTTAGCAATGTTTCCACCTGCAATAATTTATCACTTCCTGACATCTCTGGCTGTAGATCCGTTTTGAGATTATGCAGGAAGTAATTCAACAAAAGGGGCAACCGCAGTGAGCTGTTAGGTGAAGAATTGCCAGCAACAGATCTCCAACTCCTGAGCAAAGTAATCACCTTCTGTTACACTGAAATCACATAACTTCTGTATTAAAAACATTATGTGTGTTTGGCTGTCCTGCAAACAGTTTCTGCTCTTAAGGGAGCTGCTTTTTCTACAGGATTAAAAGGTGCTAAAAAAGTATTTGTTGAAGTGCTTTACCACTTATTATTTCTCCCACAGGTGTCAGTGAATTGAGAAGCAAAAATTGAAGCAAGAAGCAGGAATTTATGAGTCGATTTTCACCCAAGTTGAACTCTGTAAAAGCATCAGATGAAGCAGATCCTCAATGGCAAGTCCTTTTAATTCAAGTGATAAATCTGATATAAATGTGACCATGATGCATTTCTCTGCTGTTAATCAACACGTTCCAAACTCTTTTTATTGTGTCGGTGAATTGGTAATTAAACTTCAAGCAGCTGAGCTCTGGGGTTATGAGGAGGTGATAAACAGAAGTGTTGTGTTTGGTTCTGTTATGAAAAAAGTGGTGCCAACATTCATGATGAATCAAACTGTTTACCTGCACGAAATCAGCAGCTTTTTCCTGTTAATTAGGCAGTTATATTCGGGCTTGGCGTGTGGTTCTTGATATATTTTTAATACAAGTCATCATTCACTTTGATTGGAGTTATTGTGATTAATGTTGAGGGTAGCAGAGGTGGTTTGGAGCACAGAAACAGAGGAGGAACGGCACTGAAAACGCTGGCTGCTGAGGTCGACGAATCAGGAGTCAGATCATGACACTTCTGTTTGCATGGAGTCAATGGATGAAGATTACCCATGAGACCCTGGGATAGGGCCACGGCATGCAGACAGCGTGTGTGTGTGTGTGTGCGCGCGTGTGCGTGTGTGTGTGTGTGTGGATCTGAGGAAGCGGGGAGCTCTCAGCATGCAGCCTGCAGGGAGCATGACGCCGTGTGACGGACTGAATGCTGAGTGGGCTTCAGAGACTCACAATCACAACACTTCAGACACTGATGGATGAACAGCTGCTCATGTGTTAGTATCACATCACACTGATGACTGCACCCAGTATGAATCAGCACGTTACTTCACCTACACATAAAACAAACTCGCAGAACCGCTTGTTTTTTCCTTTCACACCGAGTTAAGTGTGAAAAGGCTTCAAAACCAAATAGAAATAACAGCTTTAAGGTCAAATCCAGTATTTCTTTTTAAATCTTTGTGTTCATTATCTAACTTGCCTCTCTGTTATTCAGTCTCTCAGCTGGTGTCTGTACACAATCAGCATGTCAGAGAAATTATGGCTTCTTTTTCTTCGCTTAGAAGCAGCCATTGCTTTATACCATTTCATTTACAGTCAAAAACAACATTGACAGAGGATGATGATCATTCCCACCAAACATGACGCAATAATTATTTTTTTTTTCAAATGAGCATGTTACGCTCTGCACTATGTCAGTCTTGTGACACTAACAAAACTGAACAGTAGTGAATTACTTTAAAGGTGGTGTAATTAGAGCTCAATATATAGAGCAAAGTTTGAAACAAGAACATGGATGTGATTAGTTTAAAATTAAGATCTGAAACAGGGCTAAAAGTCGAGCCCGGCTCTTCCCAAAGTCAAAGAAAAATATCCACCTGTACCTTTTCTGCTCTGGAAAAGCACCAAATATGTCCCTACAATATGTTTTCTCCTCTGTAAAGGCATGTAAGAGGGAAATTCATAAAGTTTTCTCGCACATCGGGCCATCTCAGCTGCACTTCCAGCTTCCCAGAGGGGAAACTAAGAGGGCACTTGATGCAACCAGCTGTAAATATTTGTTGGAACTGCATCAATACCTTCAACCACACAGGATGATTTTTGTAGAAATGTAAAAGTTCCTGATAAAAGACCCCAAAGGGATCCAAACAAAAAGCAATGACCTGTTGATTGACCTCTAGCTGAACTTTTTCAACAAATCTTAATTAAATCTTTTCAAACTTTTGAGATATCTTACAAACCGAGAGACCGACAAACAGAAACAACTGAGTCTGAGCCTGAAACCAACAACATAACCTCCAGTGAGAGGAAGTAATAACTGTTCAGTGTGAAATTGAGAAAATGGCTTCATGGGATGTTTTTGTCTTTCCGGCCAAAAGCAGAGGATGAAAATGTGTTGATGTGCTGACTGAGCCAGCAGAGGTTATTGTTTATCCTGCATCCTCCTGAGTCCAAACACCCTGATTAACAAACAACAAGGCAAAACTCATTCCTGACTCGAAATGAAACTGGTGCCTTTTTCCTTCCAATGTAGGAAAGTAATGAAATAACTTCTTCACCGTAATGAAAAGCCACGCTGGTAGCTTGCTGTGATGGATGAGAGTTAACGACCAAATGATGCTCAGATGAACTGACTCAGATCTCGTTGTAGCTGCAGGTGCCATCTCTCAGCAGAGAGTGAATTTATTCCCACTAATTAGGACGTTGCCGTGATTTCAGTTGGAAAAGCATGATCCTTATTTTGCGAGAATTGCTGTTGCTGAAAATGTAATGAGCCTATATGCCATCAAAAATAGAACAAAGTAAATGCTGAATGCATGCGTATGTGTGCGGCACGGTTGCTCAAATATTTGTCTTTGCCACTGTGCAAAGACAATAAACTTTCTCTCCAAACAAGCAAAAATAAAACAGAAAAATTCCTGTGATGCAGCAGGAAATCTTTGCTCCTTCATTGTATCCGAGTCTTGTTTTAAAATGAACCTGTTGGCTGATAAAAACAGCCTCAGTGGAAGCCCACCAGCCCTCAGCCTCTGATCTGCAGCACTTTTATGTTTATATCAAGCTGTCTTGATGTTGCAGAAGCCCTGCGGAGCTCTATGTTGTGCCTGGTAAAAAACCCTGGAGATTGGAGAAGAAAAAAAAGAAGAAAATAGAAAGTCAAGCCACAGCACGACTGGGAAATCGTGTGGGATGGTGGTTGTTGAAGCAACACATTCAGAGTGCAACTTATGACTTTTTTTTTGGTCGCTCTGGAGCAAAGAAACACCAGAACAACCTGAAAACCAAAGAACAACATATAAAAAGAGTGATTAATATATTCGTGTCTTCAAGCAGAAGGAGGTGAGTTGTGCAGCTCTTCTTACATCCTCTTGCAGTTCAGCTCTTTGAGAGATTATGCAGAAAGTTAGAAGGCAATAACTTTGGTAGTATTTCTGTTTTCGGGGAATTGAAAAATGCAAGTCAGCACGGTCTGAGGGGATGGATGAAATCAGCCTGTGTGCAGTCATGCAGGAATATGGATTCGAACTTCATCACCCCCCTGCTCACCTGATTTTGCACTAACACAATGCTACCTTTTCTTCACGATGAAGATGGAGCTCAGTGGTCGCCATGGACCATTTTCTGGATGTCCAAAAGGCCGACTTCACATAGAGGAGAGCCAGATGTTCAACGACTTCTGGATTGAGTGTGTAAATGTAGGAGGAGACAATGTAAAGAAATATATGTACTTAGTTTTCTAAAACTGACCACTTTTTTCCTTAGATCATGAACTTATCATTCACCCCTTGTAATATTACTATCATTCATGTGGTTTGCAACTGCTATGCATGCACTGTCTATATTTGCGTCCCCAGTGGAGCTGTGGATTTTGGTAGAAATCCCTTTTTAGCTCATCACAGGGTGTGACATGTTTCATATTACTCACAGGCTCCTCAAAGGGTTTATGATTATGAGTCACCCTCTGAGTACTGTCAACAATTAATGTAGAGAAGCACTTGGGAGAGATATTGTGCAGAATATGGGCAGATGTATTTACTGCAAAACAACCTCTTGGATGGAGCTGAGGGGGAGGGAGATGAGGGAGGGTGACTCTGGCCGGGAGGGAGAGAGAATTTCTTCCTTTTAACAGCAAGAAGGGAGACACTCCATTTATCCTACAGGATGATGAGGGTCCACATCTGAGCATCACACGCAGGAAAACTCTGAGGCTGTTTATCCTTCAGGTGCTCTGAGGTGTCAATAAAGACTCAGAGAGAGAGAGAGAGAGAGAAAAAAGGGTCTTTTTCTGGGTTTGCAGAAATCTGTCACTGTCCTGCAGAGTTCAAGAATCTGGAAAACAGTAATCCATCACTGCCTCGCCTCCCTGGACACTCGGCTCTGACCTTGAGCCATAAACAGCATTACTGATGTGTTACGGCAACTGAGACTGAATAATTACACAGCGGAGGAGAGGACCTTTAGCACACGGCCGGCCTCGCTCATGCATGGCTATAAATATGGATAGAGGTGTGATATGAACACTGCAAAAAGGTATTATATGCAGAGCTAACGACACAGTGTGGGTGGTGATTGAGCTGGAACTCCTACTCGTTGGTTTCCATGCAGAGCTGTCACTCCGAAACCGGCCCCATCTGAGCCTAATGAATATGTACATGGCTGCAGATGTGATATGTAAAACCAACTAGGAGTGATGACCACAATGTGAGAAGTGTTACAATGTGAACGATGGTTCTGTGATGTTTAAATTATGTTTGGGCAGAGGTGCTTCACCCAGGTTTAATCTGATGGATTTACGAAGGAGTTTGTCACAGTTTTAAAAAGCAATATAGCAAATTTCTTACAATTTTATATGTTTACCATCAAGTGAAAAAGCCCACTGGTGGGCAGTAAGTAAGACTGTCCATTGGAGTGGGCGAACAGACGGTCAACAAACATGGGAGACAGCTGTTTCTCATTAAACTGTACAGTTAAAATTGCTGCCTAACCTTTATCACATTGTTACTGTTGCAACTGAGATGATGAAGATGCTCCTCAAACCTCAATGAAGTCGACATTTTATCCCATCGATTTTATCCCATTTTGTGCTTAAACCAGTTTTTCTTGATCTTTAGTGGAAATGTCATGAGGTTAAAGTGAGAAGTCGGTTTCTCTTCTTAGACTAAGACTTCTGTTGCGGTAAAAGCTGCTTTGATTATAAATCTTGGAACAAAATGAAGAACCCTCACACACTCAGAACAAACGTTCACGTGTTGACTATGTTTTGCTTTCAGGTTGTGTCATTACAGGCTGTAGATCTGAAACGTTATGTCATCCTTTTTGTTTCTTGTCGGTAAAAATCCTGTCAGTTAAACAACTGAAAGTTCACTTGTTAAGATGTGATGCCTGGAAAAACTTCTTTATCTGCACTGAAGTGTTATTTGTCAGGCGATTGTGTTGTAAATTAAATGGAAAGAGAGGAAATACTGCTTTTCATAGAGTTTGACAGAGAATCAGATCTAAAATCAGTGTATTGTTTGAAAGGCAACTCACAAAAGCATTTCTTTATGTTTCATGTGGTTGATTAGACAGTCTGCGCCTTCTTTTAAACAGAAAAATAATTGTCTTGTATTAGATAGTTTTGTTTTATTGTCTTTCCCAGCACAGAAACATCCTGTTTTTTTCAGTCAGTTTACTGTATTTAGCTCCGTCATGTGTGAGTACAGTTTATATTCTGCAGGGACAGTTAATTATTACAGCAACTCTTTCAAACGGGCTGAAATCTGCCTGGTGGGAAAATCAAACCACTTTGTTGACTCGACTGTGCGGTGAGAAAAATAAATGTGAGAAAAACTCATCTGGGATTAAACAAATCCATTTGCAAACGCATCAGTGATGTTCCCCAGGTGACCACAAACACTTTTTATTCAGAACAGCTCCATCTTCACTCCATGAAAGTATTTAGCTTGATTTTTTTTTTTTTTTTTACAGGCTGCAAACATTTTGCAGGGAGCTCAGTTTCTCTGCACAGCAGGTCGACCGTCTTAAATGTCAGTCTGACGCTGTCGTCTAATTTATTCAGAAAAAAACAGACATATTTGTTGGTTTGATACTTCTGTTTTCCTTCCAAGGCTTCAGAGAGGTTTTTAAAAGAGGGAATAAAAACACACACAAACAAAAAAACTGTCGGTTTAGAGATTTTCTGTCAGTCATGTTTCACTGTGTAAAGTTAAATTCAGTTGAAACAAAGTAAAAAATATTACTTAAAAGCAGAAGAATTGATCTCCTGCCACACCGCCTCTGGTTCTGACTTAGAAAATGAGAAACTTAGCAAAGAACAAAAATCAATATATTTGATTAGCAATGTTACCAACCGCATTTTGAGTTACAATTAATATAAATATAGACTGAATTAAATAAAGTGAGTATGTTTGTTGCCATCCACAGATTATAAGTTTGATCAGTAGAGGACAGTGAGTGTTGCTCTTCAAACAGCAGATCAATAAGATGGACTAACAGATCAGGTTCTGATGAATGAGGATGGTGTGTTTGATTATACTCCATTTGTGGCCTTTCAAATATAAGTTCTAATTGTGTTTTGTTGTCAAAGTTTCATCTAATAATCACAATCTGGCATTTTTTACTGGGTTATTTAAAATAAACCGCAAACAATGGATGATTTCTCTCACCTTTGCCCCATTTTTCTGATTTCTGAAGGACAAACTCATTCAGGAAACAGTAATCAGGTAAGTGCAGGACCTGTCTAGCAGGAAACGGAAAAAGGAGGCTCGTAGCCATGTGGACTTGTTTCTGGATCTGGATGATTGCTTGTAATGACACTCAGAATGGTAGGGAGGGAGAAAGAGACTGAAAAAGCAACAAACAAAAACAGCAAACTTCAACTAAGATTCAAGCTTCACAGCCAGCAGCTTTGTTGAGTAGTTTAATATATAAAAGTCAGTGTTAACATGTCAGGAGCGACCATGTGAGGTTCAGTGTTAAAGAAAGACAGCAGAGAGTTTCTGTGAAAGAAGAAGAAGCTGTGCTGACAGAGAGGTTTATTTATAGGACTCAGATAATTAGGTGATGGAAGTCAGGTGTGGCAGCCCAGGCAGGTGAGGCGAGTGACTCTTGGATTGAAGAACAAAACTCTGGGTCGTTTGTAAGACGTTCATCATAAAAGCCACCTTTTGGGTTTTTGTTTGAGTTTCATTTAAGCTTTAAGTTGATAAAACTAAATTTATTTTACCTCGGACTTTAAGTTTATTTTCAAAGCAGCACTATATTTGGAAATTATTACAATAAAACTCAGATACCCTCTTTCGAACTCACTTATTACAAACAAACACAAACAGTAATGAGTCTTCTGGTTGATCTGATTCAAATATATTTTTGTCGACCCAACACTAATGATGCTAATTAAACAAATTTGATTGAAACTCCATTTTACTGAAGACAAAACAAGAGATGCAATTAAAAACTGAATGGAAGAAACTAATGTTTTATCACAGCCACTGATTAGACTCTAAATCCACATGTGGTAGAAACCAGAAAAGAGATTTTTTGATCACAAAGAGATGAAATCCTTTGTTTTTTAGAGAGTCTGTGATTAAAAGCCACTTTGTTTCTGTAGAAATGTTAACATGGCAGTGTTGAGTTCAAGTAAGCCAAACAGACTAATTATTAATCAGGCTGATTAAAATATGTTTCTTATTTTGTTTATTTATTGTATTTAAACTGTGAAAAGAGTCAATAACATCAAAACAAACAAAACAAGCAATAATATAATTACAATAAAATAGAATAATTTTAAAAAACAGATGATTAACAGATGGAAATGGGCGTGGCCTGTGCTGATGTTTTTATTTTCCAGAATGTAAACCATCATTTAACCGGCACACTGAGCTGTTAATTCTCTCATTATTTAATGAGGTTCATTCACATGCAAAATCTGATTTCTGCCGCTGCTGCTCTGCTGCGATCCCACCAAACGCCAGATGAGATGAAAGAGGAGGAGGGAGGAGAGGGGGTTGACAGTCCTGCTGTGCTGCAGTGTGTGTGATGGAGGTGGAGAACCATCGCACTCGCTGGCTTTGAATAAGGTTGTATGAAAAACCCAAAACCTGCAGTGATGACAGCTCGTACTGTGAAAAGGAGCATCACTTCCTGTGATTCTGGTGTCACGCGGAGAGTTGCACCTCCACTGTATCTTTCCCATCTGACATCTGCAGCTTAAAAAAATAAATAAAAACTTAGGAAAAAAAAAGGGTTGTCATGAACCACATTTGACTCAGTGGGAGTTTCGCTTGAGCAGTCCAACCTGTGGCCCCTGCGTGCCGCTGACCCCTGACGACTGCGCTGTCAGCGGTGCACATGCTGTCAGCGGGGGGCTTTTAAGCAGCGCTGGCCAGCTGACGCGAAGGACGCAGCCAGCGGCCACACAGCTGAGAAGTCCTTCAACATCAATGCATGTCGGATCCATATTCTGGATGCTTTTTCTCCTCCATGATTATGATCGATGCACAGGCGATACAGACGTCTGTGCTGTCGATTAGAAACAGGTGGTTTTTATTTTTTTGGAGCCGTTTCTGTTTGTGTTGCTTCAGTCCCATGAGATTCCCGATCAGATCAATGGTGGCTGTTAATTACCCAGAGCGCTTAATGTTTGCTGGAGAGCACAACATCAGAAAAACCCTCTTTATCTCTGTGCATCATGCCATTAAATGCACAGTTCTTGTTTATTCATGAAGCTTGACAGCAGCATCGAACAGCAGGATGTTAAAGTCCATCACTGTTTGATAGCAGGCAGTGTGATACATCCGTCCACAATATGAGCGTTTAGCTTCTCAGATGTTAAATCTTGCATGTTTCCATGGTCATTTCTGCACTATAGTCACAGTGCTGCACAGCCTCTGGTGCTTCCCCTATTGTGCCTTTATAACCAAATCACCCTGTAAGCAAATATTAACACATAGTAACACACAGTGCTGAAAAAACTCACCAAACCTGAGCCTGACCACATTTCCTGTTAAGCTTTAGTTAACCAACCGTCACACGAACAAACACAAACTTTAAACCTCTTTATCTGAGAAACCAAACCACAAATGACTGTTACTACACATCAGCAGGCACTGCTTCATGAATCTAACCTGACTCACACCCTGACTCATAATCAGTTGCGTGGTGGTTTACTGTAATGCTATAAAGCAGATGCACAAACTTTTGCAAAAAAAAAGGTAAAATACAAAACATAAGCTGCATTTCAGAGAATTTGTTCTTATCTGTTCTTTATCTTATAATAACAACAATTCTTTGTTAAAAATGAGGCTCAGTTCTCCTTTTTAATCTCATTTTAATAATCAAATCATGGCGGCACGATGTCACATAGTCAGCTGGAACATAATATTAAAATAAATACTTTAATTTTAAATAACTGAAGTGATGATTTTAACTTATAATCTGAATTTATTTCCCCCTTTTTGGTGCTTCAGTGTCCCTCATTACAAAATGTCCTCTCCTCGTCTCCATAACTAGGTGTTATTGGAGGCATGGACTCACCCCTCTCTGTAAATAAAACCTGCTGACAACCACCCTGGATCTGTGTGTGTGTGTGTGTGTGTGTTTGTGTGTGTGTGTGTGTGTGCAGGGGGCAGACAGCAGGCGGTGGGTGGCCCCATCACATCTCAAAGCAGTGTGTGTCCGTGTGTTATCGTTTTAGCACAGAGAGGTGAGGTGGACACATCCAGCAGCCGACTGCTTCACAAAGCAGCAGACAGGAAAGTTTTTTCTCCACCTGTGTGTATAAATATCTGTCAGAAATGACACACTTTAGAAAAAAAAAATCCATCCTATAGAAACTTTTAAAGGGCCAAACATCCACAAAATTAACACACGCAGATTTGAATGTGTAATAATTAAATCTGCTTTGTTTCTGCTTCATTTAAGACTGAAAGAATTGATTCAGAGTTTTGGTTTCTAGACCTCTAAAGCTGATTCTGCTTTTTGTTTAAACCATGTTAATTGATTGACCTCGTGTCCATTGATTTATCTTTACTTTCTTTCATTGATTCTGCTTTTACAATGGATGTTATTGGCAAGAAAAGAGCACATACAATGGACGGAAACAGAAAAAAAGGGTTACAGAAGCCGAAAGAGAAAACAAAAACTGGACTCAGAAAAGTTCTTTTTATTTCCACTGAGCTGAACCGTGTTTTCTTTCTTACTAAAATGTCTGTACAAGTAAAAATCTTACAGCAGGTCGCTCAGTTACAATTAACCGTCATATTTTCAGGATCACTGTGCTGTTGGTTTAGAAATGATGAACCAAACTTATGACCACAAAAGAAACTAATTCCTCTAAATAGCGTGAACCGAACATTTGTTCCAGGCTGTGTGATGTTTATTTCGGTCTGTATGAGTCATCAGACTTATATGGCTATTTGAAAAAAAAACCTGCAGTTTTTGTGGTTTTAGTCTTTAAATTAAATTAAATCCTTTGCTCTCCATCAACTGAGCATTTTCAAACTTTCAAACTTCTCCTGCTGCTTTGAATCTCTCTTAAATAAAGGGACACTGATGTTTAATATGTTACTAAAAGTTTTTGTGGGAATAAAACTGCAGGAAAATTCTGTCGCACACAATAAAAACAGTAATTGTGTCGGTGTAAATACCTTTACTATTCAAAAGTACATTGAGAGCTGGAGGCAGGAAAGGCACAGAAAGAAGAAATCAATTCAAAATAAATAAAAAATAATACATGAGCTGAGCTTTGCTTCAAGCTGTAACGTTATGAAGAGACTCCTGATGAATAAAAGGCAAAAAGCTCTCTGAGAAAAATGGGCTTTAACCTTAAAACCAAACAAAAAGCTTTTCAACTTTCATTCTGACAATTATAACAATTCGATTACAAAAAAGAAACTTCTTCATTTAACGGTTTCAAACAGCAGGACGGGGAAAAAAGAGGACATGTTGATATAAAGTCATTATTTTAAGATTTACATCATTGAATATTTACAATTCCTCTACTGACAGTATTGACATATTACAAATTCAACACTTTGTTCATCCTTTTACAGTCTTTACAAAAGAAATACCACCACAGAAGCAAGCACACAAGCACCACAGAGGACAGAACATGAGTGTGTCATCCTGTCGGTGTCTTCCCGTCTTGTTGAGCCGCACAGCTCGGGCTCAGTTTGTAGCGTAAAGCACTGAGGCTTGACAAGGCATCGCCGTCTCTGTCCGTCTCCTCAGCTCCATCCACCGCCGAGTCAGCGGCAGGTCAAACCTCCAGCTAAATGAAAAACTCTTTCTGGTTGTCGCTCGGTCCGTTCTGTGAACCGCTGAACGCCAGCTCCGGGCCGTCCTCAGTTTTTACTGTTTTCACCTCCTTTTCCTGACGCGTCCCTTTCCTCCTGTACAAGACCCGGGCCATGATGGCGACTGCAGACAGGATCACGAAGATCACCACTGCTATCACGCCTGCAAAGACGAGAGATGGAAAAAGTTACAGCGGAGGGAATGTGCATGTTTTTACTCAAATCTTAGACCTACTGTTTGTTTGAGACTTAAAAAAAGCCAGAAAAAAATACAGTATTAATACTTGGATTTATCACTGTAGAAGCATATGTAGACTTTTTTTGTCACAGTGACAGAAAAATCTACAAAATTGGCCTAAATTACCTGAAACCAGAAGTACCTCTACAGAGAAAAAGCTATTGCATGCACACTAGAAAATAATTTATTCAAACCTCCCTTCATACTGTAGCTGGCTGATTTAAAAACTGTCTCAGTCTTTCGTCCAAACATGTCAGTGTCAGAGCGCCTGAGATTTATCTAAATCTACGAGTTTGGTTGGAAACTGTGAAAACATCCACATTTTGATGTATTTAATAAGACAGATTAAAATTGGAGAAGCGAACTGGAAAAACATTACATTAAGAAACGAAAAGCGATTGGTCAGCGGCCCAACAGGGGCTGAAAAAAACCCATTGCTCTTGCTCCATCATTAGCGGTGCAGTCAGCTCATTTTCCCCTCGGCTCCCTGGGTAATTTCAGCTATTAGAAGGTCTCTGCATCGATGTAAGCAATAAAAAAATGTACTTTTTAGGTGAAGTATGAGGTTTTTTTTAAAAATTCTGGTTAGATGTGGTAGGCACAGGGACACCTCGGAGCTTTCTTTTTCACTGCCACAAAAGAGGTTTTTAAATTTTAGGAAAACTCTGTGACATGACAACCAATTAATGTTTCAAAACCAATAAAAGGCCTCCACAGAGGTAAAAAACTTACAAAATGTCTGATATGAGGGTGTAAAATGTGTAAAAAAGCCTGGTTTTAAACTACATCTGAGCTGATTTTGATTGATGAAGGTGGTGTGATGGAGAAAAACGTTGCTGCCTCAGTACCTCCAATTAGAGCTGAGTCACTCCTGATGGCGTTCACCAAAGGCTGACCGGTTCCCTCTGATCCAGACTGGCCTGAAGCACAAAGAGGCACAGGAAATAGAAATGAGACACGGAGATGCAGGGAGAAAGGAAAGAAGAACAGAGGACAGATGCAGAAGAAGAACCTCAGGGGAATAAAAAGAAGCAATGAGAACGAACAGAATAGAATAATAAAAAAGAAAAGGAGAGGAGCATGGGAGGTCGCTGAAAACAGAGGAGACATTTCGAGGCAAACAGGAATCATAAAGAGTCCAACAATCAGTGCAGACAAAGCTGATTGGATATCACAGCACACCGGCTCTCTGTCCGAGTGACCAGAGGGGAGAAATATGAAAGAAACTCGCTCTGAAATAATTGGCTCGACTGGTGGCTGTTAACCCAGAGCCATTACATTATTAGAGACTCCTCTCTGAAGTCAGGCACCCACACAGAGAGCTGGACAGGAAAGCCTACGATCACTTCAACCGTATTTATTCATTTTAGCCCCCTGAGAAAGTTGGTGCTTTAGAGTAGAAATACACCTTCAATAGAGGGGGGTTGATGCACAACTCTGATATCATCAAATCTGCATGAATCATAAAATCATTCATCGCCAAAACAAGTTACTTACTCTCGAAGTCAGAGACCTGAAACTCATGGACATTTCTTGTAGAAGACTTGACTAAAATGTGTCAAGCTCTCGGTTTGATTTGTTTATTGTAAGTTCTTTGGTACTAATGATGAACTTTTATGATTAGAGAGGCTGTTTTTAGTCATCGTAACACATCTATACACGCAGAAAACACGGGACAAACTGAACAGAAAAGCAAAGAAGAACTGAAAACTCTAGCTGTAAACTTGCCAGAACATAGAAAAAAAAACACAAAAAGTTTTAACTTTAAATTGTTTTTTTTTTTTACTTAAACTTTGATTTTCTTAAAAAACAAAGTGTTTAAGCTTAAACGTGAACAGACTTTCTCTTAATGAGAGGACACAAAAGCTTGATTTGTTTAGATTTTATGGAACAGTATCATCATTTTCCTCAACAATGATGTATTATTTGGCCAATTAGCCATAATTTTAACCTTTTCCGTAGAGATTCAGTACATATATATTGTAGTTAAAACAATCCTACAGTAAGTAAGATTAATAAAGGGGCAAAGAAGCTCGGAAAGTTCCTGCAGTTCTGAGAAACTTGTAAAGTCGAATGTAACAAGGTGGCAACAACAATACCAATAAATGAATCACACCAACGTTTCCTCTGACCTGACAGGTGGTGCGTGGTTTCTGCTGCGTAGCGATTGGCCGAAGTGGAGCCACAAATGGACTGGACCAGCGGGCCGGTGACGACGACAGGGCTGCTGCCTGGATGGAGCAGAGCAGCTTTCAGAGGGCTGACGGAGTTGAAGAGGACAGCGGACAGACAGCCTGTGAAACCCAGAGAGGCGAGTCGAGACAACTCCGGGTCCAAATCAGCAGAGTCTGGATGGGAAAAAGAGACGGAGACTGAAAATGTTTTAAAATCTTATGATTTGGATGCAGAAACAATCACATTTACTTCCCTGATTTAGTCATATTACATTTTTTGTGGCGGCCGATTAAAAAGAATCAGCTTTTTTATCCTCCAAACTGTCTTGAAACATTTTATCAGAGTAGTCTGATGTATGTTTTTGTCTGTTTAATCAGAGGCAGCAGCTTCATTGTTCAACACTGTGATAAAAACACTGTATATGGAAGTATGAAAGCACTGACCCCAGTCATTATACCCAAGTGCTACCAGATGATTGCTCCAAAGAAGATATACTATGTATGAGGTGGCCTCAAAAAGAGAACAACCACACTGATGTGTTTTTATACCAACACTGATGGCTCTGTGTGGAAAGTTTGAAAAAGTTGTTTTGTGCAACAAGATCGAACAAAAAAGTTTTCTTCTGTACTGAGAAATCATTTATTTGACCCTACGGCAGTTTTGTTGACGCAACTTTAGCTGCAGGAATCCCAAGTTTTCCAAAATCTTCCATCATAATCAAGTAGACCGATTGTTACTTGATACAATTTAAAAGTGATGCTGGTTGGAATTGAATGGAACAGAAAAAAAGACAGAGCCTAAGACTAATCCAGATTATAGCCAATGATACAATAAGAGAAGTTCAAAATTAGATCCAGACAACTAAAACCACAAGAACAACACACATGTTAGAAAGTTATTTGTCAACAATGCATATGTGAAAAGTCAATGCACATACTAATTCCAGCAGGCATAAAGAAAGGTACAAGAGCAATTTCTCCCGTTCAACAAATTAGTTATGGGTGCAGTCAGATCTCTCTCCTTTGCTGAAACTGTGCTGTGGATTCAAGGCTGTTTAACTGGACTAGTCTGTGTGATTGATCAGCAGTCTGACCGGCCTCGGCTCAGTTATCGTAGCTGTTTAACTCACCGTATCCTCTGCCAAGAACCAGCGAACTGATGCCGTTGAATTCTACATCAGATGTCACATTGAAGTCCTCTTTGGTGTTCTGGTAAATCTGAGAAGTTTGCAGTTTTAGGGAGGGGAAATACGTTAAAGCACTGCACAAATTAAATTGTTAATAATTTTTTTAAAAAAGACTTGTTTGCAAAATGTTTGTTTAATTTTGATAAAACAACAGAAAAGGACACAAAACACTGAAGAAGGTGAAAAATCATCAGCCATTAATCTTCAAAAATGTCATTTGTTTACATTCAAGTGACTAAGCCCTCTAGTGGCTGTAGTGGTTATGACAGGAGACTCCTTTTGTTTCCTGTTTATATCAACGATTTATTTTAACCATGAGCCTGAACGCTCCATAACATTAACCATGTGTTCATCACTGTAATCACGGCCACAAAAACCAGAAGTTTACTTAAACCGTAGCCAGATGTTTTTTTTTAAAGGCAGAGAAAATCCAATATTTCCGTCCTCTTGAACTTTAAAACCACAATATTTCCACGTATGTTTTCATCGCTGTTGTATGTAAATCTATCCACTTGTTGTCACATCAAAAAACAGATTTATTTTTCTAAAGGGATTTATTTCTGTCAGTAGGCATAAACACATAAAGTCATCCTGCTGATTGTGACTTCAGATCAGAAAACGTTTCTTCTGTGTGTCGCTGTGGAGCACATGAACAAACAAAACGTTGTCATTTGATTGGAAATGTCATTGGAGTTAATTAGTAGTTGAAGTGACCTGAGATCTTTTCATTCAGATGTGAAGAAGAGCTTCATTTGTGATTTTGTATGTAGAAGCTCAGCTGAAGGTCCAGTTGTGTATCATCAGCATGCAGAAAGAAAGCACCAAGGTGGATGTGATGTATAAAACAGGGAACCTGCCAGCAGCACCTAACTCTAACAGAGAAAAGTCTTATTTTGGAGGTTGGAGGGAGAAAAAAAAGCTCTTTGAGAGGATTTTCTGAGCTGTCGCCAGCATGTTTCTTTGCAGCTGAGCCTTTATAATCTGAGCGTTCCTGCAGCTCATCCCTGCTGTCTTCTGCTAGCTTCCCCTGCTGCTCGCTGAAGTCGACTGACAGAGTGAATACCGAGGAACCCGGGTGGCTCGGGGTTTAGAGGACTATTTCAGTCTGCAGTGTGTGTGTTACCTGAACAGAGACAGCATCTGCCACTCTGCTGATGGTAACAGCATGTAGCTGTCCGTTGGCGAGGTTCCTCACTTTGCTCCTCAGGATCTCGACATCTTTGTTGCTGTCCAGTCTGTATCTCACCTCCAGCTTGTCTGCACACACAAATCAACAAAAAAATACACACAAAATGATAGGAATTAAAGCTTTGTCAGGCTATATAGGATTTTTGAAACAATATAACTATTTAAAATATGAAGAATAACATATAATAAGACATCAGTTTTTACACTTATTTTTAATATTCAAGGTTTAACTTCTAATCCAAACATTTCAGTTTAAACCTTTGTCAAAAAAATACAAAATACTTGCAAATGAAACAGAACGACTCAAGATTTCTTCAAGTATTTTCTATGCCAAATCTGTTTTTGTGCATTTTGCCTCTTTATTATTAACATGTATCAACAGAGATCTGGATGTTCCTGGGTAACAGCGGCTGAATAATAAGTGGAGAAGAATTTTAATATTGTGCCAAGTGCTGCCAATAAAGGTGTAAAGAAAGTTAATATCTCTGATTTTCACGTCACTCAGGATGGATAATTTCATACTCCTCACATCAGGTAATGTCTGCAGGCAGTGTGGATGGTAAGACACAGAGGAAAAGACAGGAGAGGGATGCTTTTTTCATTTTACTGAGAAAATGCAAAATAACTAGTGCATATTAAAGCATTTTGAATCCAGATATTCATAAGAGCATATCTATTATAATAGCTGTAAAGGAAGTGGTGAAGCCACAGTGTGACTTGGGTGGAACAGTTTTTATGTATAAAGTAGAAGCAAAAAAGAGAGAGAGAGAGCAAAGGACAGAACAAGAGGAAAAGTTCTCCCAAGTTCTCAAATCATGCATAATTCATATTCCTGAGCCCTGCTAATTATTTTTAAAACATAACTCTTTCGCCTTTTGAAACACAGAGGAGAGGCAGCCTTGCAGTGCGTTCGCTCTGTAATGACCACGATTAACAAGTCAAAGGAGGCGACTCTGGAGCTGACAGACCTCGCTGACACGGCGACTGTAAGCGAGCTCGTAGGTGGTGAGAAGCCGGTGACGGCTGAACTTTTCACCTCTCTACAGTCGTTAACAACATCACAGTTCAACATCCTCTTGTTTCCCCACCAAAGCCTTTTAAGCCTTTTTGCACACATGAACTCTTTAGTGTTCAGCGTCTGCAGAGTCAAGACAGGACATGGTTTTGTGTTGTGTTAGCTGCACGCAGCCGGAGTGAAATGTTCTGCTCGCAGTAGATCCATGATGGCAGACGAGGCCGCAGACTTCAGCTGAACATTGACTCAATACCACATTTTCTACACGTATCTACATTTTTAACAAGAAAAAAGTTTCAAGCAGCTGCACTTTTTGATCCCACTGAGGGAAAAAAAAGCTGCAGGGTTGTGGGTTTGCGTCCAGCAGCGGTGTAAGAACATCATCACACACCTCTCGCCCGCTGTGACAATGACCAGCTCTACACACACTTCAGCTCAGTAGTGCGTCACAGAGCTTGAAGGTTCAAATTTGAGAAGTTTGCATAGATGAGTTGCAGCATGAAAGCTCAGCAGTGCATGTGTGAAAGAGGCTTTAAGTTTCAGGAACTGAAGTTTCACCTACTGAGCCTCAGATGTGGTTAAATTTGTTCACAGCAGTTCAGGTTCACAGTCTTCTAGATGTCTCTAGTGCCCTCAATTTACAATTATACTTGAAAATTATGCAGAGGGTAAAACTTTTTTAGTTAACCGTGTAAAACTTCCATATTACGCTCCATTAACATGTTGTAGCTGAGGACCTGAGATCCCCATAGTGAAGAATAATGAGAGCGGAAAGATTTGGAGAGGAGGAAGAAGAAGAGGAAGAAGAAATTCCAACTTAATATTCAGAACCCATCACACAACGCATGAATAAAATTAATTAATTCAAAGGATCTTTAGCGCCGCTAACACTTTAAAATTGTGACAGCATCGTGCACCGTCAGCACTGATGCAATGCTGAAACATTCAGGGCCACCCGGTGACAACAGGTGAAAATAACAGGCTAAGTTACAAAAAGCTGTGAAACTTGTTTACAGAGTGAAATGGACAAAGAGACAAAAAGCCTCTTTTGTTCAGCAGAGAGAGCTGATTAACCCCAGGATGGTGCTAAACGCTTCGCCAAATAATTAAATGCATCTTAGTATTCCTCATCAGAGAGAGAGCTTTGTTGTCTTTTTAGAAAAACAGCAGGTGTGAGAGGATGTGATGCTCACCTTGCTTGTTGAGCAGCACAGCCAGATACTCTCTGTGGTAGGAGGTGACGTAGAGGAGCATGGTGGGACTCTGGTTGGTCCTGAAGCTCAGCGAGATGTTTTCTGCCCTCAGGGTGGTGTCAGAGTGGATGGACGAGGGCAAGGCGCCGCTGCTCCTGTTCAGCTCGTTCTCCTTGAAGGTGTAGCTGACGGATGTTCCTGGCTTGAAGCTGGCTGAAACCTCTGCAGGGACGGAGACACGATGTCCAGAAGTTTAGGTGAGCGCTGATGTCGCACATATTTGATGATTATTTTAAATTTGGCTGTTAAAAGTTTGACAAAAGTGAAAGTTCAGTTTACATCTTTATCTTACTTTATAATTAGACTCAGTCACTTTCTATCCTGTGCAAACACTCACCTAACAAATCACATCAGCCTTGTTTTCCAGAGGCAGTATGACAGTATGATTTGCATTTCAATTTAAATGAGAAAAACACTATATCTTTTAGAGTAACAGCTCATCTTGTAAAAGGGAGGTATCAGTGATTCGTACACTGTATGTACAGCTCCTCAACCGCACTGACAACATCTAATTAGTGAAGAAAACGCAGCTGACAGGTGAAAAGAAACATACAAAATTTGGCTGCTAATTATAAAACATTGGTGCATCAGACTTGTGATTCCCATCACAGATCAGCCGGTGGAGCTTCGACAGACAACACAGCTCAGCTTGTTAATTATTGAGCCCGTCTGAGGCTGCGCTGCTGAGCTGACCTGAGACTCAATGTTCCTGTGATGAACAAGGGCAAGTAATTCAAGGTTTGTGGTCATAGAACAACTTTATAAACTCAATAAAAGGTCTTTAAATGAGCAAAAGGGAACGTGTGCACTAATCCACCCTGCAGCAGAGTCCTTTGGGAGGTGTATGTGGTGTGTTGGTTGTGTGGTGGAAGGGGGTTTCTCCCACCGATTGCTCATTGCTAGTTTTGCAGTGCACCTTGAAACCAGGTGCTGCATGGAGAAAAGCCTGCGTACCTCTGTCACAGAAGGCTCCGGTGTAGGCAGACGGCCCACAATCGCAGGAGAAGCTGTTGGTCCTCTCCACGCAGCGACCGTGGTTCTGGCACAGCGAGCCGTAGCTGCTGCAGTGGCCCGGACATCCTGCCTGAACACCAGGAGTGATCTTTGCTCTTTCTTCCAGGTCCAGAGTGACGCCGTTCAGCTGCAGAGAGCGAATACAGCCCCGAAAGCCCTTCTGCCTGGACGCCGTGCCTCCTGAAGACACAGAGGATCAACTTCACAGTGCTGAAATGCATCTCGCGTGATCTCCTTTTCTTTACATTTTTCACAGGCTACATATACAACTTTTATAGTATTTTAATAATCCTTCAATCATCCCAGTTTCTCAAATTTAAATGGTATTAATCAGCTTGTTTTGAGTGTTTTAACCAAAAGTCCAAAAACCAAAGATAATCAAGGTGCAATAAATATCTAGCTGTGATTATTTACAACCATCTTATGACTCTCCATAATTTAATTATTCAGTTTTTAAAAAAAGACTTTTGCTTTTTTGACAGTTTAATTGTGGCACCCATACTGATGTTAAACGATGCACATTTTAACTTTTTAGCTACAAATCATGACTGTTTTATATCCCTGCAGACCGTTTTCAAAGCACAGTGTCATGTTTAATGCTTTTTAATATCATTTTTCTACATTTTAACGACTCTGACCTCATAACTTGATCAAAAAAGATCATATCTCTGTGATGTGGAGCGACACCGACTGACGCCTGATTTCAATATGAACAGCCGAACATTCTCTGCACCTCCAGGAAATTTGTCACCACCTTCATACTGATTTTTTCAAATGATGAGGTGATGAAACTCAGAGAAACCCGAACTGGCAGGTGAAAAATTCAAGGATTTGACTTTTTACTGGCTGTCTGTTTGCCAGCCGAGCACCTGCTGACTGTTTAATGTCTGGAAAGTTGGCGAGCTGTCGATCTTTCTGACACCCTGCTTGTCCTGTCTGGCTCACTGACTGTGACAGGAAAACATTTTTTTTTTCCCTTTTTAGGGCAGATTTCAGACTCCAAAAGTTATTGTTTCCCAACTTTTTATTTTTTTGCATCACAACCTCCAATTGACCTCAGAGTTCAGGCTCTGCAACATTATAATTGTCTCAGTGTGCCAAACTGGCAACCTCAAGACTGTTATGATGAGATAAACAGCTTTCCAGTTCTGCAGAGTTGATGAGGTTCATATCTGGGCCCAGAGTTTCATCAGCAGCTGTCAGGAAAAGGACCAGCTTCACTGATGGACCGAGTTCAAACTCTGTGCCAAGGTTACTGCAACAAAACTGACCACTACAAACGCAACTTTCACTTCATCTTCCCGGGAATGTTTCTATCAGTCTGTGAGGATTTTCTATCAGTCTGTTAAGTGAATATAACAAAACTCAGCCTTTATGCCTTACATTGTTAAGGCTCGGGCACGGAGATTGTTAAAGGCTGATAGATCTCGCTTAAAGCTGTCACTTTTAGCTCGGATCAATAACCAGAGACAGCGCTGCAATACGTTCCCTTAATGAGTTTTGCTGAAGGTTTTAGTTTCTGTCACTATCTGCTTCTTTCAGGAGGAGCAGAGTAGACAAAGACGTACACCAGCAGCCTCCCCGAGGTCAATGAAAATGCACCGTATGAGTCATTTTTTTGTGTAGTATGTGGGTGAAACAGGAAGATACATAGAGTGAGTAAAAGAAAGAAAGTGTGAGGACAGAAAGGCAGAAGCAGGGAAAATTATAAGAGCCCCGAGGTGCCGAGAATAAAAAGACAGACTGTCACTAACACCAACGCTTTGAGCTCTTAGAAAGGCAGCTAAGAGCTGCGTTTAATTTGTGCGGCAGCTCAGTCACACACACTTACACACGCACACACACCTATAAATAACTGGCTGTTGAGCTGCAGGTGAATGTGCCCATCAGCAGGAGCCTCCTGCGTGGCGGCGGGGAGCTCGTCCAGGCGGAGCGAAGCCTCTTTAACATTACGCTCGGCTCGTATGCGATGCCACCTGTTGTCATTCAGCGGGACGTCGGCCTTCACACGAACCTCCAGCGGTCCATTACCCACATCAAAGGAGAAGAGCACCTCAGTGGACGCTGCATCAGAAGAAGGAGGAGAATAAAGACTAACTGAACATGTTTAACTCCTCTTTTTAATTCAGTCTGAAACTGGAAGGAAAACTGGACTAAATAGATAAAAAAAAATCTGATATATGTAGATAAAATATAGAAAAACTGGTCTTATAAACTGCAGGTTGGTTCACTGGATGAGAAAGGATGGTGAAGTGCAGCCTTAAACCTGATTTATAACCCAGGTTCTTGTGTGGACACATTATATTTTAATCACATAGTTACCTGAGTTTCTGTCAAGACCGGCTTCAATGGTATATTAGTTTTTGTTTGGCAAACACATAAGAAAATACAAAAACTTTAGTAAGAGTCATGATGATGATGAAGCACAGCTACAGCAGCTCTCGCTTTGTGAACCACCACAGTGTGTTACACTACAATGAAACACAGAACCATAAATTCTGGAGGTTATAAGGAAAATGTAATGCAGCGAGTGATAGCAATACCACTGCAGTAATTTCCCACAGGAGGAAAAATAAATGGTGGTGTTTCTGGAAAAGTATAAGTGGAGTTTTTTTAGGCACCTCCAGCTGAGTTCAGTCCTGATGAAACTTTCATTCCCAGGATGATCCTTCCAGCTCGGGTTGTACTTACATCTAAGTAAAGTCCGGATTAGAGGATCTGACCTGAAAGGTTTAACTTACAGCTGAGTTCGATCCGAATGAAGTCTTTGATGCCCAGGTTTTCCAGGAAGACCCCGGAGGACGAGGTGGTTTTAAACAGGAAGGATATGTCTGCGCTCAGCTCTCCGTGGAATGTGGGAAAGTGGAGATAAGACGTCTCCTTGTCAAAAAATGCAGCGTTCCAGACATTTTCTGCAAAAAAAGAAGAAAAATATAGTGTTGGTCTTGTAACTGTAGAGTCGAGGATTGAGTTTTTAAGTTCTTTACCCCTTAAATGTCACTTATGAATGTTTCGTGTTGTACTGGGACATGACAAACACACAAGCATGCAGTATTTTAAAAAAAACATGTCCAAGGTGACATTGTGGGCTCTGGACTGGACTCACTGTCTCCATGGCAACGGAGATGCCCCACCCTGTAGGCGCTCTCCGAGCCGGGCCTCTGAACGTCACCCAGCACCAGAGATCTGACAGGGAGGGTCTCCTTATGGGTCAGCAGCCCCGAGTCATTCGCCCTGAAAGGTGAAGAAAGGAAGAAGGACAAAAGAAGGAGAGGAAGAACTTGATTGTAGGACTGGAAACACTTTTATTGCTGGCAAAAAAAAGGCAGATAAGAGAAAGAATAAAAAGCCGTTTGATTATTGTTGTTATCAGCTGCAGGTGTAAGTTTAAAAGAAAGGAAGTAAGAAGGAAAATTTGACTATTTTCCAGCTGCAACTGAGTGAAAACGTCGAGTCTGTTTGATAAAGAAGCTTCTTATTTTTCAAAGATCTCGTCATCTTGTTGATTTCAGGAAACATACAGTACCAGTCCAGGCGGTCGGCATCACAGTTGCAGTGGTGTTTGGGGTCGACGCAGTTTTTCTGCCACCCGCAGGCGCACTGCTGGCTGCCAGCTGGAGCTCCGCCCCAATAAGTCAGCACCTGTCCCACACCTGGACCTCCCACCCACCAGCTGAGAGGAGGCCCGTCTGCAATGCACAAGCACAGTCATTTGTGTTGCTTGTCAGAAAAGTGTACTGACTCTCTATGAGGGAGAATAACTTGTCAAATCACTGAAACATGTTGCACAACTTTATTTAAACTGGTTTCAAATGTCAGATTGTGCAGCAGCAGCAGCCTTCATTGTGTTTATCATCTCTCCCTTTTGCACCTTGGAGATTTGAAAGATCTCTTTGTAGAGTCCCTGGATGTAAACAAGCCTTACCTGGTGTGTTGAGGAGGCGTGACCTCCTGCAGTGGTATGTCAGCTCCTGTTCGCAGTGCTCTGATTGGCTGATCACGGCCGTCAGCTGCTCCTCCTCGGACGTGTACTCGAAGTGAACGGAGTGCTGATTCTTCCCCGGTGTCGGTCGAACTCTGGTCAGCTCTGTGTTGTTGTGTTGGATCACCATCCATGTTTTGTCCTCTGATGGAGAGAAAGAAGAAACAAACAACAACAAACAAACAAACATAATTTTTTTATCAATCAATTTTATTTGTGTGTGTGTGGAAAATTCAGCTTCAGGATGCTTCACACGACAAATCACAGACAGATATACAGGCAAGATGAAAGAGCGAGAGAAGGAGAGTGGACAGGAAGGTGATGGCGTCTTTTGATGTGTGTGTGGGTGTGTGTGTGTGTGTGTGTGTGTGTTTTGATGTGTGTGTCAGCTACCTGTCATGTTGCAGTATATTAGCTGTGGTCTGACTGGTCCGCTGCCATCCACATCAATGTAATAATACCCTGACGTGTTGCCTTTGTGTTTGTACGCCTCGCAGGACTGCTCGTATATCGCTGCGTGGAGAGAGACGCACATCATCATCATCTTCATCTTCATCTTCAACACAGTCATTGACATTTACATTATCTTTAGAAAACTGCACTAGAACTTCACTTTGTTCACATGGCAATGAGGAGAAACTGTGTAACTCTTTTTGAAAGCTTCCTCCCACAACAGATCCACTCTGACGCTCCTCTCATGAGTTGTTGTAAAAATTTCATGGCAAAATATTAAAATACAAATCTGTTTATCTGTTTATCTATCTTAGATTTTTTTAAAGCAAAAGTATTCTGCAAAACAATCATTAGAGGAGTCAGTTTAGTTAGTGTTTATGGG
>JAPZDV010000003.1:21174616-21195408 GCA_029814665.1 Acanthurus lineatus
CAAATCTGTTTATCTGTTTATCTGTTTAAAATTTAAAGCAAGAGTATTCTGCAAAACAGTTATGAGAGGAGTCAAGTTTAGTTAGTGTTTATGGGAAAATAATACAATTTTTGAAAACTGTTTTTGCAAAATAAAATTCTTTATATTTCTTAAGGAATGGAATAGAAAAAAGGAGAGAAATTCCAACAGAAACACAGAGATATTTTACTTAAAAAGGCAGGATAAAGAGGAAAAGGACTAAATATCTTTCTCTAAAGAATCTACTTCATGGTAAACACTGGATTAATATTCAAGGTTAGTCTCTTTTGAATCAGAGCCAGAAAACACATTATTCGTTCCTCCTTTAACCCTTTCTTTTTTTCATCCCTCCTCTGAATCTCCTCCTCTCTTTTCCTGCATCGACTCGTCTCATCTGGACTGAAACCTTTCAGCTTCTTGCACGGTGATGATTGCATGTTGTAGGTTTGCTAACAGCCTGACCTTCTGCTCACCACCAAGTCTGCAGGGACCTCAAGTTAAAAGCAGCTGGTTGTGTCTTTACAGGATGTGCAAACATACACACAAACACACACACAGAGTCCATATTGTGTGTGTGAGTGTGTGTGTGTGACCTATCCACAGTGCTTCGTGCCCTTACAGCTGTGGCAGGTGGCTCCGCTGTAGCCGGTGCCGCTGCAGTTGCAGTGGAAGGTGCTCCATGATTGGCTGCAGCTGCCTCCATGTTCACAGTGACTCAGAGAACACCTGAGAGACAGAAAAGAGCAAACACTGAGACCCGACGCTTCGCTTAACCTTTTCTCTGTGCTGCAGAGGCAAGAACAGCACAGCATGAAGGTACTTTCACTTCAGTGTTGCAGTTTTCTGCCACTTTATACGTCCAACATCTCTACTGCACCACAGATCAGGAGCAAACATCAAACTTTTTATTATATCTCACTGATAACTTTAATGATCAGTTCCTTTGCAGATTCTGACTATTAATACAAAATGTAATTAAAAAAATTGTAATGTATTATTGTGGATTAATATGAGACTTTACTGACCACAAAAAAAATCCCAGCAGTGTTTTATTTGATTAAAGAGGCTTCAGCTAAATCAGCTGTGACATTAAATTTATAATCATTTTAATGCCCCAATAATTATAAACCAATAAGATAATAAACAATATTCTAAAATAGACCCTTCTGCATTGTAGATACAGCTTCTTTTAATACTTTCAGTATATTGTGATGCTACTACTTGACTTAAAAGTAAAATTTAAAGTGTATAATTTCTACTTGTAATGGAGTATTTCTACTACTTCTCTATTTTTTCATCTACCACTGTAAATGACCATCTTTTAAATTTTTTTTTTACTGTTTTTAGATGCATTGCATTGCGTTGGCTCTTGTTGACCTTAGTTTTATATGTGAGGAGGTAAAAAACAAATATGTGGAGGTTTTGATAAACTAACAGAAACTAAACTTAATATTTTTGTCGTATCAGAGACCTGAACCCATTTAACAGAAAATAAAACACAAATGAACTTAATTCATCACCCAAAACTGACCAACCATACTTTTTATTGCATATTATATCCAACCACTGCTTGTATCACCTCATTTATCACCATAATGAAAGTATATGTCACTCCCTGCAATTTTATGGCTCTTTTTATATGTGTTGAATTTAATTTACAGTTTACGGCTCAAAAGCAGGAGCAACATTTGGCTTTGGCTGGACTGACTTTTCTCTGATTTCATGGTTTTATCTTGTCAGAGAATTTGTTTGTGATATTGACAAATGATAAAATTGCATAATTTCAATCCTTGTGAATCAACGACTGAGAAAATCATGAGGTGGAGGAGTAAATCTTAAAGCTTCTCCTCCTTCTCCTCCGTTCCTACAACCCTCTGTGTAACTACATGTGTGTGAAGCAGTGTGAGGTGTGTGTTTCCTTACTGCAGTAACCGAGGATCCGAAATGCTTTCTAACAATCCTGACTTGAACCTCTGCAAGCAACCCTTTCACAATAAAGGTAAACTTGTTGTTTCCTTGTTGTCTGCGGTCATGACTTGTGAGGTTTTACACTGCTGATCAGAGGTGTGTGTTTGCAGGAACTCTGCTGCTTTCTAAGATTGAAAAATAATCCTGGTGTTATTGTTTTGTCCTTCAACAAACTGCGTCGTCCAAAACTCACACAGAGAAACATGTTTGGACAAACTCTGCTGCTGTTAACTCGTTTTTTTTTCTTGGTTTCTCAGTTTCTTTCTCAGGGTTTTTTTTTTCCCTTTCTGTGTCAGGACTGAGCTGGAGGTGCCAAGAAAAACAAGTAAGAGAGGAACAGGGAAAGAAAAAAAGGGAAAGGACGTAAGAAAAAGTTAGTGTAAAAGGACAAAATGATGGAGACAGTGTGGGGGAAAAGAGGGAGGGAGAAATACAAGACAGAGTATTAAGGTTGATAGTCAGATTGGAGGAGGTGAAGGAGGGAGGGAGCGACAAAGGGGGGTGAAGTTTGGGATGAATGAAGCTCAGACGCGACTGGGTAAACATATTTGGAAGGGAAAATGAGGTCAGCAAATTGTGACTGCAGAGAGTGAGACTAAAAGAGAAGGAGGGAGGGGGGGGGCGGCATGTATTTTTAATCTTCAGTCCCTGTTAGGAAAAACCTGACTCAGCAGGCTTGTCAGATGGCAAAGTTTTGCTTTTTAGCACCAATTTCTTTGCTTTTCCTTTTTATCTATAAAGTAAGTTGGGACGGAGGCAGGTGGAGGCAGGACTCGTATAAACTCCATCACTTTATGCTTTAAAATATAACATTATAAACTCTTGTTGCTTCATATTTCTGCAAACATGCATAAAAAACATGTATTTTTCCTGAGTGTGCTGATAAATTCAGTGTGCGTACGGCCAGTCAAGCAGCTCCGATATCAAAAAAAGCACACTGTGTGTCGGAGGTGAAGGGTTGGAGAAGTGCAAATCAATTTTTCAAGTTGACATTTTATTGAAACAAAAGCTGCTCAGAGGACAATATGTTCGTCTTATACCAGTGGGCTGTAATGATTTGGAAAAAAAAGGTCTAATGTCATGTACTGAGAACAATGTGTTATTGCTCACAACAGAACTCTGAAGTGACACGGCGGAGCTTGACTCGACATTTTGTGCAACACAGAAAGAGAAAGTAGAGTTTCTTCAGTATATAATGATACAGAAACATCTAGATTATTGATTCTGTCCAAAGGTTTAGTGTAAAATGTATGAGTTTGTTCGACAGAGGTTATTGTTCTGTATGTACAAAACAGCCGAGAGCAGAATCACACTGGTCCAGCAGCTTCACTTTTTATGTGCTATGAATCAAAAATTTCAGAATTCAGAGTGTTTGACTTTGGTTTAGGAGAAACTGTTTGAATTATTCTCCATTTTAACACCTAAAATTTATTTTTTCCTCATTGCAATAGTCTTGACAAGAGCTTTGGATCAACATAAGCAAAAAATGATAACAACTGCATGACAACAACTACTTCAAGCAAACTGGAAACTAAGAAATATTTGAATAAACCTGCAAAATCCCACATCCATCAACATTTATTCTGAGCAAAGTTAACCAGAACTTTCCAAAAAATCAATCACACACTGAGTCATAGAGCCAACCAACCCTCAGCATTGTGGTGTATTTCCTTAGTTGTTTTCCCCTTTTGTTAAGACTCCATACAGTTTCGCACCGCTTCTTTTGCAAATGAATCACATTTCAGCTCGGAGAGAGGAAGCTGCACCTCGTATGATGCAAGACAGACAAAACAATAACAGTGTTGTTTTCCTGGTGAGGAAACTTTATGGGAAACATTGAGGCTGAAACACAGCTGATATAAATCCCTCCATATCCAATCCACTGCTGTCTAATAATCCATAAGAAACCCCGTTCAGTAAAGCAGTCACAGAGCCTTCAGAGGCAGATTAACAGGGTTTACAGAGGAAGAGTGACAACAGAATCAAACATTTTAATATTCTTCTTTAATCTTTTATGTCCTCTGACACACATGATTAGGGATTATGTGGAATAATCTTTGACAAACAAACATTTGCTGGACAAACTCAACAAATACAAAAGCATTTTCTCAGGTCAGCCTCCTCTGGATAAACATCATCTAAAGAACTGTGATTTTAAATCTGACCTGTCAATGATGCCGCACATGTCGATCTGCAGGTGACTGTAATTTCCCATCAGCCTCTGCTGCACCATGATCAGATTCACTGGTTGGTTGTTCACAGTCAGCAGACGCATGCAGCCCTGAAAAGTCTTGAAGGGGTTCATGCAGTCCTGGCTGCTTCCTTCAGCAGGACATCCTGAAGAAAACAACACCAGTCAACCAGTTAAAACACACAGGAAACCACCTTGAACTCATCAAAATAAGGCTTATTTATGCATGTGTTTATCTTTTTATTATCTCTTACCGCCGAAGAAAAGTTGACTTCCTGCAGTAACAAGAAATGAGGGTGAAGCGTGAGCGGAGGCTCCTTCATCTGCGTCCACAGTGACCATCAGATGACCTCGTCTGGAGATCAGCTCCACTGAATGCCACTGACCGTCGTTCAGAGCTGAGCCTGAGGACACACACACACACACACAAACACATTATACTGTATTTTAACTAAATAAAAGTTAAGATTAGAATTTCATTCATATCTTTATTGATTGCTGATCCTTTTTTTGCCTTGTGCCTCAGTGTGGGAAGATATTGACTGTAAAACTAATCTTGCTCAGTCTGAAAAGAAAAGTGAGGCCAAGTTGCTAAAACCTGCTCTTCTTCCAGAGGCCATCAGGGGGCGACTCCACTGGTTGCAAGAAAAAGTTTGATTAAATGTAAGCCGATGAGAAAATGACCCTTTTTCTCACTTAACTTTTTTATTCTGTAAACATTTTTAATGACTTTATAGTGTTAACAGTTAGTCTCAAGTCTTCTTCTACACAGATTAATGTTAACAGTGTAATTATTGTCCTGTTTAGAGTAAAACAGACAGGAAGGAAGGGCATCCTTAAAGATGGAGATACCTTCTAAAATCAGACAAATCCAATCAGGCTGGAGGCGTTGTAATGTGTTTCCTCTTAAGGTCCACTATTTCTTTTAAATATGCTCACCAAAAAAACAGGAAGTCAACAGTCATGATGCTAAATCAAGACTTCAAAATGGTGGTCGACAAACCAATGGGTGATGCTTCTGTGGCTGAAGGACTGTGGCACAAACAGTCCACAGCAGGCTGTTCTGGCAGTGAAATCGAGGCATTTTATTTCCCCGTTTCTGTTACTAGAAATAACTTTTTGTCCGTCCTGTCAGCATTGTGTTTTTTAATGGAAAGGCACAAAGGTACAAAGAAACCTCTGCATTGTGCCATTTGTTCAGTTACTTTAAATGTCTCAAATGCAGAAACTTTTAGAAGGAAATTCAAGTTTAAATTGGAGCGTCGGGGTCAGTCTGACCTGCAGTGAGCTCCAGCGGCGCCCTGCCAGCCTTGTGGATCTGCAGATGAAGCCTGGCTTTGCTCAGGTACAACCAGACCACGCCCCCTTGCTTGGGGAAATCAAAGGTGAGCAGAAGCCCCGCCTTGTTCCAGGTCCGAAACTGAAGCCCCACCGACGTCGTGCCGGCCGACGGCGGCGGCTCCGTCACCCCCGTCAAACGGAGGAAGCTCTGGGGGCCGGTGAACGTCATGGCGACAAAAACCGGTTCAGCACAGGAAAAGGTCACATTACCCTGAGAAGAGCAAAGAAGAAGATGAAGAGGAGAGAGAGGAAATATTACAGCTTTAAAAAAGAAGGAAAACAGGATAACACATGAATATGAATTCATTTCTCAGGTTGCGTCGCGGCGCCCTGATGCACACAGACCTCATCAGCAAGTCTCCTTAAAGAGCACCAGCTTATTACCATAATGATAATAACCAGGCTTGGAATAAGCACGAACAGACCTAACTGGAGACACCAATGTCAGCCAACAGCTCTCTAAGGTCAGACGGGAAGTATGAAGAGCAGAAGGGGTGAGAGATGGAAGGAAAAGAGAGAGAGAGAGAGAGAAATAAAACTACGATTAAGGGACTGGGAGCAGTTGGCCGTCTCTGTATGCAGGCTCACAGTTCAGAGAAGTAATTGCAGTAAGTCCACTGCCAGGACATCAACAGCGATATGTTACGGCCCTGGCTCCCTGTTGGGTTTCTATTTTCAGTGGAGTGTGCAGCGAGCAGACACTTGATCAAATCTAAAAGCTCTTTGTGGGGTAGTTCAGGCGGTGTACAGTATCGCAGACCGAGGAGGAGGAACGCACACACACACACGCATAAATCCCGTCTCATTTACAGAGGATGCAAGGGAGGACGAATTTAACTCACTTTCCAAAATCTTAATAAGTGCACTTTAGGTTAGCGTTTATATTTGTCAGGAAAAGATTCAGACAAGTGTACATTTACACTTTTCTCTACTGTGCAACAACAGCTTTCCAGCAAAATATAATGAAGAGTAAATTTTAACATCAGTCACTTTTCAGTTATTTTTGGACGATAAAAGTTTAATAGTTATCTTGTGTGTAAGCAATAATGTGTTAAGGCGTCCTGATATATGAAAGAAGGAGGCAAAGAGCCCAACACAACAAAGTACAGTTTCTACATCAGGACACTTTACAGTTTATTATTGTGCTCTTGCACTTTCGTAATTGGTTTGTTTGTGGTTAGTAACACATGGCCGGTTCAGTCACACTCTTTTTCTTTATCAAGTGTTGCATCAACACAAGTTTTTGTGGCTTTGGTTACCAGCTGCAGCAGCGCACAGCCATGCAGGACTGAAGATTAACTCTAAACTGGACGTTTGTTAGAGGATTTTAATGGTCTTTCTAGCCAGTTAATTACTAACACTTTCCATGGCCAGGTGTAGAAAGTAACAGAGTTTATTTACTTGAACAGGTGTACTCTTCTGAAGTACAATTTTGAGGAACTTTAAATAAGTAAATGAAATGCAATAATTATGCTAAATATCCCAAACCTTTAACAGTGCTGGTATTATAAGTAAATGTGTTGTTGTAATCAACTCAAACAGTTGGAATAAATCTTTATGAATCTTATTTCTGACAAAAATCATTATTTGTGTCCCTTTACAAGCCCTAAACTAGTGAATACACATTGGTAATATACAAACACACAGAAAGAAAACATGCCTTTGAGCTGTTTTACCTTCACAGTGACCCGCTGGTCTCTCTGTTTCGCCAGGTCCACCAGATTCACTCCGTTGTAGACGAGGTTTTCCAAACAGCCGTGAAAATATCTGCGCGACCCGGCCGACCTCAGAGAGCCGAGGCCCAAATCTGCTCCCACACTCATCTGTACAGAGAAAAACATGAGCGTAAAACATCCACAGAAACAAGTTTAGAAAAATAAATCTGTGTGTTTTTCAGTGTTTGTGTCTCCCAGCTCCACCTGGTCGTGGTCCCAGTGGGTGAATCTCTGTGGGATCTGGACCCACAGGGTGCTTTTATCCACAGTGAGGTTGAGGTGGGAGCTGTGATGCTCCACAGCGACGTGGTGCCAGTGTTGGTCGTCTAACAAGCTGCCCAGAGACACCAGATGCTGACCGTCAGGAGATGAACTCCTGCCTGGAGGAGGAAGTCAAAGAGAGAGGGGAAGATGTGATGATGGTAGCAAAGGAGACGATGAAGAGAACAGAAAGGGGAAAGTTACTATTTTTTCTCTTTAAACTAGTATTGATGTCAACTTTTTGAGGTTATTAAACTTTCTTTTCTCTGACTGTCAGTCTGTGTCTGTTATTTATTGTAAATGCTTTTTCCTCATGTTTTTTTTCCAGGGAAAGAAATCCTTCTTTGATTTCTGTGTATTTTCAACAACCTCTTCTCCTCCCTTTCCTCCACTTACTGAGAACAAAGTGTGCATCGTATCCTGGTTTACTCCTCATGAACAGGTGATACAGCAAAGTCACATTTTTCTGCCGAAGATCACGTCTCATAACCTGAACTGAATCTACATCTACAAATGAGAAAGATCCACAGAAGGAAGGTTGTAATATATTCTAATTAATACTATAGGGACCAGAGATGGAGCTGGAAAGGCATGAATAAATGGAGAGTTTCTCTGCACTCCTTGAAATGTTGGCAGAGCACAGAGTCTCTGCTGAGAGAAGGAGGTGAAAACGAATGCACTCGCTCATTAAATATGAATTAGGTATTGTTTGAAAGGAGACAACGTTGTCTGTGTGGGAAACGAGAGAAAAGCCAAAAAGAGAAGAGGAGACAGACAGAGGCCAAGACGGAGTTAAATGTGTTCAGTCATCATTGATACATCAGATGGATTCATGGCAAAGCAGGGAGACGGATGAGAGAGTGAAGGAGACAGAAACAATGAGTGAAGTGTTTTTTATCGTCAGCAGGCTGATTTTAGGGAAGTGAAAGCAAAGTTAAGTACATTTAGTCATTACTGATACACATATCTTTCATTGCAACCGTGTCCTTTTGTAATTATGTTCACAAAGTGCTAATTTGTGGCAGAAAATGTGTTTTGAAAGAAACATAATACTGGTCAATTATGATATTGACAAAATGTGAATTAAAAAAATTCTCTCTCTGACTCTGCACTTCTGTATTTAATTTATTTTCAAACGAAATCATCTCTTTCAGTTTAATATCTGTTCATTGTGACTAAAGCATTATGAAACTTTCTCATGTTGAGGCACTCACAGCTTTCTCTCTCCGGTGGGATTTAGTTGCATGCAGCCGCTCTGTTCTGCTTTCTGCTTGACTATATTTAGTTTTCTAATCTTTCCTTGGAAATGTAGACGTGTCATGATGTATGTAGTGTTGTTATCAGTGCAAAAATCAGTCTTTATTGTAAGATAACAGTTAATAGGATAAGTCTGCAGCCTCATCCGCCGTCATTGATGTGTCTTCTGTGTGCTGCATTCAGGAACTGTCCGTTATCTAAACCCAACAAAGTCAGGATTCATCCGGCTTTTTCTAAAGGACTTAAACAGGAAACTCTCTGAACTTTTTCTTTTTATGACCAGAGAAGCTTCTTAAAGTTTTCTGAGGCCTTTTTACTTTTATTTTTTACAGTGTAGCTTTCCGTGTTGGATCATGACAAACAGCTCCCCGAGGCAAAGTCACCTAATCATCTGCTGTCTGCTTCTGCATTACGGCTCTTTGCTTCAACTCTAAATCTAATTTTGTTGGAAGACACTGACAGGTTTTATCAGATGACAGCCTGCAGTAAATGTTCAGCATTTTCATTTTATTCTGTTCAGCTTAAATGATTGAAATGACACACACAATCAGTCAACAGAAACGTAACGTAAAACCTGTAAACGTGCTCGGATCGAGTGTTCCTGGGGAAAATTTCTGATATTTTGCATGTTTGAAGACTTTTAGAGGTAAACTGAGGTCTGCAGTACTTTCCTTAAAAACTTAATATGACGTCATTCAAAAGAAATCCTTTTCAATCATTATGACTCACTGAGAAAAGGTGTTTATTTATCTGCAAAGAGCCTGTTTCTTCAACCTCTGGATTGGTGCTGTGTTCACTTTTTAAGATTCATAGAAAATATGAGAAAAGTTTAATTGTCGTACTTTCGCTGTCAGGTAGTCAACCAAAAAAACCTGTAAGTGTTGCATTAATAAAGGAAACATTGAAATTGTTTCCCTCCTTTCTTTTTTAAAATTTGACTGCGACAGTCAACACAATAAGATTTATTTACCATGTCAGCAACAGTCTGTTTTCTCTGAATACATCGATGACCAAGATCTGGTTCAAGCCCTGCCCCCTCCCATACGGCTACAGATCATTTAACTGGTTAAACAGACAGTGGCGTACTTGCTCATCCCGATCAAAAATGGCCTCTTTGTCGGTGAAACGAGTCATTTGTTGGCTGTTGGATGAAGCACAGCTGGATCTTTCAAACATGAGCGTGTTGTTCCTCAGATAAAGGCTAAGCTGTTTACCGACACCCCTGTAAGACCTGACATGACTGAAACACCTTCCAATAAATCACTGTGGATGGAGGAGGGGGGGGGGGCGCAACATTGATGGTCAATAACAGCAGTATTGAACTGAGGACTCAAAGCCCACCGGTCACTGAGATGACAGACTTTGTCCAGAATGAGTCATCGTCTGCGTCCACTCGGCTGCTGTTTGTGTATCTGTGAGCGCTGAAAAAGCTTTTATTGCTCAGGAAAATCAAAGCCAAATAAAATAAAACTGAACGAGACCAGACTGGTACTTTTGTCACAGTTCTGGAGCTTAAAGGCCCATCAGTCTGTTATTCATGACGGAGGCTCCTCAAGCAATTGACCCACCAGTTCAAAGCAGTTTTAATTCGACCACAAATCAATCTTCTCCGTTTCATCAGCCTCTTCCTGAAACCCTGAGCTCCACCGGCAGCTCCAGCCGACTCCTCAGGGAAGAATCCGAGCCTTTTCCTTCAGGTGATAAGTGAATCCCATGGACATACTCAAACAGATCGAACCTCTTACGTTTACTCTGCAATAAAACTCACAGAGAATGAACGAGATCACCTCCTCAAGAGCCGTTTTATCCGTCACTTTGTCTTGAATGCATTAGCGTTCCCATGCAGTTTATCTGAAAATTCCACTTTAAGCTTCACATGTGCATCATTGTCATTTATACTTTTTCTTATTTTATATATTCTTTTATGGGAAAGAGAAACACAAAGTTTTTATCCCGTCTTCATTCATGAAACCTTTCGTCTTTAACAAACAACAACTCAGCCAGAAGGCACATGAGAACTGAACGCTGATCCCTGTTACATTTACTTCCCTAAATATTCCAGTGGCAGAGAAAAAGTGAGCTTAATTATCAGCCGGTGAGCCACAGAACCGTAAACATTTTGATGAATGTATGGCGGCGAGGAAATGAGATGCTTTAGGAGAGAGAGGGCATAAATTTTAATAAGCCAGCGTATTTATTCAAACAGTTTGGACGGCTCCAGGCAAACAGAGTGTCTTCTGTTAAGTGCTGCTCAAGGCTTCTTAGCGAACACGAGGGAACAAAACTCTCATAATGGGGTGTAACAGGGGCGGGGGGTGTAACGGTGGGGGCCTCGCCAGCACACACTAATGAGAATTGAATGCAGGTAAACAAATTACTTAATTACCTCTGTTTTCAAAGTGTTAAACAGGAACAAAGTGGCTTTGGAGGAGGTGGAATCAGAGAGGCTCGTATTATATCTGTAAGTTTTCAGAGCAAAGAACTGGACCAACAAACCTGCCCATGATGCAACACTGCGGTCGACCTGTCTGAAGGAATACAGGTGTTGCATCATATGAGAATGTGCATTGAAAAATAAACATTTTTATAATGTTTGCCTGTTGAATCTAACATAAAGCTGTCATTCCTTCTCTGAACCTTTTAAAAAAATCTATTTTATGTAGACTGAAGATTAACAGGAAGCTCTTCTTGATTGTGACACTCTGTTTAAAAAGGGAATTCATGAATGCTGCTGCGGGGATTTTCATAATGGAGGTTAATGAGTCGACTAGGTGTTACGTAAGAAAGACATATAGAGCAAATTATTCATCCATTCATCATCTGTAACTCCGGCTGAAGCTGATTCCTGCTGCGACCTGAACAGACTGCCAGCTGATTTCAAGGCTGAGACACATAGAGACAAATAAAATCATGTAATGTCATGTAATATTCTGTGTTGGGCTTGTACCTCTTCACTCCTTACAACCACTAACACCACTTTAAGTCCAGCGGAGATGAGAGAATAACAAACTTTTCCACACAAGACACAGAAGCCAAAGCCAGTTATTCTACCGTGCAGCACCTCATACAACAGAGAGGATCTACTGTTTGGAGAATTGAGATGCATAAATCTAATCCACAAACTGCACCAGCAGGCTAAGACCTTTAATTATGCATATTTAAATCACAAAACGTAATATAGTGGTCTGCCAGAAGGACAATCTTTCATGAAATGTGACTGGATGTGGTGTTGTTTAGCACGTCTGCAGGATGGATGGATGCAAACTCGGCGCAGCTGAACGCATAAACTGCGGCACACGAGCTCAGCAGTTTGAAATGAAGAATAGTAAAACAATGTGGCACATAAATAGACTGTCTGTGAGTGGAAATATTCCTCTAATGCTTGTGTGAATATTAAGTTTTTCACCGCCACGTAAATCAGCAGCATGAAAAAAACATGTACATGCCAAACAGGAAAGAAAAGAAGATGAAGTCGTCTAAAAAACACTGGCAACCCAAGAATTTAATAAGCATGTCTATAAAGTTGAAGAACTCAGAAGAAAGATATTTAAAATAAGATTAATTCAGAGGTATCCTGACTTTTTAGATCTAGTGTCAACCTTCATAAACACTGAATCCCACATTTTCCTTGTTATTGTCCTTCATTTAGTTCTTCTGAATGGCGTCATCTCTTAAACTCCACTCAGTCGGTAACGCAGCTTTCTGTTAAAAATGTCTGGACATGGAAGATGGCGTCCTCAGAGTTATTTTTTTCCTTTAGAAAACTCCTTGCTAAGCTAAAAAAGACATTTCACAGTTATTTGCAGAGGCTGCTAATGGGAAGAAAACCACACTTCATGTTAAAATCCTCAGAGGAACACCTCAATTCACACCATACAGGAAAATACTGCACAAGCAAATTAACACCATGTTGTGTCCAATCATAGATCTGTGCATTCACAATAAAGCACCCAGAGAGATTCAACATGCTCACTGACTAAACACACAATCTCAGACTAATTAGGCCACAAAATTCATGACATGTACGTCTCAGTGACATAATCCTCTGCAACTCAGAGAGTAAAAAAGTTGAGCATATGTCGGAAATACAACAGTTATCAGTTACCATTTAAAAATGTGTCTGCTAGATCAGAAACCGGCTTTAAAAGTTCCTGTCTGATCATTTGATGCAGCGACAGCATGACTTTGAGCGATTATGACATCATGTGCATGAGGACTTTGACAGTTGTACCTTTTCGGAGAAGCAGGTTAAGTTTTCCTTTCTCCAACTCCAGCGTGAGACTGTGCTCGCTCCTTCCCTCTGCGTGCAGCAGTATCCCGGAGTTCCTCAGGGTTTTAAAATTCAAAGAGATGCTCTCTCTGTTCGCCTGCCTCGGCCTCGGACTCAGCCTGAAGGCGAGGCTGCTGCGGCCGTCGAAGCTCACCACGTCAGAGTCTGAAAAACAAGAAAACACACATGACTCAGATGTTCTACACTAGATTTCTCTAAATCTTACGTAAATATCTTCAAAACAGTCTTAAAAACACTTAGAATTTTCCAAGTGTAACTCAGATTTCTATGTAAATAATATCATTCTTTGCACAATTTAAACTAACAAATATTATGTTCAAAAATAACACAAACTCAAGCCAGAAATCCAGCAGGTAAGCAGATATATTGATGCTCTGCAGGTCTGTTTCTTAAAGCTTATCTATTAAAATCCTAATCTGTCCTAATCTGTCTCTTTCCACAGGTGGCAGTACTTTGTTTGTATGGAACTGAGATCCAACAAACTGGTTTCATCTTAAATCATTTTTCTTAAACTGTTGACAAATAACTTCTCTGCATCTCAAACTGATGAAAACATAAATGATGATAAATTTAAATAAATTACTCTCATACATTAAGCAATTAAAGTGAAAAGTCTCTTTGTGCATAAACTGATCATATGTGATTAATGTACCATTTAATATAATGAACCTTCACACCATCAATTATGTTGATATTCAGGCTGTGAGTCAAACAAACATAAGTCGGTTTGAACGCTTTAAACCGAATGCAAGTCTTCCTATAGGACAGACGACGTGTGGTCAAGCATAAATGACTGTAGTCACATTATGGAGAAGCTAATAATGGAGCTGGTGTCTGAATATATGAGGCAGATTATAGACCACAGAGCATCAGCCGTGTCACTCTGAAGAAAATGATACACTAACGTTGCCTGTCGTGATGCTGAGTGTTGCTGTGCCGCGAATCTCACGCCTACAGTGTCGCTATCGAAGCATCAAATTGAAAATGTCAGCTGAGATGCTTCAATTATTCTGTGCAGTGCATCGGAGCCTTTACTGTCGACTGTGGAGCTGGAAACAGTAAAAAACTAACATGCATTATTGCACCGGTTAAAAAAAATGTTTTATTTTTGTGAGAATGTTTGAGTCCCTCATATTTTGACATCACAGTATTTTATTTTTGCTGCACGGATCACAAATGTCTTATTTTATGCCTTTATTTTGAGATAATTTCATCAGTTTCTCTCTGTTGTGTTCAGTTTTTCTTCCGTCTACAGAGTTTGACTGAGTGTTTATTTTAATCTGACACCTCTGATTGGATGTTGTGGTTTGTCCTGCATTCATGTAACATAATGAAACTTTGTCTACACAAAAAAAATCAAGAGATGCTTTCTATTCCTGTCAAAGCCACAGCTGTTGCGGCCTTCACTTCCTCCTCTGCACAAACATCTTCTCTTCCTGTGGTGTTTCTGCTCGTTCCTCACCTGTCCAGCAGGGGGCTAGGCAGGTCACATTTGGCTATAAATGACTCCGATCTGCGGCTTCCTGCCCACCTGTTCCTCATCTCCAGTTAGTCTTGAGTGTATATTTTAAAAAGTAAAATGTGTTTGTCCATCCATATGAACCTGCTGAACATTTTAAATAAATAGTTTTGCTCTGAGGTGAGATGGAAGTGTCTTTTGTTAAAAATATAAGATATTTAAAGCTGACGAAAGAGATTTTTTTTCAAATAAAAGCATAGAAAAAGAAGTTTTCCCCTTAAAAGAAAATAAAAAATAAAAAAAGACAGAGCATCGGCATCAACATGCTGCATGTCTCCCTCCTTTGTGTCATAGAAGTCGATTTAAAATGCCAAATGATACGGGTGGATGACAGAAGACAAACTCATTCACTGAAATAAAAAGCTGTGAATGCCATCTTAGGTTATGAAAATGCCATGCTGTGTTCATGGTTATTGGTGCTTCACTAATTAAATAATTTTTTTGGAGTTTCAACCATCCATCACAAACATTAAACAGCAAAAAAAAACTGTCATTGTTGTGTGATTGAAAGACTGAAAACAAAGTCAACACATGCTCATTCAAACTCCATCTGATCAAATTCAGTTTTCTCTATAAAATTCCAAACATCTCAAGATTTCTGTAGGTGTTAAATTTTAGATATTGAAATAAAGACTCACCAAATCTGACAAAGAGATCATTGTGTCGAACAAAAATATCATAAAGTCTGAATTTAAGACATTTTTTTTGTTTTCTCAGACTTTCTCAAGCGGTTGATCCTGATAATGAAAAACATGTATCTCCCTAAAATAACATTTTCTACCATAAAAAAATGCTATTTGAGTGGTTAATTGAACGATATAGAGAATCTTTTGTCCCATTTTAATATATAAAAAAAGAAGGCATTATTATGGCTGCAGCTTTAATTGATAATTGAATTTAAAACAACACTGACTGTAAGTGCATCCATAGATCTCCAGTCTGAGTCCAATCCGACCATTGGGATTCCAGTCCAGCGGGATCAGCCGGACGAAGCGAGCGATCACCGGGTGCTGGAGTTTGTGCTGGATCACACTGTCTGCATTACTGTTACCTGGAAAAGCCTGGGAAAAAAAAACACAACGGTGAGCAAACTATTATTTTTTTTGGATTTAATCCAAGCACCTGTCCTTTTTTTTTAAATTTTTTTGCTTGTGGGAGACCAGAAAAAAAAGAAAAAAGCTGTGAAATTTCTCCCTCTGGATCTTTATTGTCAAGCTCACCACTAAATAAGTGAACAAGTTCTTTAATCTTTTTATTGAAGTTAAAGTGCAATCCCTCGGGCTCCTGCGAGAAGCATTGCCTTTGATTTTCCACTTAATGAAGGGAGTGTTGTGCAGATAGTTCCACGTTCCTGCTGAATGGTTCCTCAATCAGGTAGAAAATTAGATTTGTGAAGCACTCCTTGTAGTTTTATATCTTATAGATGCTTTGGTAAACATTCGGTCCATGGGGAATAACATTTATTAACCTCTGCGATCCCAAAACACACATTTATTTTTTATTTTTTTGCATCTAAGCTTCCGGTTGGACTGGATCTTAAACCCTTTTATCAATATTTCTTTATGAAGTGATTTTTTTAAGCTTGTTTTCTCGTGAAATAACATCAAAATGGCGTAGACATAAAATAGTGTAACATCAGTAAAAAATACTTTGATTGTTGCCTTTTTTTTTAGTTTGATATTTTTGTGAATCAGCGTCTTTTTCTCCTAAATTATCTCTGCTTCTGTTTTTTTTGTCTTGATTTTATTCTCTTTTGTCTTCAATAAAATGGTGATTTTACTGTTTCACTTGAAAACTTAAGTCTTAAGTCTGTTTTTTCTAGTTATATGCAAACTCAATCTTCAATTATACTGAAAAATTTCATTGCTGACAGACATAACAGGGTTGCAGGATGATTCTTTGAATGGAGGACATCCACTCAGCTGAAATGTCCTTGAACAAACATCTGTCTTCTAAGAGCTCCTGGCTGCTGGTTCATAGCTGATCCTGACCTCTGAACTCTTTACGAAGGTGGGCAAGATTATGTTTTGAAGCAGGATCAATATTTACGACATTTAAGGTCCTATTCAAACAATCAATGGTGCATGGGCTTTAGCACATGGTACATGTGCATCTCACGTGTTTCCAGCTCCACTTCTGCTGGTCAAATGGTGCAAAATCTGAGTGCAAAGTGCAGAGGAGTTGTATTTAGTCTCTAAATTGATCATTGCTGTGTTTGACCCAAACCAATCAGTGTATCACCTCCTGCACCTGTGGGCATTGCAGTTTAAATGGTGGTTTTGAAGAACAATGGAGAAGCAAACGGTTTTATGCTGAAGAGACAGAATACATGGTTTCATCCACAGGATAGTCATTTTCTTCATTGTTTTTAAAGGGGGACCTTAAAACCATATCGTGTGTTTCAGCTGACCACATTTACCATCAACACTGAGCGAACCTCGGCATAAAATGTGGCATATTTTCCCTTTAACAGAACCCATCTTCATCTGTCCTACAGGGAAATCTATGACTCACTTTCACTTTCTTTACCCTCCACTTGGCACTTAAGGATGCTTTATTTCCTGTTCAGGAGAGTATAGATTTTCAACACATCTGCTCTTGTGGATGTGAAGAGAAAGAGAGAGAGCAAAGGAGAGAAGAGGAGGAGAAAATTAGAGGAGAGCGTTACTCAGCCTCACAAACTCTGGCCTCGAGGCTTAAAAGAAAGAGAGGTCCTGGAGGAATTGTGACTGATGAGCAGCTCAGCAGTCGACTCTGTTCCCCGAAAGCCATAATAAACTAGGCTGACTAATATGTGGAGCTTCGGAGGGACTTTTGAGACATGCAGCGGATTTATCCTGATTTATGCTGAGTGTGAAATCAACAAGCTTTTAAGCCGTGATAAGCCCTTTTCTGCTCTGCCTCTCCGAAGGAGTCTTAGCCTGACATTAGTTTTACCCTCGCTGTGAGAGTCTTACCTCTCATCAACTTTAAATTGGAGCTGTTTGCCACAGCTTCACCGTAATGGGGAGAGTTTCCTGTCCACACCAGCAGCTGTGAGCTGATGCTCGGCTGCTTTTACTCGCTATCTGAGAGAAATGTGGCCAACACAGCGAGCGAGAGAGCCCCTAGGTGTAAAAAAATTGAATTTCAAAAGGAATTGTATGAGTCAATGAGATGCTAATTTCTTTTTGATTTGGTAAATTTGAATAAATTGAAGGGATTTCCTTGAGATACAGCTTGATTTTTCTTTTTTCTTTTTTTATCTGCACAGTGGCAAAGCTCGTCCGGGAAGCGAAGTAAAAGCTGATTTTCCAATTAATTGTACAGCTCTCATGCAGCGCTGCGCCCACGATGTTTTCATAGTTCAAGGGTTTTAGTTAGCTAATCTGATAAAGCTCACTAATCATTAGTAAAAGGGGGAAGATTAAAATGGTTGGTAATGAACAGAAAACCCTTGGAAACCTGGTAGTTTGTATTGTGCCGTTTGCAGGATGAAGCTTTATAATAATACTTTTTTTGGGGGTTTATTTTATCCATTTTATGAGTTAGATTTATTAGTTTGTCTCTTTCAGGCCAATAAAAAAGCTAAACAAAACAAAAAAACAACAACAAAAATTAACATAGAATAAGAGGTGTGATCATAAACCGCAGGGCTACACAATAATATGCAGGTTGCAGGTGGAAACTATAACTTCTGTAAGTAAGAATTTCAAGTTTCATCGATCATCTTAATAAAACTTTGGTCTGTAGATTAAATAGTTTATTCCACGATCTTAACCAAAGTGCTTTTGCTGCCAAAATCTAATAAACTCTGAGAGTCCTACACTTTGTTTGCTTTGACTTCAGGGTTGTTAATAAATGTACTGCATCATTCCATCATACAAAGCTTTAAATTCATGTCCATGTACATGAACCTTATAGATTAAATTTGGTCCCTATTTAATAAAGTACTGTGAGAGCGTGTGGCACTTTTCCTGCTTTTGCCTTGAAAGTGGTGACATTTGTCAGCACATTGGCTCAGGATGCTGGATATCAGCACATAACATTAATTATCAGCAAAATATGTGCAAACCTGCTTTTGTCGACCATCAGCAGCACCACTTTATGGTTGTATTGTGCTAATTTTTTTCATTTTTGACATGTCACACCAGCATGAATAATAAAATTAATGATGTGTTAACTCTAATCAGCTGTTTCTGTCCCACAGTCCTTGAAGTGTGCATCACTGTCTCACTGCCACAGCTCACTGGGACACTTGTACTCACAATACAGCAGAATCAGAGTTAATTTTTGAAGTAACACCTGTGTTTTACCTGCTGTGACGTGTCAGCGTGTCCATAATAAGAAAGATGGTTTGTCTCTACTGGTTCTGCTCTGATGATACAGACTCGCTTTCCTCCAATAATATCCAGATAACTGTATTGTTTTTATTAAAGTGCACTCACCCCTATACTGTCCTCCTGTCGATACTGTCTCCAGTTGTGTCCCGTGTCGCTGAACATCAGCAGGTAGGCCGTCAGCCAATCGGAGCTGCCGTAGCGACCTTGTGTAGCAACAGCAGCGATCTGCGTTCGCTCACCAAGGTCGACCTCCAGCCACTGATATCTGTCCGAACTCAGAGGAGACCAACCTCCAGCTCCTGCAGGCAGAGAGAGAAGGAAGAGAAACCTTTGATTCAGCCAAACATTTAAGATTTGGCTTTTAATTTTGAGAAAAAAAATCATAATTGAGTCATTTTTAAACACAAATGAACAAACAATGACAGTAACAGTATTTGCAGGACACTTTTCTTCATAAATTTGTATAAAGAAATGACTTTACTGGAAAAATTAAATGTTGTTATACAAAGGTTATTAAAAAATCTGAATAAGTCTCAGCTTTGTGTAAAAATCTTAATGAAAGAATCCTTTTAATACAAAACTTGCATTAACAAGAACCAAAAAAAAGTTTCCAGACAAATCCAAATGCATACAAAGCTGTTTCAGTTGCGTCTGTAAAGAAGATAAATCTTACCAAACTTAGTTCATAAGACCCGAACTTTTCCATAGTTTAAAAGCCCTGAGCACAAAAGCTTTATCAACTCATTTCTTTGATGTTTAATTTGGAACAGTCAAAAGAGTTTAATCTGCAGCTTAAGGGCTCTTCTGTGCATAATACGAGCTGCAGCCGCGGCATGGAGGGTCAACACTGCCAGTCTCATACAAGATTAAAGTGGCCAGTTAATAGCAGACCTTCATATAATCTGAGTGCCGGAGCAAAGGAGCGTAACATGAAGACTCATTCAATAATTAAAACGCCAAAAGGTATGTTCGTGTTTGTGTGCACACGTAAAAAGTGCTGAGTCATAACAGAGTGACAGTTTACTTCCACAGCATCATGTGGACAGATGTTACTGTTTACACACACGTTTATACCTTTATGAGGACATTTATGACACAATATGGACCATAACTTTTTTCCTTTTTCATTAAACTCTTTGTCTGGTGTAATTTTGTCGCTTGCTGACCCTGATTTCATCCACAACTTTGGTTCCTCCAGTGTTGCTGTGGTGAAATGTTTCTATACAAGTGGGTCTCCATTTTGCTTGTGCATGCATGAAGACACACATGCATGAAGACGCACATGCATGAGGACACACATGCATGCACATACCAACACATGGGGATGAAGATGCTCAGTCATTCAGGTCATTTACACAAAGGGGTTTGAACCTTGATCAACTAGACGTAGGTTGAAAAAAAAAGGTTCAACCTTCATTCAGGAGGTTTTTTTCATTTTCATTTTTCCATTTTTCATTTTTGACAACTGGCATCGATTGTATTTTTAATCTTTGCAGATGTTTAAATCCAAGTGTAAATGTCAAACATTGGATTTGCCCCTTGAGGCCAAATGTGAATGATTGTTAAATTGAATGGAAACTGATGAAAATGGTGTTGTTAGTGAGTTACAAGCAGTGTTGGGCAAGTTACTTTAAATTACAGTCCCTCTAGGAATTCGCGATGTTGCGATCGCAACAATTCATGCGAAATCACCCATCTCTGCGAATTCAGCGCGACCTTGCAATTTTGTCCAATCACCGCGACTTTTCCGCAATTCTGGCCAGCCTCCCGTGAGTTCCACCAATAACAGCAGTCCCCAGCGCAAACGTAATGCACGTACGTCACCGAATTCGCTTCCTTGTTTATGGTTTGAAGATGCAGACGTGCGATAGTAATGTCTCTCACTTACCAACAAAAATTACTGCTAAAG
>JAPZDV010000003.1:21195508-21209171 GCA_029814665.1 Acanthurus lineatus
TCCCAACACTGGTTATAAGTGGTGTCTTAAATCTCTGTTCACAGATAGATTCTCTTTTTTCTTTATCAACCACCTCCTCAACTTCTCTTTCCAACCATTTGTCCTCCCAGTCCAAGATATGGACGTTATTGACCTCAAACGAGTGTCCCTTCTTTCCAGGTGTATGTGGATGGTTGAGTCTTGAACTGAGTAGTTTTCCTTCAAGTAGAGGATGAGATTTTTAAATCCTGTCCTTTGTTTCAAACTGTAATCAGACGTATATAATGCAACAAACAGAAATGCATCACCAACAACTGACAACAATGCAGGTTTGAGATGCAGAAAAAGGAAATGCAGCCGTCATATATGTTTAACCTTGAGGATAAAAGCATGATGAAAAACAATGAATGTAAAGATAAATTTGTTTGTTTCCAGGAAAACTCCACAGGGAACCTTTACCTAGAAGATTCAATAAGCCCTCCAGCTTCCTCTGAGCATCTTATTGATCAGGGATTTGTTTCCCCCCCTCCTCCTTTGATAACCTCTTTACTTGCATGCTGAACACCAACCATCTCATCCCTGCAGCATCTCCGGTTTTAATCCCCCCACAACCATCATTTCCCTTCACCTCCATCATCTCCTCCTGGGGGTGTAACCTGCAGGCTGCCATTATTCTGTCATTTCCACCAGTGGAGAGAGGGAAACAGAAAACTAACCCTGCAATCAAGTCTTAACCCGTTAACGGACTTGTGAGGACAAAAGGGGAAAAGAAAACATCCCCTCAAAGACGGATATGCCAGAAAAAAAGTTCACGATAAAAACTTTCTATCACAATAAGTTTTAAAAAAATGATGACTGCTCACTTGTGGGTGACTTTGAAGACAATCTCTAATTAATAATGACAACCAGCGACCGTATCAGTGTCGTCCTTTTGTCACTACAATTACTTCTGAAGTGACAGCCACAGATTGTAGAAACGTATTGATGGCTGTAACAAACTTCCTTACGCTGACTTGGGGCTTTCTGCTGGTTGAGTCACTTGGTTATCAGCAGAGTCAGAGGTTGAAAAAGAGCCTGCAGAAAAAAAAAAACTGAGGGAAAAAATCACTTTTAACATTTTTGAGTCTTCTTAAAAGAGGAGGAAGAAGTTTTAAAATTTCTCCAGGATAAATTTTAGAGGATCAGACCTCGATTTGAAGTTCAACACTTGATCAATGCCACATTTCCAGAGATGTCTGAGTGTTTTTTGTGCTTATATTCACACATCTGAAGCTCTCAGAGCCCAAGATCTCACAGTAACCAGAGGAATCACTCGTACATCCAAGGCCAGTGTTGTAGTTTTGTTTTTTTGACTTGGATGTCAAACTACAGCAGATTCAGAGATGAGTGTTTTTGAACACAGTGTCAAGACTTTACCAAAGTATCTGTCTGCCCAGAATGAAATGCCCTCTGCAGATTTTTGAACAGTGAGAAAATGGCAGATTGAATGTCTCTGGATTTCATTTCTGGATATCAGTTATTGTTGGAGAAGAAGAACAAACTGTAACAGAGTGACGGTGAAGCTGACGGCTTCACCCACAGCAACGGATAACTAACAAAAAGTCCTGTAGGCCATTAATAATACACCGTTATTCTGACAGACTGACAGGAAGAGAGACAATTAAAGATAGTCAGGATTTTTTACAGTAGTGCTTCACATTTCTGCATTCAGATCTCAACCACCTAAAGAACAAAAAAACTTGGTTATGGTGAGGAAAAGATCATATTTTTCGTTTAAAATACCTGTTTTTTGTTGATAAAAATGCCTCTACTGAAATTTCTGGCTGCTTGTTTGTCACTGAGAAGGATGAGATCCCTGCTGTAGTTACTTTTATATGTTAGAAATGTGAAATTTTTAAAATGTGATCTTTCATTCATATGATTTAAATCATTTACATTAGTCATGCTGTAAAAAAAAAAATCCACCAATTGTTTCAATAAAAGTTTCATAACGGTTAAAAAACATGCATTTTGTATTAAATACGCTTTCACAGAGTAATCAATGATTTATAAAGGCAATGGTTGAAGATCTGTTAAGGAATCTAAATAAAATTTGCAGTATTTAAAAAAAAAGCCCCTTTTATAAGTAAATACAGAGGTTAAAAGTACAATAAGACTGTTTGGAGGAAGAAAAAAAAGCTCAATGTTAAAGCTGTGTGTTTCCTCTGTGAGGCTCATTTTGCTGGTAAATTAACTCTGAATGAGCTGCCTCCTCAGAGGATGAATATAGAGGATGAAGAGCGTTAGCAGCAGCTGAGGGAAAGAAAAACGAACAGGGGTTTTTAATTTATGCAATGATTTCCACAGAGAACAGCTCATATTCTGGATTTCAGGCCGCTTTTTTTTTTAATCATGTGTTGTTGCTTTCAGGATGAGAATTAAAAGATATTGTTTGATAAATAATAGATACTGTAACTTGCATTAATGTAAAAACATCACTGACAGGAATCACAAGAGCCAATTAGTGAATCAGTCACTGATACAAAACAGAAGCGATTGCAAGATTAAAGGCTTTGAATTTTATCATGCATGTTACTGCACTTTGCATCTAAATCAGTGTGTGTACTCAATGACAGCATGTGTATGCATTAATAAATCATGCTTTTCTTACTATCTGGTGGATATTCAAATGATCTTTGCAGAAAATTAAATGTGTTTCATTTACTAGCATCTTTTTTTTCTTTGTTTAGGTGTCAGATAATAAAAAAAAGGTACAAAAACCTGAGCACGTCACCATCGTCAACCTGTTCAGTTTCCTTTTTCTTTCCCCTGTGCTGATAAATAACTCTTGCCATACAGATGCATCTAATCGTCCTTTAAAAGCATCTGATCCTCCTTTAACGCAGATCAAACTCAGTCGGGTAAACAGACAGAGCGTGTTGACAGAAGTGAAGAAGCACAGCGGGTGTTTTTCTTCACAGCTTTTTGCCTTCAAACACAATGGAAACAGCAGCCCGCTGACTGAGCTTCCTGCAGTCTCACATGTGGTGAAAATCATCCACACATCCTCCTCTGCGGTGTCAAAAAACATCACAACTCCTCCATCAGTTTTTCTGTCTTTGGTTTGTGAAGCAAAACCAGCTAACTCGCAGGTGTTTTCTCAAGGCTTCCAAATCAGCGCCTGTTTTTTTTTTTGTTCCTTTAAAACACCTGTAACATGTGTAACTACAACCAGAAACAGAAAGGAGGCAACAACCACTGTCCTCTCTGGCTTTGTCTGTGTTGTCTGTGTTGTCTGTGAATGCATCATTCACCCTGAGGTGTCTGTCAGTTTGTCTGAATCAAACCCAGTCTTGTCTTTCATGTCATGTGCTGTGCGTCCTGCAGGGAAGTGAATCACGAGGTGAACGCCGCTGCTGCAACACATCAGAACAGAAACAACAGAGGAGGGGGAACCTCCTCACAGCTTATTTTATCTGCACAAACAGGGGGGGTTAAAAAAAGCAAGAGGGAGAGAAGACACAGCAATAAGTTATTGATGTTAAACTGATAAATTTTATATGTGAATTTTATATGTGGACACCTGAGAGTATAGCTGAGGGAGAGATGGAGGCGGTGGAGAGATCACACTGCTTTTACAGGCTGCAGGATCTTATGGACAACAACATTCAGTCCCCGATGATCCGTCAAACACTGTGATGTCCTGCTAATCTATAGATGTTTTTGACATCTTCACATCAAAATATCCCCAAAAAAACCAATTAGACCTTTATTGTATATTTTCTCGAGTTGTGTCTTGAAATCATCACAGATATTTCAAACATATTTGTTTCTTTATGTCGCCTGTCATTTTACATTTGACTCAAGTTGCTTTAACTTCTGTGTAAACATGGAAAACACAAAAAAACACAATAAAACGTCAGAGTAAAGAAGAAGGTCAGCAAACCTGCTAACTAGCCACTTTGTTGATTAAAATAGTTGTTTTTGCCCACATGCTGAAGATGGAGCATGATTTTTTTATTTTCATCAATATCAGGGTTACTAAACAATGAAGACAACAACTCCCATGATCCTGTGCTACTTTTGATGTTTGCATTGCTTTATTGGTTTGATTAAAATTAAAGGACCCCTAGCAGCTGAAATTACATACTGTACATTTAATTTAAGGCTATTCTCTGTATTCTCTGTGATAAACAGTATCTTTTGTGGTGAGAAACAAACCTTTTGTGACATTTGCAATACAAACTATTAATAACACATTTATCTAAAAGTGAGCAGACAGGAAATATTTTTTTGTCTCATCCTGTTTTTGGTCATAATATGCAGGTAAATTTTGTCTGCTGGATTTTTAAGTCTGACTGCAGCTTAAGATAAAACCAAACAAGGTGATAAATACAAATGCATTATGAGTCAGAGTCCCCTCCCAAAGTGAAAGTGCTGATCTGTGTTGTAAAACACCAAACTAAACAGATTTAACAACCAAAAAACATCAGAGACTTGCCTTCTCTGCGGTTCAGCTTAGCGAAGCCGGGTCCGTGGCTGCCGGATAACTGCGAGGAGCTTCTGAAGGACGATGGCAGCAGATTGGACACCAGCGGGCTGTGACAAACCTCTGCGAATCAGAGAACAAGAACACGTGTTTTTAAATTGAGACACAATTCACAGAAAATGAGTTACTGCTGGTTTTGAACTGCTGTGGGTTTTCTTTCCTCCATCAGTTTTCCTTCTTTTTCAGTTTTGGTGCTGAACACTGTGTGTGTGTGAGGTTTGTAGAGCCTAATCCTCCGTTGTTTGCCTTTATTTCTGCCTTATTAAACAGAGTCTTTGCTATAATGAGACCTTGCTGATAAAAAAAATACACAATTTCCTCAACAGAACCTTCAGATAAAATGCCTGTGGAGTTTATCAGTCAGAGGAGGATTTTCAAACCAGATTCACAGCACACTGACCTTTATTTAACTAACCTAAAGACTTAAATGCAAACATGTAAGTATGTCCACACAGAATTAAAAACATTTTTTGGGTTTAATGAATTCAAACTTGAGTGATCTGTTGGAGCCTTCAGCCGAGTCCTTCCTCTGTTCAGAGATCTTTCCTCAATCCTTGAGAGCCAGATATCTGTGAGCTCTGAGAAATCTCTCGGTGAGATTATATTCATGAAGGATCTCGAGCTGTCTTTACTTTGTTTAGTCCAGATTTAATCAGCCTTGGCCTCGTTGCATTGATATTGGATTTCTGCCTGTTAAAGGTACTTAAACAGCGGCTTTGACTTTGGTCTCTCTTTCATGGGACTTTGATTTAACTGGCTTTTTGTGTGTGTGTGAAAGTGTGTGCGTGTGTGATGCTATGTGATCAATGAGCGCTGCTATAACTTATAATAACCATGCATGCTATCATTAAGATGGACACAAGTTAAAACATTGAAAATCTGACAGTAATTATGTGTCTAAGGGTTAAAAGTAAAATTCATTATCATCTATTCGCTTCTTATGTAATTTATATTTACAGAATAAATATTTGTAAAAGCCTGGGTTAATTACTTTGAGAAAAAATGTAGACAATGCAGTAAAAAGATAAAAGCAACAGTAAAAGCAGTGCCAAATGTAAAATTATCCTGTGATGTACTTTTACAGCAAATAAAGCCGATAAAACTCAGTAACAGCTTGAGTTCACAGATGCATTTCTGACTCTATATTTAATGTGTTTAATATTCAGCTCTGAAAGCTCCAAATCAGCATCTGTGCACTTTATCTGAAACAAACAAACAAAAAACCATATTGTTGGCAGCAAGTTTAACGACAAGAACAACTTTAGATTAAATTACTTGAAAATTCTCCCTCGCCGTCCGCAGAAAATGAGTTTTAGTTGCGTGTTTGATTTAAATTGATCATTTAACAGCCTCTGTGTCCGTGACAACTGTTGTTTAGCAATGAATCTGTCTTCTCCTGATACAAAGAGCCATCTGATCTTTATCAGTCTCTTGGTATCTGTTTTTTATTAATTTCTCATCTTTTGGTTGCTGAATTGTGAATTTAATTTAACATCAAATGAGTTAGGATAGACACTAAATGCAAGAAATGAACTGTGTGGATCCAGTGATGACTAATAACATTTTATTGTACATGCAGCATCTCTTCATATAACAACAATTTATACTCAAATGGCTTATTAAAGTAAAAGAACTAAACAAAATATGTCATAGAGAAACAAAAATTTATGGATCAGCAACACAAGATAACTCAAAAACACTCAGTATCTCATTTTCTTTTTTAATAATTAGAGCACGAGTGATACATTTTCCTCCAGAGTTGCTGGTCTGAACTTCCTTCAGTCACACGCTGAAACTCTCAACACTTGTCAAACTGATCACCAAAGTGGCCCTATTGATTACAGAGTGTGATGCACGTGTGACGGCCTCCAGCACAGTAACAATGGGAGCTGTCTAACCTAAAGCAGGTGTTTCTTCAGGCAGTTTAAGTGCAAAACTGTCAAACTCCTTGTTAAAATGCAGCTCTTTCACCATATTGCGGGAGCTAATAGTTAATCCTGACAATCTGTGTTTCTCTTCTTGTGAAATGAAACATTTTCCACCCTTCGCTTTTGTGATTCATGTAGTTAAAAGAACGAAAAACCCTCTTATCAGCTCCAAGGCTTTGAGTTTTTAACTCCCTATGTGGGCAAACATCACACTGCTCAGAAATCCCTCCATAAGAGATGGAAAAATTGTCCAGAAATCCCCAGTAGAGCTAAAAGAGCTTGTCATAAGATATATTTTTGGTTTTCCATAACATTACAAACACGTTTAGAACATTTTTCTATGAAAAACGCAGCTACTATCAACAAAAAATACCTGAAAAGCTTCTGTTCCACAAACTTTGGATTTGCTCAAATAACTCACTAGTCATAGTTGCAAAGATACAACAGACAAAGTTAAAAATTCAAAGATGCCGGCCATGTTTGATCACGTTTGATTGCACAAGCCTTTATTAAGAAGCAAGTCAAATTTTTGTTTCTATCAGGTTGATCATCAAGATTTAAGTCTTGTTGTTGCAGTAACTCAAAGAAGAATCCAACAGAAATAAAAAAACTCCATCGTTGAAACCAACTGTGATGCTGTAAGCAGTTTTAAAGCTTTGAAAGTTCGTTTGTTACCTTGAAACTCTTTATCAACATTTGAATGCATAGAGAACAAACTGTGAGGCTCTGCAGAACGTCGGAGAACATCAGCAGACAGCTGCTCAGAGGAGATGAGGAGCTCCAAGAGAGAGATGAAGAAAGATTAAATAAACTGCTGGAGTCAAATCAGATTCAGAGGACGAGCTCAGAATTTATTTTATGAAACTTTTGGGATTATAAAGTTAATTTTTCTCACTTCAACTTGTTGGAGAAGTGAACCGCTGAGGTGCTGAGCTCCACTGTAATTAATCTTTTTAGTTGAATTCTTGACTGACTGGAGGGGAAATGTACTTTACCTCATTAAAGTACAGAGAGGAGAGGTGGGGAGAAGAGACTGGGAGGAAAAAAAAACCTGAAAGAACGAGAGTATGCAGAGTACTAAACTGAAACACACACACACACACACACACACACACACACACACACACACACACACACACGCCCGCTGCCTGCTGCTGTTTGCTAGCTCAGAGTTGATGTACAGTATCTGGCTGTTTGAGGCAGATAAACATAATCCAACAAGGAAGTTAAGTGTAAATTTTCTCGTTTTTAAGGTGACATCAAAATAAAAAAACAGTGATAGACATTTAAAACTTCATTTAATTAACTTTTCTCAAGTGTTAAATGTGGAAGATGACATTCGACAGTCCTCTTCTGGTTAACTTTACTGCTGTTGGCACGATTTAGCTCATTTTTTGGCCTCTGAATTAAAGTATTTGAAGTATTTTTAAGCACATCTATCAGTGCATATTTTTTTCTGCAGTGTAGTACTTTTAGCACACTTTAACAGACTGTGGAAACATCTCAGAGGCACATGCAGGACTGAGTGTTATGGCTGCTAAAAGAGTGTTAGCTCGACAGCTCTTGGCCCAAATAGAGATTTTCTGAATTATTAGTCTTTCCCACCTTTCCAGCTCTCACAGCCAGCAAGAGGAGCACCACCAGTGTCCTCTCTTCCCTCCCTCCCTCCCTCCTGATTTACCACATCACTACATAAGCACAATCCAACAACATACACGGTGAAATCAAGCTGATGAGCATCTTTCTCCACTTCAGTAAACAACAGCAATGAGGACATTTACAGGTTCACAGCTTTTTCTGGGTCCTGGACTCATCTGCATCTCTCACAGTGATACATTAAGCCGAGCACATCTGGGTTCAGATCACAACAAAGCTTGTTTGTGCCCTCCAACAGGAGCAATAATCTTCAAAAAAAATACATCGCAGCGACCTTTTTTGCAAACCTGCACAACCTCAGTGACCAAGAAGAGCTACAGGCTGCTCTTTTTCTCTTTAAATCTGCACATTTGTTCTTAAAATGTAAATAACAACCTTATTCTGAATCTGTTTCGGCTTTCAGTATCTGAAATAATGTAAACAGTAATAAAATGTAAGCTTTTTCCCTGCCGCTGCTGCACTTATCAAAAATTAAATGTAAAATAAGAAGAGAAAGGGAGCGAGAGAGCGGCATGAATACTGCATGCTATGTACATTTACATGACTTCCTACATTTTTGATATTTAGCTGTTTTTTTTAATCCATGATGACATTCTGAGTGCCTGATGAACAAAGTCCTCTACTTGAACTCAGAGGAAGACACAGGAATTTCCAGATATCACAGTCATCTGTCGCAAATAATAGTAATTATAATAATAATATAGTTATTTTAGGATTCTTAATTGAGATCATATAAGCTGTGTAAACCCTTCCATGGTTAGATAAACAATAACTATAATTAAGAAGTAACTGTTTCCTCCCACTTCTGAAAGTCAAATAACAGATTTTTTAGTCTGAGATTTGAGTAAAAACTCTGTAAACTCAGAACTGATGAAGAAAACTTGTTATTTAGAGAAAAGTTTTCTGCCCAACTTTGACACTGAGGATTTTTGAGACGTCAGTTGTCGACAATGAAGCAGCACTAATTTGACTTGATGTGATTTGTGTGAGATCGGTGTGTGTTTTCCTGCCCGGACCTGTCTGCCTCTCAGCTCACTTCTCCGTCTGGAGAAAAGAGTCTGTCTGTCAAACAGCTGCTGAGCTGTGAGGATCAGCTGATCCACAAGCCTGAAGGCTGCAAAACCATGTTTCCAGCTCGTCATCTGCCAGTCAGAAACAAACCTGACACGCTGCTAGTTTTCAAGACTCTGTGCTTCTGAAACTTGTCCAGAAAAGTGTCGGAAAGTGTCAGTCAGATGCTTCTTATATTGTTTGTGCAAAATATTCAGTGCACATGCAGAACAAACAAGACTTTTTTAAAAAGTATATTTAGTAATATTTTAAAAACTACCATTTTGTTCTTAGAAATTGTAAATTTTTAGGCATCGGTGTGGACAAAATAATAAAACACTTGTATAGTACTGGTTAATCTAGTGCAGACTGCACTAAATAGTGACTGCTGCCTTAATGCATGACGCCTGACTGACACAATGACAATATTTGTTGCAGGATTATCAATTTGAATTGCACTTTAATGCACAAAATCTTGTGTTGTTACACAAATAACCTGCTTATTCTGCAAATACAGTGTTTAAATGCTCTTTTCTGGCAAAAAATCAAATCAAGAACATTAAAATAATATCTTAAGAATCTCATTACCAGACATGCACGTTTCCTCTCTTTGTATGACTCAGATCAAATGATAAGTACATTGCAAAAGCACACAGGCACTAAGAAACCACACAGGAAACAGCACAAGAATAGAAACTAGACAAAAACCCCGTCACACAGGCTCAAGGTTTGCTCATTATGTCCCTCTCGATTTGTGCTACACAGATTAAAAATCCACCGGGCTTCTGCTCTCGAGCAGAAAGTGTCTGTAGTCTCCTCCCCTGCTGCGAGGCCTCGACCCTCTGCATGGTGGAGAATCCTAACACTGTCTGCGCTCCGACTTCATGCAGGAAACTCTGAGTAATAGGCAGGTTAGAAGTCTTTCCTGTGGATGCTGCTGTTGTGTTTGTTTACGTGTGTGCAAGTGAACTCACTGCCTCACACACATATGTGGACACACACAGTATAACAATAGCAGTATACTGAGAAGCAGGGATTCATTTTCAACTTATTAGTTTGTGTTGGCCATAAAACTGTTCAGCTTTTTGCAACTTTCTCCTTCTCTTTTGCTGCACCACTTTTTTATACAAACCCTGTTAACTCTGAAATTTTCATCCACACAGACAGAAAACTGAGAGCCCACAGCCGCAGTGGCACGAAGGGTGGAAGATGTGGTTTGTAAAGAGAAAGTTTCAAACTTTAACTGCTGATCTGGCAGGAAAAATGTAACTGACTTTGTGCACTTGAACAAAGCATTGTGAGACCTTCCCAGTGTACTGATATGGGAATAAGTTTCTGCTAACGGTTTAATATTCATAACTCAAAAAAGAACATTAAACTCAATAAATAACAGTGTATTATTTGTCTAAAAAAAAGCATGCAGCTTCCAGTTAGTTGGCTTTACCGGGCAAAGACGGCAAAAAGCCTTTAGATTGTCCCACTTGATCAAATCTCAGGATAAAATCTCAGGTTATGTTTACTCCATCATTGAGAAAAACAACGGATCAACAGGTACGATGAGGCAAAAACATCTTACCAACAAAGTCTGCATTGCAACAACATGAGAACTTAAACAACACAACGCTCTCATGAAAACGACGGTGTGCTGCAGGCTGCTTCTCTCGTGTGCTGTTGAGGCCAGCTGGTCTCTGTACCATCCAGGTTTTACACAACACATGCCACATGCACTCATTTAGACTTCACCGGCTCTGCAGTAGCCTAAATTATACATAAACATCAAAGTCAGACGTGTGTGTGAAAGTGTGTGTGTGCAGTGCAGGTCAGTGACACGTGACCGCCTCATTTCACTGCCAGCTCCGGTGCTGCAGTCATACTTCATTATGGCTTTGTGTTCCTGCCTCAGCTGTGTGAAAACATTAAAACATAATCACCTGTTGAAAGGTTCTGCACCGATAATCAGCATCTACCTCTTCTGCGTGACGCTATCGATCCCTGAAGCTGTAATTCACAGGTAGATCAACTAAGCTACTCAGCTGCACTTCTGGAGTTGGCAGGCTTTCAGTGTCCAACACACAAACACATTTCAGAAGAAAAACCTGCTGACAACAGGGGGATTGAACCAAGACGGACAGACTCCTTCACTTCACCCTGCTGCCTCCGGTTCACACCCAGACCCCTTAGACCCCCTTCAGTAACATGCAAACATGCTGTTTAAAACTCAAGTCCTTTTCACTGATAATAAACTGTAAATAAAATATACCGAACAGCTCAAATAGTCTAAGAAGCTGCCCACAGCTGGATTAGCCAAGATTCTGGATTAAGTTTGTGTCACAGTTTGTTTTTAGTTCAGCGTGACATCTTTATAATTATGCAAAGCTAAACTGATGCATATTTAACGTGTTTCTCTGTGCAGCATAGAGAAAGTGACAAGGAAGCAACGACGGTGGCGGAAACACTTTTCTTGATTAAAGTAGTTCAGTTTTTGTAGAAGTGTTATTGCAGAGAGTTGCTAAAAAGTCCTTTGAGCATTTTATCTCGTTTGCAACCAAAAGACAGTTGGGACAACGTGTACAACAAAACTGTTTGTAATATTTTTTATATGTATGCTGGAAAAAAACGAGTTTCAGTTCAAAAAAAGACCCAGAAACAAAAAACATCAAAACAGCAGGTTGAGAAAAGAAAACCAAACTTTAATAAACATAAAACTGATACAAGAGTACAAAGACTGAAGGAGCATGTAGAGATAAATCCAACAACTGAGGAGAAAATGTGAAAATTGAATTAAAAAGTGAACTGGGACGGCAGGAGGAGCACAAGCAGGCATGCTGATGAGTCACAAGGCAAAAAACCAGGATGAACAACAACTCAGTGACACAGGAATGGATTTAAATACACTTTGGAAGGAAAACTTAGAGGAAAAGGTGAAAAAAATCATCAGTCAAAAAGTCAGGAAGGGGAACAAAGCATGCCACATAGAGGAAAACTACAAAATAAAACAGGAAGTGACAGAAGTAAAGGCCCAAACCTCGACACACCTGATGGGACCCTTTGATACCTGCTCATCTCAGCGAGGCTGTCAGCTCTTTGACACGTTTTATGATCATGACAAACAATCCTCTGCTGTTTTCTCTTCAGTGTGAAAGCTATTTAATATGCACGACACAGAGGAGGATGAGAACATCAGCCAAAAACAACTGAAATGATATGAGTTTGATTAATGCAACACACTGAAGCAGCATGATGAATCTACTGGGGCTGCTGCAGGTGAGAGTTGTAGATTTTCTCGTTAAATCTCTGCCAGCTGCAGGGCTTCTTTTCTCTTCTCTGACCTGAAGAACCATGAAAATGAGGTGAGGAGAAAGTTTGTTTAGGGGAAATTCCTGCAGGTTTTCTCTTCTCATTCTGTGCTTTCGCCTCCGTCTCATTAACTGGGTCATTAAGTGTCTCGTCATATACGTTATCTCTGTTGCATCTTAAAGATTTGGCTTCCACTCGGCCTCGTCCTGCAGGGTTCAATGTCAGCGACAGGCTTTAATCCCACTGACATTTCTTTTACACTAACGTTACCATGACACAGCATCTGATCCAATTATCCCCAAAGCCTGGAGAGTAAGAGGTAACAGATGGTGATTTACAGTCTAAATAAAAATGGAGGCAGCTCCAGTATGTACAGGTTTTGTTAAATTATGCACAGGACTCCTCCAGAGGCCTCGGAGGTGGATTCAAGCTCCTATAGAATAAAAGAGAAGTTCTCTGCTGAAAGTGTGAAAGCACCAGATTGACTCTGCTGTTGTAAAACTCTGAAATGAACCATCATCATCTTTCCAAGCTGCATGAGGTTCATTCAAAACACCTGAAACAGTGACAGTAAATGAGAAGTGATGAAGATAGAGTCGCATCTGGCTGAGGGATCAGGTTCATCAATCAAAAAGTAATAAACAGTCTGAGTTTAAACATATATCTGATTTTATCGTCAGTTCAGAGGTAGAAAAGGTCTGAAGTGTCCAGAGTCTCTAATTCATGTTCTGGGGCCAGACATTTAAACTTTATCAGACCTTTCTGTCTTGATCCTCCTCCTCCTCCTCCTTCTCTTCCTCCTCCTTCCTTCATCCTTTTCTTGTTCCTGTTCTTCTTTCTCCTTTTTTAATCTTCCTCATCTTTATGATTGTTTTTATGATCCATTTCTTCGACATCACAACCGTATCTTCATCATCATCATTGTTGTTGTCTTCTTTTAACCATCATCTCCATCATTTTCATTCATTTTTTCTTTTTCTTCATCATCATGACAGGTTTGTCCATCATTTCCATTTTTATCATCTCTGTCATCATCACTCCATTTTTATTAACAATCTTCTCTCATTACTTCTGCACCACCATCATCATCATCATCATCATCATCATCATCATCATCATCATCATCATCATCATCATCTCCTTTTCTCTGTCTTTAACATCTTGTTCTTGATCATCCCTCCAGTCTTTATAATTTTCTGTCTTATCTTTTGACTTCTTTCATCTC
>JAPZDV010000003.1:21209271-21240388 GCA_029814665.1 Acanthurus lineatus
ACTCTGAAATGAACCGTCATCATCTTTCCAAGCTGCACGAGGTTCATTCAAAACAGCTGAAACAGTGACAGTAAATGAGAAGTGATGAAGATAAACTCGTATCTGGCTGAGGGATCAAGCTCATCGATCAAAAAGTAATAAACAGTCTAAGTTTCAACATATATCTGATTTTATCGTCAGTTCAGAGGATGTTCAGAGGTAGAAAAGGTCTGAAGTGTCCAGAGTCTCTAATTCATGTTCTGGGGCGAGACATTTAAACTTTATCAGACCTTTCTGTCTTCCTCCTCCTCCTTTCTTCATTCTTTTCTTGTTCCTGTTCTTCTTTCTCCTTTTTTAATCTTCTTCATCTTTATGATTGTTTTTATGATCCATTTCTTCATCATCACAACCGTATATTGATCATCATCATCGTTGTTGTCTTCTTTTGACCACCATCTCCATCATTTTCATTCATTTTTTCTCTTTCTTCATCATCATGACAGAAGGTTTGTCCATCATTTTCATTTTTATCACTCTATTTTTATTAACAATCTTCTCTCATTACTTCTTCATCATCATCATCATCATCATCATCATCATCTCTTTTTCTTTGTCTTTAACATCTTTTTCTTCATCATCCCTCCAGTCTTTATAATTTTCTCTTATCTTTTGACTTCTTTCATCTCTTCTTCTGTTACTTCTTCTTTTTCTTCTTCATTATAATTAAAATCATCTTTTTTTCTCTTCATCTTCTTCTACATCATCATCTTCCTCTACATCATCATCATCATTAATCCCATTGGTTTCTTCTCAAAAACACAACAGAATTTATGTATAAACGACTGATCTGAGGCTTTAATCACTTCTGATATTGCTTTCCTGCAGCTGGTAGAGTTTCTCAAAAACCCATCTGTTTTTTTCCACTGTGACAGTTTGAATCTTTAAAGCTGTAACTCTGCTCACTGCTGCACCTGCAGGACCCGACGTGACGAAGCACCGGGACTTTGGCAGGAGTTTGACACCTTCTCGGATCAACTACAAGTCATCTGTGTCGATGACGGAGCCATGTGATGAATGAGTTGTGTTCAGGGGGGCCGGAGCTCCAGTGGGACCGGCCTTCAGCAAATATTAATGCATCACAAACTCAGATGGATGGACCGCAGGCTTCAGTTTTTATCATTTAACTACTTGTCCCTGAGTTAATAAATCTAGATTTCTGACTGACAGTTACAAGTTTACCCGGACGGCTGCTGCCGCCGTGTAGCCTTGACTTCATCAGACGGCATTCATGGCTCCTCTTCTCTGAACACACATTTTCATAAGTGACAATAAAGAAGAAATATGAGAGAGGGCTTCCTCCTCAGCTTCCCTTCACTTTTCTCATCTCTGCCGTAACAAACACCAGCGTGTCATGAATCTTAAAGGACGGGCAGGATTTTTTGCAGGGAAATGCACAACACATTCACTCTCATAAGATTATATCCACAGGTTAATGTTCCTTCCAAGAAGTTCAGCTCATTTCCAAGTATTAAGTTCCAATATTCTGCTTGAAATGGGCAGCACAGAGCGGTTTCTTTCCGCTCTATTTCCAAGAATTACTGATGTTGATTAAAATAAATCTGAGTCTGAAGAGGAAGACAAAAAGCCAACATAGTCTGATAAACCAGCCATTAACCTGCATCATCACTGACGAATAATCGAACTTGAGGCAACGTGTCCATCAGGAAACAGCGTCCTGCCTTTGATAATCTGCTTCGGTCTGCATCCAGTTTGCATCTACTCATCATGCAAGATCAGATTTTTCTATTTTTTTTATCCAAGTGAGGCTTTCATTTCTTTTCTTCTGGGTTGGTTAACAGGAAGCAGAGCACAACACAAAAACACTCACCTCTACTTCAATGACAAGTTTAAAAGGAAAATTAAAGCTTCATGACTACAGAGGTGGATGTTTGGTGTCGAATAATATCCAACAGCTCCGTTCACACATGCAATACAACCCTGAACTGACCCTGATGAGCTACAGGTGTGAATATGTGTGAGCAGAGCAGGTCTCTGTCCATAAAATTCAAAGTAAATGAGTTGGGGTGCTGATGACGTTGCATTAAGTGTAGCTGCTCCATCCTTTTACAATCACACAATATTACTACATCACCACTGTCCCCTCCTTCTGATGCAAGCTGCATGTTCATAATAGACTGACAGAGTGTTGGTTTATTGATCTGTCCTCACCTACAGGGGGTTCAGACCACAGTGCTGCTGCTGCCGCTGATGGAGCTGATGGAGCTGGTGGAGCTGGTGGGGATCCAGAGTTCTGCCTGTGAACATTTTAACAGGTCAAAGCTTAAACCTGGATTTCCTTCCTCGTTCATAGATGAGACCTCTGCTTCCACACTGGTGTCTGTCAAAGTGCTCTTCAGCAGGTGCTGCACGAGATCAATGTGAATTTTATTTCCAGCAAGTTTTAGCTGCCACAGTTGGAGTCAAACCAAATTTTTAATTTTGACCACAGTTCCTTTATTTGCCTCTGCATGAGTGCATTTATACTGTGTGTCATTTTGCCTTTTGTGTTTAAGTCACATGATCTTCATTGAAGTCCCGCTCACATAATTAAATGTGAAAACATCATTAGCTCTGGTGAAACTTCTCAGCAGCTGATGGCACAATGTTGTGTTTTAAGGCACTGTAGCTTCTGTCATTTAGTCTCCTTCTGAATAACTAAACACACCAGAACCCTCAACTCCATCCAACAATTTCCACCTTAAGACAAATGAGAGGAGACAACATTTCCGCTCGCTCGTGTCTCTCTGGATGAAGCACCTACTGATACATTAGTTTGAACTTGAGAACGTCTGTCCTTGGGGACCTGTGACTGTGACTGGTAAGTCATTTGTTACCTGAACACGACATGTGAATACACAAGCACGCTAGCCACATTTCTAGGCTTGTGTGTGTGTGTGTGTCTATGTCATGTGTGCATTTCTCTCACAGAAACTGCAGCCTGGAAACACTCTTTGCCTCATCAGGAGCTCTTTCTGGAAGTCAGCAGTGAGGAGAGTTTCTCACTTATGCATTTGAAGGAACATTGTGCAGCAAATTGGAGGAGATGAGTGACTGTACATTCACAGCTGGACCTACTGCATTCACACAATTTACTGCGGCCGGTTTCGCGTGGTGAATTGTACATTATGGAGGAGCAGGTGCAAAAAGCATGCATGTGCTAAGAAGGAAGGCTGCGTGAGACGTCCTGCTAATCCGTGCTCATTGTATTTCCTTTTTTTTCCTGGTAACTAACATTCACTGCTATTTCTGTGTTCTTCCACTTGATTGCTTACACCTGCGTCTCATTACTCACCTGCTGTTGTTTTTTTCCAGAGCCCTGTATATACTGTATGTATATATCGCCCTGTTACTTTGCCAGATCGTCTCTGTTCATCATCATGTTTATTGCCTTTCCAGTGTTTCCTAGTGAAGTGTCTTTTGTTTTGGACTTTAGCTTCACTCATTGTGGATTTTTGTCTTCTTGCCTGTTGCTGTTGCATGGACCGATTTCCCCTGCAAGGACAACCTGCTCATTCAGTTAAGACTTTGCCTTTTTGGGTTTTATCCTGTTTGTGTGTGTCACCCAGAATCACATTGTGGTTAAGAAAGAGTTCAGTTTTTGAGGTTTAAATCTCGTGCTGAGAAGAAAGAGTTCGGTTTCAGAGATAAAAGACAAAATGCCCTCCACAAGAATCTGTTAGCTTATAATTTTTTTTTAAATTTCAGACATAAAAAACTTACAATCAAAAAAGTTTGTCATGCCTTCAGCATTATTTGAAATAAATAAATAAATGAAATGCTCTAATCTTATAAAGATCCTACTCTTAGAGGACCTGCCTACCCACACCTCCTTAAGGACTATGTGGGCTGACTGTGTTTTTTTACCCCATGGCTCACTTGTTATTTAGTTGACTGACACACCAGAAAGTGGCAAAAAAAATTCATAGGTGTATGTCAATATTTGTGCTGCTACACTGTTTAGCATGCAGGGTAAATGAAGCCTCATATGTCCTGATACATAGCATGTCAAATGCAATATACTGACTGTGACACATGTATTTCCAAGAGGGTCAAAGTTCATGATGTCATGGCAGGCAGTTTGTCCCAGTTGCATGAAATATAAACAAGATTCCACTGAAATAGCTTGATTTCATCTGGTCACTTTTCCCAAGAACAAAAGTCAAAAAGACAAGAACTGTAACAACAAGTGAGCAAAATATCTAACTTTTTCATGACACCAAGCAAAGAGGATCATTAAAATGAATCATAAACTTACGATGCAGAACTGTACAGTAAGCTTAAACCTGAACTCTTTAGTCTGCATTCACCTCAGTGAGACATCAACCACATCAACACCACCTCCTCCCTCCTCCGCCGGAGCTCCTGCTGGGTTTTCCTCTCAGTCCTGCTCAGCTCTCAATGTTCTGCTGTTCACAACCTTAACTTCATTAAAGAGCAATTTATGCAGCATATTACTTTCCTCAGCTTGGCAATCTCAGACAAATCCCACCACTAAACTGCAACTGAGCTTAAATCGCATAATGCACCTGAAGGCAACTGCTAATCGAGCTGCTGCTTTAGTCCATCAGGAAGAAATTACCCAAAACTGAATTAAATTCACAAATTCACTCTGTGTCTCTTAAGTGGGTAAGTTTGAGCAAGCGAGACACAAATACCTGCAGAGACAAACTTTATATTTCCTGCTGGTATTAAAATACCAGTCATGATTTTAATATTAAGACCTGCTCACAACAAATTATGAATTGATAAAGAAGGAATGAAAAATAACAAAGCAAAGGTAAAAATCTGAGCACATCACAATGCAGGCGTCATACTTCTGCTGCTGCTGATAGTCAAATAAAAAGAGTTTATCCCTGAACTGTCTTATAGGACAGTGTATCATTCTTAGTCAGCATATTTCTGTAGTAAAAAGGTTTTCAGTCATTTAGTCGCAGTAACTGTTTCTACTTTACAGCTGCAGTGAAAGGTTACAGACGTTCACATCCACATCCAATTAGCCTCTTAGCTCTCTGATTCTCCTACTCATCGGCTGTATTTCACAGTTAGTGTCCACAATGGCTTTGCCAAGCGCTTTTTTTGGCATAAAACACCAAGTTCAGCTGCCTTTTATAAAGTTCAGGATGCTCTCAGTCCCCAAACCTGCATTATTAATGGTACATGACTTTGCTTTGTGATATACAGTACACGGCCTCCTCGACAGATGTTTCTGCTGAATGTCAGATAAAATTATCCAGTGCACATCTCTGATGTGGTTCATAATAAGGTTATAAGCAAAGACTCAGTCCTTTTGATGAACAGATTTAAGTATTTTTTAATTTGTGTCTGTGTTTAGTTATGTACTTTTGATTTTGCAAATTAAAAAAGGTCAAATTAGTCTTCATAAAATTTGATATTCATTGATGAGCCCTTTTTTAAGCAGACTGCCTCATCTTATTAATTTTCAACATCGACATAAAAATTCAATGGCATTCCACTTAAACGTGGCGCTAATGAGAGCAACATGATGCAATTAGGATGAATTTGTTCAGACTCTGAGTTACTGAAATTTTTTATTATAAATCAGTGCACAAAGTTTTAATGTACCATTTCTCAGTTGCTAACAAGAACAATGAACTGAACAACTGAACAATTCTGCAGAATAAATGCACATGATTTGTGATTGCATCTTTTTTTTCTTAAAGATTCTTCAGAAGGAAAATCAAGGTTACTGATGACAAACATGTCAGCCATCAGAGGGCCAAACATCAGGTCACAGAATGGAGTCTCCATCCTCTCCACCCACCGTTTCGCCTGAATAAACAATCTGACTCTCAGTGCTGGGCAGCAGCCTCATAGCAAGAACAAAATGTTGGCATTACACATTTCTGCAAATGTAAATATGATGAAAATTGATGTTTCTTTACATTTTAACTCTCTTTCATTGGTTGTAACTGTGCTGTGATTAACACCTAGTTATTTAGAAGCACAAAAACACACAGTAAGACTTAATAAAAGATCCTGATTTGGCTTAAAGAACCCAGTTTTATCACCACAAACAGCTGGAAAATGTCCCAATACTCGTTAAAAATACCTGATTTTTGTCTATTGAAACAGGAAGAGAACATTGGTCTCAATGAGTTCACATCACTACCTCATTACCCAGTCCTCCTCCTCCTCCTCCTAATGGGAAGGTCTGCTCAAGACATGTGTTGTTGAAACACTGATATGACAGAGGTATGACACATATGAGTTGAACACATCGATGACCGGCCAACTTTTCATGCTGGTGACTGAATCGGAGCAGGGTCACCATGAGCGGCTGCAGAAACAGAAACATCTGCTCTCTCACGTCAGTTTTTACCTCTTTTGTTCGCTCTGACAAATAGCTTGAGTCAGACCTTGCCTGTGGCACTCGCTCAGCATGAACGCAAAGTCAAATAAATTGAAGCGAGAGGTCTGGGTACCAGACTGTTAAGTGATGATGTACTGCATGTTTTTCTTTCTAAGAGAACAAAAAAAAAATGCTTTCAAGCCATCTTTACTGATGTGAGGGACAGATGCATTTTCCTCCTTTTTTATTTTTTGGTCATGGTTTCATGCTGGCACTCTGTTGAATCTAAACTAGTTCCTTTAGCACAAAGTAATCTCTTTCTTTCCTTTCATTTTTCTCTTTCAAAAGCCCATAATGTCAGCGCGTCTCTCTCCGGCTGCTGTCATCCGTCAAGGGGAATATAAACCTGACAATGTTGTATCTACCATTTATCTGTCAGTCCTCGCTCTGCCCACACTCAATCCCTCTGTGGCATTTGAGTCCCTTAAAACGTGTCATAAATCTTATTTGCCCAGACATGTTTACTAATCATACATTTTAATACAACACCGGCCTCCTGACAGACAAGCATTCACCCTTTGATGGCCTCTTTATTAGGCTCTGCTAGCTCTTTTGTCACCAGTGCAGCAGCCACTGGCACATGTGAACAGTTTCTATGTGGAATAATCCCTCTGTTGACATTCCCTTGTGGGAGGCATAAAAAAAATACATTAAACCTTCCAATAGCGTCTAAAACATTCAACCACAGAAGAGAATCAATAGAAAAAATCATGTTAATAAAGAATAAGATGAAGATAATGTGAAAAATATCACCGATTAAGTCTCAAAATTGCTTTTGATCACAATAAAGAAGACCAATCACTCTGCTCCTGCCAAAAAATCCTAAAAATACAAATAATTTCCATAAATCTTAAATATCAAAGATATGTCCTACTTCACATTCATACTTTCATATTTCAAAGCACTACCACATCCTGTGCAGCTTCACTGGAGCAGCTGAGGCTTAAGTGCCTTGCTTAAAGGCAAATGTTCATTAGGCTGAGCGTCATAAAAGTCTTCCCCACCCACATGTTAACCACCCTGACTCTTACTGACCCATTCGAGAGCAGAGCATGGATATCTGTGCATAAACTGTATGAAAAGAAATCAGAAAAAACACATTAATGTGTTTTTCACTGCATTTCTATAAAACATTTGCATTGTTAAGTAAAAAAAGAAGAGAGAAGAAAATACTCCTCCGGGCTTTCTTGCAACAGAAGTCACTTTTCCAGACATTTGAGGTGTAAAGTGATCATATTTCAATTCAAAAATCAAACTTCTGATCTTAAAATAAATGAAAATCCTTTGAACTTACCTCCTCCTGTTGCCCAGTGGGAGCTGAAAAGTATCAGGATGACCTGTGTAATAATCCCCTGGACTTTTTTACTCCAGAGATCCATGATGAAGTGGAAGGATGCTGCAGAAAAAGCCCGCCAGGTGAAGGAGGGAGATGGTCTGCCTCTCCTCTCCTCTCCTCTTTACTCCACTCCACTCCTCCTCCTCCTCCTCCTTCTCCTCCAATCTCTCACACTTCCAAAACCTCTGATGAATTCAGCACTTCTGCTTCCGCAGCGCTCTCCGACATCCGCCAGGCTCCACGGTGATGACAGCAGAGGCAAGAGGCTACTTTCTGTTCGGCTGCACTCTGCAGAGTGAGGGGAAGGAGGAGAGAGAGGGAGGAAACACAGGGAGAGAGAGGGAGAGAGAGACAGGGAGGGAGAGAGAGAGAGAGAGAGAGAGAGCTTTCACTACTGTCACCTCCTGTGAAAGGTACTTCAGTTATTAAAAGGACTTGAAGACTCTTTGCACTGCCAAAATCTTCCAGCAGAAAAGCCTCTGCAGGCTACATGTTCTGCTCCGACGGTGTTTAAGAGAGAGGTGTCTCAGGTCCCATCAGGCTTCAGGCTGCTGCTCTCAGTCTGTTTGTCATCATGTTATGCAGCAGTTCAGGTCCGATGGTCACGAAAGGGATCCCCGACACAGCGAGTCATCGCTAATCAATTTAAAGTCACCCGCTGAGAGAGGATACAAGTGTAATTATATGTTTAATTCTCTTCGCTGTAATTGGATCTAAATTCATGTATAAATGTGCAGATTAAAAGCAAAGTCAACAAGGGTTTTGACCCCTTTCTGGAAAACACATTCAGTTAAATTGTTTTGTTTTTTCTTATATTTTTTTCATTTAACCAACAAACTAGGATTAAAATTCACTTTCAAAGACCTGGCAACACAGCATAATAAAACATTGCTGTTACAATAAAGAAAATACACAAAACAAACAGACTAAGATACAGTCAAAGTTCATTAACAATTAGGAGGAACTTTCATTTTGTGTTGACTCTGGTGACCCCTGTGGACAAAAGTGGAAGTGTTTTCACCACCAAGCAAACCACATAAAGTAACAATGCTTACTTTATTTATCATTCTGATAAGCTTGCTGTCCTCTGATTTTGGTGCAAACAGATTTCTCATCTGAGTCAAACTGAGGCTCAGTCATGAGGCTCTTCATGTTTCCTCTAATGCTAACGTTAGCCATCATGATGCCCACTGCTCTTTGACCAGACAACCTAACGTAGTGGAGGTGGGCGGGGCAAGAAGCCTGTGACTTTTTTATGTTTGAAGCATAAAGAGGCTTCATTGTACATTTCGCTGTGCAACCATGTGTTGTAAAATGATAAAAACACAATTAACTGTAATTATTTTGTTTGTACGTTTGTTCTTTACATGTCACTTTAATGCTTTTAAAACAATCGAAGGACTGCAGTTGAGGTTAGCAACAGCAAGGACAAATTAACAGCAATGTCAGTTACAGGATTACATTTAATTCAACAAATTTATGAGCATTTTTGTGCAAATGTTTCAGTCATTTCTTAACTATATGTGCCTGGTCATATGTCATGTGTATAATACATCAAAACCCCAAATCAGATTTGATCAGATACAAAGTATTGATGTTTAATACTGCATAAGATTATGGTAAAATATTTAAAACACCAATTAAAACCCTAGATGATGAAAATCATTTAGAAATGGATAAAATTATCTCAGACTTTATTTTTAGAGATCGAAACTTTCAGAAACTTTTTTTTTGACTACTCTCAGCCTTTTCGATTAAACACAAAAACATGGAGAAGAGGGTCGATGCCATGAATCCACCTGAAAGGAAAGACGTTTTTTTCTGCATCTCACACAATCACCTCGCAGTCATTTGAAAGCCACCGCACACTGGGAAGGTGAGAGATGTAATTTCTCATCTAAATTGGGTTTTCACACACAGTTCTGTGCAAATATTCTGTTCTGCAGAACGGAGGAAGAGATTACGCCGCAGTCTTTATCAGTATTATCGCAGTTAATATTACTGTTCCTGGATCACGCCACGGTGCTTGTTTTATCTGAAATGATGACTTACCGCAAAGCCACACAGGGATGTTAGAGGAGCTTTTCAGGAGCAGAGAGGCAGGCGGCATGTGAATGAGGCAGAGAGCACAGATACCAACTAATTCTGCCTGAATCATAATGGAAGTGTGTTTGTTTTAAACATTTTTGAATGTGAGTCTCAGAGATGCAGAAAAACATGTTTGATTTTTGCATCCGTGTGTCTGAAAGTTGAAGACAAAACAGAAAAAAGTGAAAGTCATTCTGTAGTTTGATAATCACGTCTTTCATCTCTGTTTTTTTTTCTACATTTTGGTGAATTGTTAATATTTCAAAAATGTTTCTACCCAGTAAACTTTTTGATAAGAAGATTGTCGGTGCTGCTGTAGATTAATAAGCAGGCAAACAGTGAATATTTGCACTGAAAACATCTACTTAGCATTTGCAGAAGATTTTGTGTGTTTAACTGATGCTTTATCCAAATATTGATGTAGAACAGAAACAATCCACACTTATTTCAGTGTTATAGTTCGCCTATGATCGTGTCTTTGTCTAAAAGCAAAATCTGATTATGTTGTAACTATGGACTTTTGAGTTAACACTTACAGTTTTATTAGTTTTATCATATCAGCTGTTTGTCTTGCTATTGTGAGAGCTATGAAGATGTCAGCATTTGTTTGTTGGTGAGTTGCTTCTCAGCTTTGGTCCAAAATGAAGTTTCTCAACAACTTTGCATATATTACCATGAAATTTGATACCAGTTTTTATCTAAAAAAGCAAACTTTAATCCCTGAGGTCACCAAAGCTTAAACATAAGGTTTCAGTTGGTCCAGGACTTAGATTTTAGAGCAAATATTCCAAAATATTACCATTCACATCAGCCTCAGCTGTACTTTTGTGGCTATAGTGCTTAATTGCAGATGCAAGCACGCCAACACATTAAACTAAAGTGGATAAGATGGTAAACATTATGCCCATGGATGCTGGATACAGTGATGGAGGCAGAGCTCCATTCATTCCTGTGAAATGTGTTCAGTGGTGCGTGAAGCCAAAAGAGACAGTTCCTGTTCTTACACTTATTTGGATGAATGCAAACTGCGCATGCTTGAGTAAAAGAGAAAATCTCTGGTTCAGCCTCTTCACCGACATGAACGGGGATGTGATATGATTCAACCATGCAATTTGGTTAGCATTTAGCTTAATACACCTCTGTGCCTAAAAACAGCTTCACAGAGCTGCAAACAGGAACTCATTGTCTTGTTTAAAATCCAGTTTTTCTGCCTGTTTGAGCCTACAGCATATTTAATGCCCCCTCCCTCCCTGTAACTTTCAAGTTTGTCATGTATTTGTACAGCTGTGAAATTTCACTGCAGGTTTTCTGCATATACGCTCAGTATCATATTAATTTTGTTCTAAATTAATGTATTAGATAAGACGCAGTAAAATTACAGAGAATAAAAACCTCTAATTGGATTTCCAGGAGTCATTGGAAGAATGTTTATAGAGGCACATCCAATGTCCCGGCTGACTAAATGCAAAGACTGACGTGTTTTTGTCAGAGAAATCTCTCCAGAGAAATTCCTACAGTCATTTTTATTCCCAATAATATGCTCTTAGTGGAACATAATACATAATAAAACTGACTTTAGGTTATTTAAACAGTGAGTATTTTTTTAAAAGCTGACTTAGAATTTTGAATAATAGATTAATGCAATTAAGCATAAGTTTTAGCCTAAAGTTCTTCAAAAATACATCAAAATTATGGATATTAATTACAAATTTGTCCCTAGAGGATTTAAATAAAAGACTTTTTGAGGTTTCAGTTTCAGCCCTCAGGCGATATGAATTTAAATCCATGTCATAACTGTGCAGGAGTGCATGTGTCCTTGTTAATGTAACTTTCATTATACATAAAACATCTTGCTTTGGCTTTATTACGTTATTTTTAAATCGAATTAAATTGCGGACCTCAGAAACAGCTGATGAACTTATTACACTTGACAACTGACTTTGCTTTGACATTGTTTTTTTTGTTTTTTTTGAGGGTTTGTTATTTTTTTTGGCAAATTGCTTGTCTTGCTTCGACTTTGTCTTTCTGCTCTGCAGCTGTATGCGAGCCGCTCCACAGCCTGCTGCCAGGCCTCGTTTTGTATAACTCATTTTTATTTTGCATACCAAATGAAGCCAGCCAATGACTGATGCACTCACACTCTACTTTATATTCACAACACCTGCTGCAGGCTGGGTACAGATTTTGGCTTTGGCCAACAAGCTGGTCAGCCAAAACAGAGAAGACTCTCAGAATTTGTTGATGAGGTGAGCAGGGAAGTTTAAAGCTTGTTAAAAGGGGGGAAATAATACAGAGGATTTTTGCTTTTTATCCTCAATAAATGTTTAATTATTTTGTGGGTGATGGTGGCTTGAAATAAATCCTCTGTCAGTTTTTTTTAATGTTGGACAAAGTGATTAAGCTGATGGCTGAAAATGAGCTTAAAACAAGAGCTTAACTTTCAATCAACAACCATGTTTGGTGTTTTGTATTCCAAAATACAAAAATTAAGCACCGTGCATTTGCTACAGGTCTGATGTTCTTCCTCTTCATACCAACTGCAGCTGAGGCTCATGGGTAGTGTAGTACAGCCTGTATTTATATCAAACCAATTTAAAAAAAGTGTTGAAAATGAGATTATTCATTTATATTGTTACATTATTTGGGGAATTTCAATGTTTTTATGTTACAGGGGTGATTTTCATTAATTTTATTAAAAGTTCAGTGTGTTGCATTTAGCGGCATCTAGTGGTGAGGTTGCAAATTGCAACCCATTAACTGTCCTTTCACTTACCAACCTCTCCCAAATGTGTAGGAGAGCCTAAGGTGGTCACCAAAAACACACCAAAAACAAGTAACGCCCTCTCTAGAGCCAGCATTTGGTTTTTCTAACCTGTTTTGCTATACATACGTGGCTACATGGCGTCTCTGTGAATGTAAGTCCTATTTTTATCTGTTCTCTTACTGCTGTTTCAATAGTGTTACTCAAACTTGTCAACATTTCTTTATCACCCTGTTACAAATAATGGGACATATGTAATCATCCTTTGGTCATTTTGAGGATAAATAAAAAAATTATCCTGCCTCAAGTTGATGGACTTTGTTTTACGAGCTCTGCACAGCACAGACTTGCCTTGTTTGCTGGGCAGCCTGAAGCATTTTCCTCCTTGAAAACTGCAATTTGGAAGCAAGACTGTCTTTTTAGTTAATTACACGGCCCTCTCCAAAACCAAAGTGGCTTCGTTTCCATTATCGACTCCAGTTTGTTTTCCATTATTGACCACACCAAATGTTTGTTTTCTTCGTGCCACAGCTGACCTCCAAGCAGCTACCTTGGATAATATCTCCTCATGAATAATGTTAAGAAACATCAATGAAAGGGAGCGATTTGGTCTCTCTATCTTTGAAAAAATCCATGCCTGGAAACTCTGTACATCTTCACTGAGAGGATCATCAATTCTGTTTGATGTGTTGAAGTATCGTAGTTTCCCTTCAACCTGTCATAAAAGGAGGGAGGGATGGCATGTAAGTGTTTCAGGTTACAAGAACAGACTGCAGTGGTGTTGTGGGTTGAGCAAAGTTGATCAAAACTCAGAGAAGTGGTAGAAGCAGAGGATGGATATCATGCCAACACGACTGCCCCACAGGTGTAAGATGTTGCTCAGGTCTTTTTCTGCTGCTGCAAGTGAAGAAGCTTCTCTCTGTATCCTTGCAGCTTTCATGCTTTTGATGGCCTTGCTCAAAAAACATCACAGATGTATTGACTGCTGCTGCTTCTCCTTGGATCGCTGCACGGAGCTTTGCTGTTTCTGTTGAACGCCAAAGGTGACTGAACCCTTGCAGGTAAATCATTGAAACTCTCTGCCCTTTGAGATCACACATGTAACATGTTTAACTTCTTTTAAATCTCTTCAAATGTTTATTTTTAACAAGGATTCTGTGAATATTTTACATTTACTGTTGAGTCTCTCCTGCATTTTTCCTACCTAGAACATAATTTTTTTTTTTTTTTAAAGAAAGCTACAAATAAAGATATAATATATTTAAGATTTAACAGATGCAGGAAAATGCAGAAAGGTACATACTCAAAAACAACTAGAATGAGGGTAAATACAGAAGTGCATTTTAGAGAATAGTGTGAGTAAATTGTAGTTGCATTATTTTTGCAGTGTCCAATCAAAGTTTAGATATAATTTAACACGACCTTCATAACTTAAAGCAGAACCAGCTGATCACTGTTGAATAACAGCATGAACAACAGTTTATGACATCAGCTCAAACAAAAAGCTTCTTGGTTTGATTCTATGAGCTCTTATTGTCTGACTGACTGTCTGACTGACTGACTGACTGTCTAACAGGCTGTCTTGCTGACTGACTGACTGACTGACTTGCTTGCTCGCTCACTGACTGTTCTTACGTTTCCCTCAAGACAAACGACAACTGACTCCTTCTCTGTGGCTTTGACCTCGGTTAGCAGCGGGGGGAGTAAATGTGTGTCCTTTAGTGTTCTGGGAGCATTTAGGCTGAGCTGGGCTTTTTTGCGGCGCTGCAGGGGTATTGACGGGGTTGTGAAGCGTGATATTAGGTGCAGGCCTTCATGCCGGGACGCCTCAGAGCCATAACGATCTCAAAGCTTTGCTGACCTGTCGGCAGTGACTGACAGGAGCCGCTCGGCTGGAAGAAAACGTTGCTTTAGGCTACAACTTTCAGTAAGACAACTAGGGGAGAGTCAGAGGGTAAAACTGCTGTCAGAGCTCAGATTACTGAACATTTGACACACAGTACATAACCCGGCACGCACGCAGAACTCAGTTATTCCCATATCATGAAAACAGATGGACTGCCCTGCTAAGAAGGGTGAATAAGTGTGACATTTTGTTTGAAATGCTGTTTTTCTGTTGCTTTTTTCTGTCAGTTTTTCTTTAATTTGAAACGCTTTACAATGTTTTTTGAGTTTTTTGAAGCTAGAAAGGTGTTGTTCAGTTAGATTCATCATTGATTAAACCTGTCAATACACTGACACACAGGAGTCACACAAATCTGCAGGTTTAGAAGATCTAGTGATGGGAAAAATTTGGGTTTTAATGTTTAAGAAAGTTCTAGTTCTTGACACAAACATATGATTTGTACTAGATTTTGAAATGATATAGCACATTAATATACAAAACAAGATTAAAAAAGGACCACAAATGCTCGGATAAAACACAGTTAGCCAGTCAGTTCAGATGTTTTCCAATCAGTAGCAGTATTTGGGGTTTGAATGCAGTGGTATGATTGTTGGCAATGTTTCTGTTTGTCGAAACTGATAATTTAATGCGAAAGTTTTTCAAACGTCCAATTTTTTTATCTGCACTCAGACCCAAAAAAGATGTTAAAATCTGCAAGGCTGCTGATACTTTTACTTTTTGTACCTTTTCATTTATTTTTTTTTTATATTTGGACAAATTACAGCCTAGAGAAGAAGTGAGCCAACAAAATGTAATCAGCCGGCTTGCTTTGTGAGTTTGAGACCGATTTGCTATTTCACACTCATTTAGTTTGCATTTTCAACCAAAAACAACATTTTTGAGTCAGGGAATACTCAGACTGCCTTTGGATCAGAATCAGGAAAACAACACATTTCCAGTCACTCTGCTTTGTGTGTGTTGATGCCACATTATTGTCAACATTTTACATTAAACATGTCAGACAGATGTGATTATTTTCAACAAACACAAACACAATGCTGCTCTTGGAAATAGGTTTAAAGATTGATATTATTCCGTCTGACCTGTATCTCTGTTAACAGCCTTAGACTCAGTCAGTAAATCAGTGGCAGTCATGACCTCTGACCCCTGAAGTGGGGTTGTTCTGTGTCTAATCATTCCCTGAATCTGACCCAACAGATTTCTTTCCCTTTCTCCCTCATTGTCTGATACAGCCGGGTCATAAATATCCCACATCTCTCGCCTTTATTTCATTTCTCTGTGAGTGCCGTGCTAAATTTATGAAGGCGGTAAAAATCTCTCTGCAGTTGCTCTGCAGAATCCTCCATGTAGCACATATCTCTGCTGCCCGGCTCAGGATGCTGTGATCAGGAACAGGAGAATTTATAACGGGGACAGAGATAACCTCGGCTTTCCAACCCACTCGCCATCTATATCCTGGCTGCACATTCTCTCCCTGTCTCAGCCCTTTGTTGTCGCTCTCTCTCTCTCAGTCTTTGTTGTTTCCTCGACGTCCTTCTTGTCTGTCACTGCCAACACCTGTTTCCTCTCCACCAGTCTCCTGCTGACAAGAGCTGACAGTGTTAATCTGAGCAAACTGTTTCCCCCCCCTGAATGGAGGCTAAAGTACAGCAGGGTTTTCATTTTTTGACCTTCATTCTCAGCTTGCGACGACTAACTGTACTTGTGTGATAAGTGTGAATAAATTGGCTCTTGTTGCAACATAAAGTGACTATTTAAGTTCAGTACCAGTCATGTTGTAAGGCCAAACACACAGGCTATTAAATACATCAACTTACAAGACATAAATGATCAAATATTTGAACCTGACATCTTTTTTTCTCAAGTTTTCGGTTCATTTTTTGCAGAATTAATATTGCAGGAAAGCCCAGACCCGTGAAAACACATACTGAAAACTAATCAGGCTATAACTAAACCATGTGTGCAGGGTATGGTTATTTATTATATTCATTTTTTACCAGCTAATCAATTCATCATTTATCACAAACTTCTCTTGTTTGACTCAGAGGATGTAAATGGGTTATATGTCCGCCTTTTTGACATCTATTTCAGGGATTCTCCTTCTATTCAGCAATGTGCATGTCCAAGTCCTTGTTGCAACATAAATCAGCAACATCAGCCTCAAAGCAACTGAGAATGGTAAGCTACCGATCCTAACCTGGTTGCTAACTATATGAAAGTGAAGAAGCTAGAGCTGTTCATTCATTTCAATGCCATGGCTCACCTTTGCTCCACCAAAACAAGTCGCCCTCAGGCATTGTGCTTCCCAAGACTACTGTTACTAGAAGAAATACCAACAAACTAGCATATAGCATAATCATAATGGGTATAAGCAGACCTTTCCTCTAGCCCTTCCTGCTGATGACTTCATATTGTTTATTTTGTCCAACCAATCAGCTAAAAACTGGTGCATCTCATTCAGGCACATCCTCACATTTCAAAGACCAATTTCCAGGCTAAAATTGTTGTCTGTCGTATTTATTTTTTATCATATCAAATGTAAATCCCATGATTGTACAACTGAGCTCTGCACAAGATTTAACACCTCAAATTGCTTCTTCCCAGTCAGCCTCTGAATGCTGCAGAGCTTCTTGAAAGACGCCTCTGCATCCGAGCTCTGCGGAGCCGTGCAACAAGATCCATCCCAGTCACTGAAGAAGTGAACATTTAATAATGTGGCTGTTTGAAATTCCTACTGCTGGCTTTTTTTTTAGTGGTAGACCAGCAGAGTATAAGGGTGATGAATTAATGTAGAGCCTAACGACTGTATGGTAATGGGGCTCTTTGTGCATCGATGGCTTCGGGTCCACTGGGTTAATGGGGTATTGCTGGTCTAAAACCTTGATGGTTAAGTACTCTGCTGTAGACGGCTGATAACAGTGTAGAGAGCAAAGAGTGAAGAACGGAGGGTTAAAAAAGGAGAGGAGACAGTAAAAACCACAAACCACACAGCAAGTGAACACAGAAATCTGACATTAACATTTATCTCTGTTATTCCTTTTTATCCTTCATCTTCTGTCCATCTCTGTCCAGACCACTTTGTTTTTTGTCCACATCTAGTTCCAAAATTTTAAACATATGTGTATATTTATTCAGTACTTAACTAATGAATCAGCTCGGACTCACAGCATACACAGTGTAATGCAAAAAATATGAATTAAATTATATTTTTATTGCTTTTTGAGACAATTAAAGGGAGCGGAGGAGCGTAACCCCCATGCAAACAGCAGGAAGGATCAAAAACGAGACTCTTCATTAAAAAAATAACAAAGACTGAACTTAAAACGTGACTTAAATACAACCTAAACTGACAAGAAAACATGTAGAAGCTCAGGTGAGGGGAGTGAGATGAGCTGCAAGAAAAGGAGATGATTGGTTGGAGAAAAAACTAGCATCAGGCGGAGGCTAACAAGACAGAGATTTGCAGGTGTGAAGGGAAGGTGTTCAAGGAAAAAACAGGCTGGTGACGCGAAAACATTTCACAATTGGTACTAATGTTTCACACATTAATAAATAGTAGGCATCATCTAGGCCCTATTGTAATGAGTCATTATTAACTGTTAGTCATATTGTCACTTTACAACACAGAGGAACACATGACACTTTGCGTAAAGTCAAAATCCCTGTATTGGCAGAGCTGTTAGCAGCATTGATGTTTGGGTTAAACTGCTGTCGATTGTTTATTGTTGATGCTGTTGATCCTTTGTCACTGCGCCTGCAGCCAGTGAGATACTGATGTATTTGTGTTTACTTCATGTGTTGTTCTGGAGACCAAGAACCAGCAACTTATTTGGTCTTTTTTATTCGTCAGACTTGCTTAAAATTACACACCAGGAAAAAACTTTTTTTTTGAAGTACTGATAAAAATCTTTGAAGACTAAATTTAGTAAACTTGCAAATATTTTTTATGACATTTAAATTTAAAATCCTGGATCACAAGTTACTGCATTTGTAATAACAGATTAATACTTTCTAAAATTCACAGGCCAAACAAACAAAGTCTGACTTTTTACAGGCTCTTTGGTTTCTTTTTCCACTTCCAAAAAGAAAAGATATTGATATTAATTTGAACTGAAGTAGTCGAGAGAGAGCACACATTTTTGTGTGAGCACATTCAGCAAATGCCAAACCTAATATTAAGATTTTATTTCTGCCTGCAGGGAAGATTTGTATAAAATCCATAACGTCCAAACCTTCAGCTACCTCTACCCTTTTATTAGACTACAGTGCACTCGGTAGTTTTGTTCTGCAGCTTGAATTCATACAGACATGTACGACAGAGTTGTACTTCTCATTGTCTTTCTGTTGTTTTTCTCCTCACTGTTGCACTGAAGGTCGTCGTGTGGGCAATTTTTCATCTGTGCTGAAATTAATTTTGGCTGCCTGCCTCTATCTCTGTCTCTCTCTGTCTATTTGGAGGAAGAGGACAATAAATCAGATAACTTAACTTTTCCTTATGTCTGCAGGAGCAAAGTGGCCTGCAGAAAGGAGGCAGGTATAAAAACCTTTTATTTTTTTTTTCACTGAAGTGAGACGGTGACATACTTTAGAGCAGTGCTATCAAATGTACCAATAACCTGTGCAATTTGTAATTTGTTTTTGATTTGTTTATTTTTTTAATCTGGTGCTAAATTCATTTTCACATGCGGATAAACAACCCAAGGAGCAATTTTTATTTGGATTAATTTAAAAAAAATTAGCTAATCACAGTTCATCGTTGCTCATTTCTTTTGCACCTGGAGGCACATAATGAATGGCTTCAAGTGTGTGTGTGTGCACGTGTGTGTGCTTACGTGTCTGTGTCCTTGGTACATAGTGAGGACCGAAGGCTTTTAACCACTAAATGGGGACATCCTTGGGAAATGGGGACAGTTTGGCTGGTCCTCATAATTTTAAAGGGTTATTTGAAGATGAAGACTTGGTTTAAGGTATTACGCCAGAGTTAAGTTTAGCTAAATGTATGGCGAAGTCTCTGAGGGCAAATATTTGGTTAGAATGATTAAGTTTAGGGTTAAGATAAGGGATTTGAATTAAATATGTCAATTTAATGTGTCAATAAGGGACCTCACAAGCACAGAAGTACAGGTATATGTGTGTGGATGTGTGTGTGTGTGCCATGTCCTTCAATAAATTTTCTGCAGTACGACTTCCACTTCATCTATCAACAGTTCAGCCCCCCAAAAAACCCCAACATGCACTTGAAACACTTTGGAAGAGACGAACACAAATGAAAATTGGCTCCAAACAGTGGCAACGTCAAAGCATCAAATTATCAACAAACAGCTAAAATTGGGTCCTTTATGTCCATTTAATGATAATCAAGAAATGGTGACAAAGCGCAGGCAGATTAAAGTGCCGCACTCAGTCTGGGCCAAGCAGTAAGCAGCCTGTCTAATGCATTTTTTCTCCCTTTGAAAATTTGTCATTCGTTGCATTTTAGTTTGTCGCTTGCAAACGCTGATAAGGGAAATGGAAATGGGAGGTTTGGATCTTTACCAAGGTTTTAAATATTATTTTTCCCTCTTGTTGGCCTTCAGTTTGGAAGGACTTGTGTATTCGAAACATTTGGAGCTTCATTAGAGGTTCTTCTAGTGATGTTTTGGATGTTTAAGCCCATTAAGTGTATACATATCATTACTGTCGGTTGTTTCCGAAGCAATTTAAAAGTTTTAAAAAATTATCTAGACAGTTGGTGAATTTTGTTCATTTTATGATTCATTTAATAATATTTTTTCTTTATTCAGAAGCTGTCATATTTTCCGCGACATGCTTTTCTTTAACACACAACTCAAGGAGATATTTCCTTCCCTTGTAGAATATTTGATATCGTAACTTTTTCGAAAGTTTAAAGAAGAATAGAAACAGTATTTACTGTGTTTAGTTACATGAGAGGCAACCTTAAAGAGCAGGTTGATATTGAGAATGACTAATGTGAAAATTTATTCGACTGATAACTGATTGTTTATGAGTTAAAGGGAATTATTCAAAGGCAGAAAACCTTTCCTGAAAAAACTTCTATTGTACCACCACGGACGCTTGAGAGTTCGCATCTGAAGGAAGTTTCTAGGATTTCCTCTAGTTTGAAATCTGAAAGAAATATATATAAATATAAACGTTCTTCAAAGCCTTCTTATTTTCAGAGTGCAGCTGCTCCAAGCTGCCATTTGGTATTCTGTTTATGACTGCGGAAACAGGAGATGTGTCATTTTGGCTGAGCTGCACAATCAAAGCTGATCCAAGAGCTTTGATTACATCTTTAAAACAGGGTTTTGTCAAGCCGAAGTGGAAGTGTGAAGAGCCGGGCTACCTAATCTGAATTTAGCTTCTTTTGTTTGTTGAAAGGAATTTGTGATTGTGAGGTTTACCTGTCATTAGCTCCTCAAGCATGCACACACACACACATTTGAACACACACACATATGCACTCAAACACAAGCAGAAACTTCAAACCAATCAGTAGTTGGAGAAGCTTCCTTCACCGCTCCATTAGTGGACGATGAAATGGAAGTTAACAGATTTACACCAAGAAATATGACCAGCAAAGGCCAATTAGACTGTGTTGAATCACAAGACTGCACAAACTACCCAAAACTTTACCTGCAAACCTCATAGTTGTGCTCTATATCATAATTAATTCGGCTCTTCATGTTGTGCATAAAGAAAGTCATTGGGAAACATGAACCAGCTGCAGCAACGTCGAGCCAGACTGATAAATTCTTTAACATAAAAGTAATGAAGAATTTTGCAGTTTTATAAATTTCATGATCTGTAGCCACAGTCATGGGTTTATCAGAGGGAGGATGAGGTGTTCATGAAGATAGTTAGCAGGTGTGACACTGGGTCGGCTTGAATGTGTAAATCACTGATACACCAGTAGAAAATGTGTAAGTGTGATGGTTTGCCTTTCACAGACATGAAAAGTTCACCTATTTTGATATGCATTAAAAGTAGGGGGAGATAATGATCTTTTCCTTAACTTAAAGAAGTGTTTTTGGTACCTTTAAACAAACTACCAGCAGAAAAAGTTCACTTCTTTTCTTTATGTGTAAGTGAAGCAAACATGAAACTGAAGGACCAACAACGGCAACACAACAGCAGCACGGCTGTGATCAGGAACCCATTACTTTTAATGGCTTGTTCTGTGCCACAGGGGGCTTTTCGCTGCACTGAGTTAAGTGCCACGTGCCACTTGAACACATCACACACGGCTGCATCCAAAGTTCTACCTGGCTGCGCTGTGACTGCTTTGAACTCGGTGTTAAGTGCAGCTCACACCACGTTCTGTGTGAAGGGCCTTTGAAATGGCGGATTGGCAGGTCTGGCCTGAGATGTCTGAGGACCATGACAGGTTCTCTGTTGATGCTGAACCTAAAACTGTTCACCTGCTCCACCTCAGCTCCACTGATGTAGACAGGGTTGTCTTTACCTCCTTTTTTTTTCTAAAATCAACAATAAGCTCCTGGTTTTAGCTGCACATTGTGCAGGAGGCTGGTTTCCGTGCACCTCTCTGCAGGTTTAGCTGCCTGCTTTCTTTAGCTCCTCTGATGCTTTTGAGGCTGCGTGTCACTTCGGCTTCAAGCCTGATGCCGTTTCAAGGCAGACAGCTCATCAAGATGAGTGACAGGAGGGATGAGAGCTTCTGAGGTCAAGTATAACTGGAATCACACGTTCTGTGGTTCAAGGCAAAGAGCTGCATAAAGTAACTGTAATCATAATAATAATGTACTTTATTCGTCAGTGTGGGGACTTTGCACTTGTCCTTCTCCTGGGTGTTCAGAGGTCTTAGTGGGCAGCAGAAAAGCATCACTGGAGCTACAAGCAATGTGCATGTCTCCTTCTCACCACCTGCCCTGACAGATCTGGGCAAGTTTAAGGTTTGATTCCCTGCTGCTGAATAAAAATTAGAGTCCCTCCAGTGCATATTGCAAAACTTTCATCATCCTTTAGATCTATATTCAAAGCTCTTTCACAGGAATCGAGTGTAGAATAAAGATAAACGATAATAAAGCATCTGTTTCAAGGGACTCCTGCCTCATTATCAGCATATCTATATACAGCACATCTTCATCATCTAGTACTATGCACTATGAGAGGTGAAAATCCTACACGTTAAGTGATAAACACAAAGTTAAACTTAAGCCAAACTTTAAACTAACTTGATTAAGACGTGAAATAAATTAAGAAGGATTTGACTCAACGTTTTAATAAAAACATCTTTGTCTCATCATCATTCATTGCAACTCTGTTTCCTTTTCAATATTCAAGTTTTCACTGGTGCTGAATATTTAACATTCACTGGACAGCGTGTCAATAATAAGGCCGGCAGAGTGATATTGATTTCAACCAGCACACCTGACTCATTATATTGGCATCTAATTGGACGGTCAGTATGTTTCAATAAAGACACAGCAGCTAACAGACATCAGTACTCTCAGTGCTTTTTCACAGATTGGGTTGCTTGATGGTCTCTTTGTTGTAACTGAGATTTGGTAAAAGTTCTCTAAATATCTTTTTCTTCATGTTATGACTTTATTCCACCTATTTTTCATTAATTTGTTTTTTACACTAATGAAATCCGTAGATTTATAATTCTGAAACAACATACCTGACCTATAATGATCTTTCTACCCTTCTCTGTGCTAATCAGTCCCTGGATGCTGTTCTTTAAATATCATTGCAATTCTTTCAGCAGTTTCTATCAACCACATGCTGGTTTTAACTGCATCATCATCACTGTCTCCACTTCAGATGGATCCTGCCTTCTCTCTTGAACCTACGATTGGTGAAAGTTCTTTACATCCATGAAGTCTAATCATTAAAAAGTTTCTTTTTTGCTTACCTCCACAAATATTTTTGTACATTTTAATTTTATCTCTCCACTTTGAAATGAGCCTCACTGTCACACTGATTTAGTTAATGTAAACTTATTGAAATAGAGCTGAAAATGTTCATAAGTTATTTTTAGAGGTAATGCAGAATGAAGCAAACCTCTGAGGAACTTGAATGATTTTCTCCAAATGCATTTATATTTTTACTTAACCATTAATTTGCAACTTTCATAAAGATACAATAATTAAACTTGTAGGGAAACTTAATGTGGCATCACAATCAGTCAGGACTTAGTTTGTTTTATGATGTTCTTCCTCATTTTTGTGTTTTAAAACATCTTTCCTGTCACTTGCTACTGTAATAATAAAGACACTGTATAAATATTACAATGCTTAAAGCTCTGACACATGTGACATCCTCCCCCTACACACCTGTTCTCACCTGTCAACCTTTTTCCTCATATTTAAATCAATTGAAGGTGTGAAAGTGTGAAAGAGGTCAATTCATTTAAGCCCACAGAGCTGCAGTAATTGGTGATTTGGTCATTGTTACGAAGTGATAATTGAAGCATACGTATAGTTAACAGAATAAATGATTTGCTTTACAAAGCAGCACTGAAGCAAAACACAACACCAAGACAGAAAACTAAAGACAAACTACTGCTATAATAACTATAATATACTGCTATATTCCTTATTCCAGTGTGAGCATGCTGGGAGCGGCTGGCTGATTGAGTCTGATGCCTGCTGCCTCTTTTCCCTCGCTGGAGCCCTGGAGATCTGATGCAGTTTAATTAATGATTTGATAAGTGTTGAGGTGCTAAAAGGAGCGCAGGCATGAAGGAGTAACAGCAGAGCTACGCAGGATTTCACCACCTGCTTCTTCATATGCTCTGTGTCTTGTCATGCCTTTTCCCTCTCTGTCTCTGTCCTGCTGTCTCTGCTTTCCATCTGTCGCACCGGTTTACTCAGAGTATCTCTCACACACACACATGCACACACAGCTCAAGCAGTGTGAGGCATGAAAATACGTGGGAAATGTGTTAAGAGCTTTGCAGCAGCTTAACAGTGGGAGCTAAAAGGATGTAGTGAGCGTTATTTTGCCTCATTAAAAAGCAGCGGTGGCTCCAGTTGTATCAGGACAGAGTTAACAGAGTGTCAGTGATACCATCTCTGAGTCAACTTAGACGAACACACACACACACACACTCACACTCACACATTCAGAGTAATAGATGATTACCAGCTGTGGGGCTGAATTTTCTGTATCAGATCTTGTCAGTGTGCAGGTGTGGAGTGTTAAACAGGACGAATGTGAGGCTTTTTCACTGTTAGAGGTGATAACGGTGTCTGATTGTTGATGTTGCACCTACAGTAATACCACACATGCTTAGCACATCTTAAGTCGATCTTCGCACTCTAGACGGCAAAAGACAGAAATACATCACTTTGATGCCCAATTAACAAGTATGACATCCACCTTTATACACCTCTGACAGCATACGCTGAAAATAAAATCACATGTATGACTGCAAGACTGGAGTTGGACTTGGATGATGAATCATTGTAAAAAATATACCTTTACGTTAGTGTGTCGAAATAAATGTTGGCAGTTTATGTTTCTGCGAACTAAAGATAAAAAGTGTGATCAAGAAATTTAGAGATTGTTTCTGTTGTCCACTGATGAAGCGCTCTACAGTAACGTGCATTAAGCAGGTTCAAGCATTTGTGAGTAAGTAGACCAAGTAACATCACTTTAAAAACATCAGCTTCTTCATCTGCATTACATGTTTCTGTGACCACTGGAACATCCACATTTGTGATTTCATTGTGGATCTGAAACTTGAGTGGAGTCATAATCGAATTTTTCTCCATCGACAGATTCACACTTCATGTCATGGAGCATCAGCGGTGGCAAGAGATGAGTCTGCAGCTGCGACCCAGAGACCCAGCAGCAGTGGTCTTCACAGTGTAAGAGCCCGAAGTCTCCAAAACCTTAAAAATCGTATCAGTTCAGGAGCGCAACCTTTTCCTTTTCCTTTTTTCTTTGACATTTGTAGGTTGTGCACTGTGAATTTGTCTCCCAGGATCAGATTGTTACTGCAGCTTAAAACTGTGACATTCTGAGGCATCTGAGCAAAAAAAAAACATTTAGGTGCAAACATTATCTGCTCTGGGCTCGTGTCAGACTGTCGACCTGTCCAGTGTGGAGCATTGCATGCTGGGAGAGGCTCCAGTCCTCTGCAGATAACTTGAGCAGTATATTACAAAACAACACTGCCAAATTTATATTTGATGACAGTATGAAGCAAGTTTAAATGAACTGGAATGCCAGGACAATTATTCACAACAACAAACACCGCTGCAAGAAACAGACAGTCCAAATTAAACAGACAGTCCTGCTGCAAAGTGGAGGAGAGGAAAAAAGGCAGCAGTTGTCAGCTGTAAGAAATAACAACCAGAGGAAAAGAAAAACACACAACTCTCCGGGTCAAGATGAAAAGTTAATAAAATTCTTATTTTTGTGTCATGTAAATTTGCACCTTTCATCCTTGAACTAAGTGGACTGCCCACATGGAGCCTGTGTTTCACTGCTGGTTTGTTTTCCTCATTATATTCAATATTTCATATTCTATTCAATTATATATGCACAGGAGAGGGTTCACTGTTGCATGTTTCAAGCGGAGCATTTTTCAGCGGCTGTGAGTCATGTGCTGAGTTTACATTTCAGGCAGGATGGATTAAGAGGACGACACATGCTACAGACTCGCACAGCCTCCATGCATATAAAAGTCTGAACTGCAGAATGAGAATAAAAGTTTCAGCATCTTGATCCCACTGATGTGAGTCTGGTTGCTGGACACTTTAACCTGGATCTCTCTCTCTCCCTCCACCTTGCCCTTGTCTGCCTCTCTGTGTGTTTGGTTGGCAGTGTGTGACGAGCAGCCATCTGTTTGGGAGGAGAGCCTGTGCTTTGGCTGGCTTTTTTTAAAAATTAGAAATAAAGCATTCCCAGATTTCTTGTTGTTGTTTCAGAAAAAAAGATTTTAAAAAAGCTGACACAATCATATTATGCATGTCCTGATAATCTGGTCGTAGAGGTTTTATTTTTACTATTTGGATGCAAGAACTTCTACACCGATGTCAGGCTCGCTGCTTTCCCCTGTTTCATTCTTTATGCTAATCTAAGATAATCGCCTGCCGGCTCCAGCTACTTTTACTGAACAGTCTTATCAGTTTTCTCACACAACTCACATCAAGACCTCTGTTGGCATTGCACACCATCCTGCTTCATTCACAGAAAGTCACTTGTATCATTTTACAGCACAGAACAACAAGGGAGCTAAAACACCCAACCAAAGGTGACACACTCATTTCAACTGGATATGTATGAAAATGTACTAAACTGTGGTTTTTATTTATGGACTGTGATTTCTCCAACCTGTTCTCCAACTATATTTCTGTGAACTGGTGTTAAGAAATGACAAATTTGGCAGCTTCAGCAACAATTTGTCCCAAATGGCTGAGAGACTCATCATCTCTGCTCAGACAGCTTCCACAGCAGGGTCTCCGTTTCTCAGCGAATTAGGAAGCTTATATGCAAAATAATTATCCAGTCTTGTCTCATTATAATGATGCTTTGGCAATAACAGTTTAAGGTCGTGATTGGTTTAAAAAGACCCAGTGCACCTCGATCTCTGCTGAGTCTTCTCATTATTTAATAGAGTTAGAGATGTGTGTTTAAACTTGTGGTGGGGGGGGAGGTTGACCTGGATGAAGCAGCTGGGTTTTCTGCAGAGATGTCAGCGTGACAGCTCACGCCTGCTGCGTTACCGCATGAGCATATTTTGACAGCCGCGGCTGTTAACTAGTCACTGTAAATATAAGCTTCCATTAAGGTGCTGTGAAAAAACATCAGCTCTAAGCAAATAACGTGTCTTATGTTGATATTTTCTTGTAAACAGACGGTGACAGACTGTCGCAATCAAAGTAAACTGACCACAAAGTTTTCGAAGGTTTCCGGAAAATAAAAGATGTTTTTTCTTGATGTTCCTAATTAATGTCCTGGAAACCGACTAATGGCAGAGTAACAAACACACACAGGTAAAAGCAAGTGCAAAACAGAAAACATTCATCTTGTGCATGACAACATAGAGATTATAAGTATTTTTTTTATTCTCCCTTTTTCCAGTAACACCTACACACTTTCACATTAGTTTGTCATGTTTACTTTTTCTGCCTTTCAAACGGCTTCCTTTCATACTTCAGTAGTTTGACCAGAGTTTGAGCCGCAGTTTGAAACCTAACCTGACTCTCATTCTCCATCTGTGTTACCAGAGACAGTAAAAGAGAGGAGAAAACCCCACTTAAAGCAAGCAGATGAAGGTTGTATAACTCATAACCTGCCCCTTCTGCCCAAAAGCTAATCATCTGTTTTATATTTTATAACCAAGAAACATCTCTAGCCAATCACCCCTCTGGATTTAGCTTTAAAAGAAGCTGGTGCCATGAAACCTTCTGCATGTGTAGAAGAACTATAACTTGTAGAAGAATATAATTTTAAACCATATTTAAGACAAAGTCGCCAAACTGTTTTTAGGGCCTTTTCATCAGACCAGACTAGTGATCCTAATGTGCAGTTTTTGTGTCCTGTTGACCATTGAAAGTGAAGTAATGGCTCTCTCGCTGTTCATTTAGAAAGCCTGGTCTTGTTGGTCTGAAAATAGCTGCCCTGGGGTGTTAACAAAGACGGCTGCTGAGTGGTGGGATTCGCTTTGAAAGACTTTAGTGATATTTATTTTATCCTGGAGAAACGTAACCTCCAAATAATTCTTATACACCTGAAATTTAAAGGCATTTCAGTGAAACTTAAATCAAAACTGTGTTGCATTTTTTGCGTTTTTGCACCAAAAAGCCACCAAGCTGCACACAAAACTCCACACACTCCTGTTTGCTGAACCTTTTAAACACTGTGTATTCTATTCAGCATTTAAGTGCCCCTATGGCTTCATTCGCCACCATTAAATTCCCTAATTATAGTTTTAACAGGCCCTCCATTATTGCACCTTGTATTTTGCAGAAGTGCCAGGTTTTATCTAATCATCTCGCCCTCAGCCTGAACAGTTACTCTGTAAAAGGTTATTGTGCTTCGGGTCATTGAAAACCTTTCAGAGGGCCTTTAGAAGTAATTATGAATTCTTTATTCTGAGCAGCTTAAAGTCACAAAGGCACAAAGCAGCTCTGTCCTCTGAATTAAGCCTCAACAATCTGAATAGAAGCTATTCAGTGCAACGGATGTTTCAGTTTAAATCCCACAGATGAAGGTGCTTCTTATTAAAAAGGATTTAAAGCCCACAAGGCGCAGAGGAAACAGCCGTGAGGGCTCTGAGGTGAGACTGCGGCTCCGTGTGGTTAAGTGCTGAGAAGGTGTTTGTCAAAGACTGTTTTTTGTGAGGTATTTATCATTTTAACTTGAATGTAACATCCAGGGGGATCTTGATGGTCAAGTGGTGAAGATGCACAGCTTATATCCACAATATTTTCCGTTATGCTCATCTTCTCTCTCTCTTCTCTGCCTCTTATGTCACTTTAACTGACTAAAAAAGCCCTTAAGTTAACAACAAAAGAGGCAAAAACATTAAAAATCTTTGATTTCCAAAGGGTCAGCCAACTCAAGGAGCAGACTGTGTGTGAATTTTAACATGTAAAGCTTTAAGATTTGGCAACTAGACTCTGATCATGTCACTCACTTAAAAAAAAAACATTGTTAAGGTGCTTCTTTTAAAGTTCTCCTTGAAATTAAAGGACAAAACAAGAAGAGCACTCAGAGAGTTCAGACTTCAACTAAGGACAGTAATCAACTCTTCAAAGATATGCAAATCCTCAGTCTCTATATGTTCACATCCATAGCTACAATCAAAGCATTATTACAGTTTTACCGGCTCTCCCATTGATCCCTGAGGGCTCAAAAAAAACTGCTGTTGTACAAAGTAAGTGCATCTACATCAGTCAGGTAGTGAAACATGATTACTGACTGTGGAATATGACTGAATTTTAAGAGCAATGCTGATTATTCAACGCTGTTCTTGCACTGAGAATGAGAATTAAAAATTAATTTGTGCATCCACATGTGATTCAGTCCACTTCATAACATTGTATGTTCCTCTTTGGTCCGTGCAACAATCCTGAAAAAGTCTCCTGAAAATATGGCTGGTAGTTTTTCTGTAATCCTGCATAACAAACAGATTAAAAAAAAAACACCAACAAACAAACACCTGACCCTAAACAAAACATCCTCTGCAGAGGAAATAATGAGCTGTTCACTTTAAAATGATGCACAAAAGTGATTATTTATCTGCCGCTGTTATCAGCAGGACGACATTATTCATCCGTACCTTCCGTAATCTGTTACAAAACACTGTTATAAAATAAACCCTTATTATGACAAAACACATGTTGTTATTCAAAATGTTATGACTGCTGTTCTGCATTTGGTATTTTAATAAAATGAATTTTCTCTTCTTTTTTTTTTGCGTTACTAATTGTTAAATCACATTTTTCAGCCAATTTATTATTCAAAAATAAATTACCTGACTCCGACTCAAAATGAGCTTTACCTAAAATACACTCACAAAGCATCCAAGTCATCCCAGGCTAGCAGCGGTGTGGTAAAGCAGAACCAGCTAATCAGTCCCAAACTAATCTGCTCCAAAATAGCTTCACTTAAGCGGCGCTGCCTCCCCTCCAAGCTGTAAACATGCCGTAGGTGGAGCAAATTGATTTCTCTGGCCTGATTGAACTCACCTTCCTTGTGATTGGTGCCGTTGATTGACTGTGCAGTGATTTCCCAGACTGATTCGGGTGGCTGTGATTGCCAGGGCCTGTTGAGTTTGCAGGAGATTACGTTTGAACAGGGATTAGTGGAGTACTGCATGGAGAATACGCAGCTTCACTCCAAAATAAAACAGACTGATTCCCAATTTAAAGAAAAACTCTGGACAATGTTTGTTCGTTGTTAAATTTACCAGCAGTGTGACTTGTAATGCTTTCAGCTTGAGTGTGTGTGTGTGTGTGTAAGTGGTTCTGGAAACGCCTATTGTAGTGGAAACTACAACATAAATAGAGTTTAAATATCAGTGTGTTTTGGAGCAGGAATCCTGGAAAAGGGGGAGTAAAAAGGGTGGAAACAAGCAATTCCTCTCACATTTTACTCCTCTGGTCCACATTTGATCCAGTTTGCTGATCGCTGCATCCCAGTTTTAATATTTCCCATCCACTCAACGGCATCAGGTAAAACCAGAGACCATCAGCTGACCTCAGATCATCCTTAGCATTTTGCATATTTTTGCAGAAGTAAAGTAAATACACTTTGAGATCGACCGAAATCTCTGCAACTTCACTTGACTTTCTATGAGTGTGAAGCTCATTGATTCAAAACATACAGCCGGCAGTGTTAATGTTTGGAAAATATAAAATGTGTGAAAAAAAAACAGATTCTTGATGCTCCTATGCTAATCTCAAATCTCTCAAATATCTGATTAGCATTTGTCCTTGATGGAGACCAGTGAACCCTCAAGCCTGTTGGATATAAAGTGAAAGGATTAGAGTCTGCCAACAGGGGGTGAAACACACACACACACACACACACACACACACACACACACACACACACACACACACAGAAAACACACAAAACTAAAGCACAAACTGCATAATCACACACAATCCCTCACACTGATGCACTTTTTTT
>JAPZDV010000003.1:21243012-21264172 GCA_029814665.1 Acanthurus lineatus
CAGATTCTTGATGCTCGTATGCTAATCTGAAATCTCTAAAATATCTGATTAGCATTTGTCCTTGATGGAGCCCAGTGAACCCTCAAGCCTGTTGGGTATAAAGTGAAAGGATTAGAGTCTGCCAACAGGGGGTGAAACACACACACACACAAAAACACACACACACACACACAGAAAACACACATAAATGAAGCACAAACTGCATAATCACACACAATCCCTCACACTGTTTCACTTTTTTACTTCACTTGTGAGGACCCAAGACAAAGCTTTGTGTCAAAAACAGGTTTTATTTCTCACAGTGGATGTTTATGACACTTCTGTTTACATTCCTTCGCTTTTACTTTATAGTTCTGTTATTTTACCTGTTTGCAGCTCCAGATAACCATATAAAGGACATAAACATGTTTTATTACATTCCTCACTTTTGCCATGTTTGCTTTCTCTTATTTACTTTGTGATACCGGTGGATTATGCACCTGCTTCTGGTAGTTTTACATCCACGTGGTCTCCATTCCACCTCGTCTCATAACAGGTGAAAAACATTCAGACGACAAAGTAAAATGAATAAACAAGTGTGTAAGAATCTACTGAGATAAAGCCATTTGAATTTTTGAAGCTGCTGTTTGATAAAGCAGGAGATTTCTTCCAAACATTTACTTATAAACCGAATTTTGATCCTGTTTGTTCATACAAATTAATCCTTGTTTGTTTCAAAGCAAATATCTACTGTTAGATTTTCTTCTTTTAACTTGCCTTCAAAGTGAAACACCTTGTTTTCAGCCCAAAAACTCAATTTTCTTGCTTTAGTCTGTTGTCGTCTGTGTTATTTGCTGTTCTCACTCACATATTATAATAAATACGTGCTGGGCTTCTTTTTTTATCTCTTATCCTGTTGTCAGCTCTCATGTTTGCAGCAGCCAGAGGAACAAGCTCTTTGCTGTGGCTATGAAATGAATAACCCTTGTTCCTAAAGGGCTCCTGTAATGGGTTTAATGGCGTGAAGTTAGAGTCTTGTCCTCTTGTTTAGCCTGTGGGCAAAGTCTGCTGTTCTGGCCACTAAATGATCAATCTGAAAGAGGGGGGAAGAAATGGCATTCGATCAGCAGATTGGCCTTTTCTAGATAAATCTCATTAACTCGGGAACATGCCATTCCTCCGTCACTCATCAAGCCAAAATGTCACAGAAAATTGGCACCTTTGCTCCGGATGCAGAAGGAATTCATATGAGCCAACAGAGTGTTCAGAAACCTCCTGCTCATCTCCTTGAATTGATGGGACATCGGATTTTTTTTTTATTGTATTCATCTCGGATTCGCCTGATCTAAAAAATAGGAGAAGCAGCTCATAATGCATCACATCACACAGAGGAACAGAACAGGAAGAGCCTGGGACAAGAAGGATGTGAAATATTTTTCATGTAGTTTCTTTGTGATTATGGAAAAATGCACGTGTGTGTGACTGCTGTGGATGAAAGCAAGCCTACGTGTGTGTGTGTGTTTAGCGATTGACATCTATTTATTTTGAAAGAAATCAAATATTCTAATCAGAAATATGACATTTACAAAGCCTTTTGATTAACGACTGAACATTTGCTAGTCTTATCTTTTGAGCCAGCAGCTGAAAAGTCAAATTCAAAGCAAAAACAAAACACTTTGTAGAGGGAAAATAAGATTAGAGATGAGCACATAAGGAAGGTGTGAGGACAATTAAAGAAAAGTCAGGAAAAAGGTAAGAAAAAAGAAAGTTTACTAATGTTAAAAAGCTCAAATACTTCAGCTTTACTTCCTTAAATCTCAAAGGTTTCGCTGTGAGAAGAAAGTTTTTGCTTAATTAAACATCCATTGATCCCTGCAGCTGCTAAGTTTTGCCTTATTTAAATAAAAAAACAGCACATAAATATGATTTTAAAGAATTCAATATGATTCCTTTAATGTCAAATCAATTAAGAGGCATTTGATTGACAGCAAAGCATCCGTTTGAACAAAATTACTGCTATCTCACTGCATCGCATTCACAATCACCTCAAATTCATCCTCAGTCTCATATTGGTAAATGAGCTGTGTGTTTTTCAATCAGTTCATGTTAATTTCTGATGAAGGGAAGCATGTATTGATCATCTGTCTGGCTTTTGTCAGAGATGATGTCTGTAATTGATCAGAGGCCTTCGTGATGACAGTGTGGACAGCAGACTTGCGATTTGACTCTGTTCTGCTGATAAAAGTCACAGTTCAACCTTTAATACACATTTTATTGACAGCTGGTTTTATATTTGTTCAAAAAAACAAATAAAAAAAATGTAGCTACAAGTCTTAAACACATTGGAAATATATTGATCGTTGCCTCAAGCTGTTCAGCTGAACCACAAAGCGAGATGAAGAAGCAAACTCTGATTGTCAGACTCGCGTGTCACATCCCGATCCGACAGATGCTGAGAGGAAAGAAACTCAGCTGAGGATGCTTTCAGAAAAAGATCTGAAGAGACAACAGGGCATTTTGCATTTTTTTGTATTTAATGTTTGAAAGAAAGACAAAACAAAAGAGACCAAACAAGCACAAACGCCTGACATTCAGTGGAAGTAAGATGCTCTGTGTTTTATCCTCCGGGTGTTTTTGCTTTTAAGCTTGAAAACAAGTCTTCACTGCTTTTACCTTCAGGGAGGGAATAAAAATTTCAAAGATAAGAATCAAGCTCTGAAACGTTTCCAAGACAAAGGAGCTAACACGATGCTTTCAAAGCATCAGGGGCAGTAATGCACAAAAAAGAAGCTGCTCTCAAAAACTTACAACACAGGGAATTATTAGAGAGACTGTTGGATGCTTTTCTTTGTTTGGCCTGCAAATATGGCAGCTCAAATAGAAAGGAAAAGCCTAATGTTGTTGTTTCTTTGGCCTATGAGATTTAGCCTCTGAATGCAGCTCTGATTCAGAAGCTTAACCTGTGATGAGACCCCTCAGCATGAAATTTGTTTACAATTAAGGTTTAAAATTTATACATTTTAGATGCAACTTTTCGATAGTTATTTCAACTTGAGCTGAAATTTGTCTCCAAAGAGTTTAAAGAGTGGACAAGGGGAGGAAAAGGAGACGAAACACTGCAATAAAATGGGAGAAAACTTGTCAAAACTTCCATTTATTAAAACTGCACAGAGGTTTTGTTTGTCCTGGTCACAGAAGATTAATCTGAAGCTGAAAAGAAACCAACTGAGGTGGATTTAGGAGCACAGATTTTTATCTACAAGCATAATTCCTGCTCATACTGTCTGTACCAGGACTGTCTTGCTTCTGCTTGAGACGTAAAATGCATTATCTGCTGTGTGCAGACATTTTTCAACAAATATAAATGAGAGAAAGTCAAACTTTATAACTCTCATTATCTTCTCTGCACTGTGGGGTTTCCTGCCTGCTGAGCCTCCCTGAAGGTAAAGCGAGACGCTCGTTTGTGAGGTTTGTATGCACAGCAAACCTTCACTGTAAACACAGACGAAATATACAAAACAAAATGCTCGGCTCTTTGTTCTAATGGAGTCCATAAATAGGACAAAAGAGTCCATAAATAGAGAACAGCGCTCTGTGAAGCACAACAGCATCCCAGGGGTTTATTGAGCCCCCGCCTCGCTCGTCTTCCTCCCAGTCCTGTTGCAGCGCGGCAAGAATTGCTGCCCATTACTGACTGGAGAGAGGCGGCTAAGCTCTTAAAGCCTGCAGTCACTCAGGCCTATCTTAATAGAGATCTCCCCCCTCAGACTCAACTGTGTATTGAATCTCATCATTTTGGCAGCGAATGCCAACTATAAACAAAATATAGTTGAGGGGGACTTCCTGTAGTGTGTGTGTGTGGGGAGGTGGGGCGTCATGTGACCAGATGCACAGAGAAGGTTTATTAATTTCAAGCTGCATTTGAGGGGAAAAAAACAATTTTAAGAAGTTTAGCATATTTAAACTTGACTGAAAAAGTTAAGATGTTGGCTGTATTGACTAAAAATCTGAATCTCTTGTCACTTCAACTGTATTCAATATGTCTAAGTATAATGAAAATATGGGAGCTGATCCATGAAATTGGGCTTTTTCCTGCTACTTTCCCTCAAACTTAAACATTTCCATCCCTTTATTTTAATGTAAGTTTCTTATGGAGGCACAACCATCAGTTAGCATGAGAGAAAAAACAAAGTAATGTACCAGACAGCAGATTTTCCTCTAAACTCTATATGCTGCCTTATTACTTCTGTCCTCAGCCTCTAAACTACCAGGAATCAGGCCGCTAAACCCTGAAACCCTCATTGATCACACAGCTACATCGCTGCTATCCTTAAAAAAAAAAAAAAAAAAAAGCCTCTTCCTGTAACAGCGTCTCGTTTCGGAGTAAAATAGGTCGGCGCTCAGCTGGATGTTTCCACTGCCCTGGAAAACTGGAGGGCAACAAGAAATGTTCTTTCTGTTTAAAGCAACTAGAAGGAAACTTTTATTTTTGTGTTTGTTTTGGCGGCGGTCATCCGTCTCTGCCATGTTTGAATTCAGCAGCCTGCTTCCTCACAATGTCGTGAGAAGGGAGGAGGCTGATGACCGGACGAAGGTCGATATTGTCCATTTTCTCAGACAGACTGACTTTTCCTTTTTTATATATTTATTAAGTGGAACAGATTCACCATAAAAGTTGTAAACTTAAATCTCTCTGCATAATCACTCAAAGAGATAAACTGCACATGCATGTGTTGAGAGATTTATCACTCATCTTCTTCTATCTTGAGCTAAAAAAGCATCAATCACTCATAGATTGATACATACATACATAGATAGATAGACTATCTATCTAACTAGATAGATCATCCATCATTGCTCTGGCTGTCTTGATTAAAACGCCCATCACTGCAGACTTAATTCGGCGGCCGGTCAGTTTCTTCTGTAGAGCCAAATATGAATCAGAGTGAGAGCAGCAGACAGGCCGCGCTGACAGAACATAATTACAGTAAAAGGTCAACAGAGACCCAATCTGCTCTAATGACAGGATGGGAAATGTTGGCTGAGCCGGAGACTGTTGGACACCGGCAGACAGAGACGCAGCTGCCGGTCGTTACCGAGCTGTTTAAACCCGAGACTTTACATTTTAATACCTGCTCGTTGTTTATCAGGAGAGCAGATGAACCCGTGTTACTGTAATACACGACATGGTGCTTTTGATGAATGAGTGTGTTTGTGGTGCCCTTTTCCTCTGCAGTTATACTACAATCAAACAGTGAACTATATGCTAATTTTAATGGCTTTCTGGCATTAACAAATACAAATTTTGTATAATTATTATATGAAATCAAAGTTGTGTTGTTTATCTTGAGCCGCAAATGAAAAGAAGTGAAAGAAGTTTTAAGGTTGAAATCATGATAATATGAAAAAAGAGTTGGGATACTTTAAGAATAAAGCTGTAACATTTCAAGAAAAAAGGTCAAGTTGCTTGAAGTCATATTGGATTTGTTCATAGTTTAGCATTTCCCGACAGTCCATAGGCAAATGTACTCTGCTGTTATTTTGTATTGAACTGTGTTGGGACTGCAGTGTCTTCTGCCTCCCACTTCTTTATAGACACCTTTGCTCTGTTAAGGTCTGTCTCTTTACTTTAGGATGTTTCCCACTGAAAAAGCTCAGGGGAGCAGCTGCACTTTAGCGGAGGTGGGGGAGTGAAGGTTATGCCTGATAAGAAGTGTTTTAAGCAACACTTTACAATAAGTGACAAAATTTTTTTAAGTATCTACCAGGGAACCAGTGAGCTTAAACTTCAGCTGATGTTTGGCAGCAGCTGGTTGCGCTTTGCATACGTCGCCAGTTCATCACAGACTCACACATACAACAATTCACACTCACTTTCACACCCACAGGTGAATTATAGTTACTGATTAACCTAATTTATCTTTGGAAGAGTCTTTGTGTCAGGAGGTTGGAGCAGACAGAGGAGAATCAAACTCAGCCTTTCCACACAGAACCCTCTGTGCCATCATACCGCCTTAAATCATTACGTGTTTATGCCATAAAAGCTGCTATTACTGCTGCTGCAGGAAATGCAAAATGCAACAGCGTGTATAAAACTTTCATAGGCTGAGTGTAAGTGGAGTCCCTGTTGTCTGATAAATCACATTATTGTTACAGACCAATGATCATTATTTTATTGATTTTTAAATATATTAGCAATAAAACATAGTTTTTTACACCAAGAAAAGGGGTGGCAGAGAAACTACAGGTTCAGGTTGTGAAGGTGGTGCATTAATATATTCATGACCTGCACATGTGCACAGATATGCAGTACACTCATCAAACAGCACACACACATGCAGCGCAGCATCAATATTTATCTGCCACGGGTGTTGTTTTCTCTGTTGTAATTCCCCTCAGCTGGCAGCTCCCGAACAACAGAGTGATGCTGTGTCTTGCTGCAAGGCTGCCATAATAAATTCATTTGAACAACACTTGTGGGCTCTCTCTTGACATAATAAGGCAGACGAGGTGGTTCGAGATGAGTACGCACAAAACAAACAGAGTACACTGTTAGTTTAGTATCCTTAAGAGAAATACATTTCCACCAGCTCTGCTCATCATTTGGTTTTACACTAAAAACACCAAAGAAAAACATGAATTCTTCAAGCATTTGTTTTCTGATTTACTCTCCCGCCGCTTCTGTGTTTTGGTTGAAGGAAAACTTCTGCATTTTTTGCAAATACACTTAGATGTAGTCTCCTACAGAGAGAAATACATAAAGATTCATCATCCTGTCTCTACTGTTTGTCCAGGGAGAGTTGCTCTTGAACGAACTCGTGTTGATTATAAGACAGTGATTCTAAATCAATGGACCACAGGCCAAATCCAGCCTGCCAAAACTCCCCCTCCAGTCTGTAAAAAAAATAATGAACTAAGAATATAATTGAGTTACTCACCAATTCAAGAGATATATTTTGTTTGTTGATTAGTTAGCTGACCTCTGGCAACAGAGCAAAAGTCTGTGATAAGTTCATCCATTAAACAGAATCAGATTGCTAACCGGTTCTGTCCTCTTTACTTCAAGGACTCACCATTAAACAGCTCGCCAGACTACATGAAGTAACATCAGAGTTGTTGTAAAATCATGAATCTAATCTATTAAACACAGGAGACATCATTTGGGTTTATTTTTTGTTGTTTAAATGTTGAATTGAGTCTCAAACTGAGAGTGTTTGTTTGCTTCCTTGGATCCTGAAGAGGAGTTTTTGTAGAGTCGAGGACTCATTCATTAGCAGTTGACCTGTGGGTTTTGTATTTGGGCCTGACTGGCAGCATTTTCTAGTTAAGTAGCCTTGTAATCATTATGGATTTTCAATGTTTTGAGTCAGTTCACACTAATTTAACCTAATTAAAATAACATTCATATTGTAAGAAAGAGAAAGTGTAAACAATAAAAGGCCAGTGAGGCCTAAATAAATATGAATGCTATGCGTGTATGAGTCCAGTCCTAACAGTTGCTGCTTATAAAAATTGATAAAACGCACAAATTAAGGACTCCTGCTGCAGGCTTTGTTGTGTTTACTTTCAGGTAAATTCATTCTTAAAATTCAGTTCTGCTACTGTGAAGTTCCCTGCAAGTGTTGCATGCTAAAGCTGACCCTCCGGTTGGTTCTGGGGGCAGTGTAATAAAAAGCTGTGATGAACAGTATTGATGCAGCAGAAGGAGGGCAGAGGGTTGGTCTGAGTCATCAATAAGCAGACGATCATTTGTCATCCGAGCTGGGAGGTTTCGGGGAACTGAAGAGATACAAATCCAGCTTAAAATTTGTCAAAAAAGCTTAAAATTGGATGAATAAAATGACTTGTTTGGCTACATCTCTTTCAGTAAGATATAAACAAACTATTAAACTAAGTGAATCACTTTGAAATGACAAGGTGTGGACTTACAAGTTTTGATTCAGTGAGCTTGTGTCTATTTTTGTGTTTGTGCATGAGGAATGAATCAGTCCTCTGTACCTCTGCACCCTCATGTGTCACTGTCTGCACCAAAAAACCTGCTGTTTGATCCCTTAATACTGAACTCTGCCTTTGAAACGCTCTCTCTCTCTGTTTCTCCCTCATCTCTCCACGGACAGGTACATTCATCATCGTCTTTCCCCCATAAATTTGATTGAAAGAGAGAAAAACAAACACCACCCTCATATCAAACTGTCCCAGGGTCCGCTGGCTGGCTGCTGAGTAAGCAGTTGTGTCTCTCGGCCTGTTTTTATAATCTATCTCTGTTGTTTCTCTGCTTTTGGAAAACAAGACGTCTCTCTTCTGAGTCTGAACACAGACTCCATCTTTGAATAAATAAAGGTAAAAACTTTATGAAGTGATCGGCTAAGCAAAGAAGCTGAAAGTTTTAGGGCAGGATGGAGGATTTTAGGGGATTTGCTGACGTGTACACAGCGTTTTTATAAATCTGATGTGATTTACTTTTCAAAATTACCATGCACTACTGGAGGGGTGCAGATAACAGGTACAGGAGCTGGCAGGTAAAATTCTGCACCGAATGTTTCAGACACTTGTGTTCACACACATGCAGCTCAGCTGGAAGGTTTGCAGTGAATGTGTGAAAGCGGCTTAAAAAAACTGGTTCAGTGGACTTTGGTGCATGTTTAAAGAGAAAAACCCAGATGATGATTCATTGCAAAAGCTTTACTGCTTCAATTACTGCAACACGGATCAGGTTTACTGATATATGACTCCAGCAGCTATGACACTGGATCATGAGAGAAAATTCTCCTCATGGTCCCACATGGCTGGAAAAATCTGCCTTTTCCTGTCACACCCTGCAAGCAACGAATGAGTTGCACACGAAGGCATCCTTAACTTTAAATCTGAACCCAGACATGTTTGAAATATGTTCAAATCAGTTTGCTTCTAACAAGTGCAATGATTCTCTTTAGCCCCTGATTCCTGTATGTTTTCATTTGTTGTGTTTGAGTATGTTTTTGTGATCTTATCCATCTCCATCAGGACTTTCATATGAAACATTTATTATAGTATTTTTAATGCTCATCTTGACTGGAACTCGCTGGCAGAAGAGACGATATATCACAATAAGAGTCTAAAGGAGGGTAAATAAAAATACGTTAACACATTTTAATGTGACAATAAATGATTGAAATCAGTTTTTTAGTATATTAGTGAGAAGTAGGTGACAAACACTTGAGTTGTTGCAAATCTCAGTAGAGAATCACTGCACAAACTCAAATATGTCTTAAAAAACTGTGAGTCATTTCTTAGCTTTAAAACTCAGTGTATTTCTTACTTTACAAAAGTCTCTGAGATGTAGCTGCAGTAAGAATCAAAGACATGGAGAAGTTTTCATTTTGCAGTCTTCTAAAAGTGGAGGATTTTTGTTTTATTGAATCCCACACAGTCACTCTAAATATTTATCAGTCAATCTTCTAAGAAATCACAAGAAAGCACAGCAACAGTGCCGACTGAAAGCATCGATCTTTCTCTCAAACATGTGAAATATTTCCACAGAAAAACTAAACCGGCTCATCCTCTTTTTCTTTTTTTTTCTTCGCCGGCCTGATCTGAGCATTAACTCGTACAGCTGAGTCCGGAAAATGTATGACCTCCAATCCAAGTGCTCAGCCCACACTGAACTTCAAAACTGTGATCAAAGTAAGTTTCACTGGTCGTGTCATGAATATAAAGAGTTATTTCAGATTCTGGACGTGTTAGAGGAACTGACCCAGAATCCCAGACGTAAGAAGAGTTAAAATGAGGATCTGTCGACTCAGTGATGATGTATATAATGTTTTTTTGTGATGGGAAGTAAACAAGCAGGCTACAGTCACACAAATAACGTTTTACTAGATGGTTGTTTCAGAGTTTTTCTTGAGCTTAGTGCCTCATACTTTCAGATCAATGCATTTACGAGAGAAATATTATACTTTTTAATCTATTTTTTATTCCACTACATTTAAACAATATTACTAAGCCCTTTGCAGAGTCCCATTGTGCAAACAACAGCTATTAACTTATTAAATGTAATGCATTGTTGTAGATTTAACTGGCAACTCAACAAATGCATGTTTTCATCAGCTTTAAAAGGGCCAATATTTGAAGGAATCTGTTTGCAGTGTATGACAGAAGCTGAGTATAATATTCATAAGTGTCTTTTTGTTTGTGTGTAATAACCTGAAAATAAGATTCATTGTATTTTCAGTACTTTTCTTAACATTTTTTTTCCTGCTTTGGAGTGTTTTAAGTGTCTGGTATTGTTGCTGCTTTTACCTGAACTGGCGATATGAGATGAGTTTTCTTGTCTTCTAATCATCATGAAGAGACTGTTGATTGCAGAGTTATGGCTACAGAATGGAGACTCATGCAGCGTTAAGATTGGTTCCATTAGTCTCACTTTCACTCTGCAGGTCTGATACAATCTCACAGGAAAATGACGACTCCATCTGCTCCTATCAGCTGTCGTGTCTCCTCTGTAGACTAAATTAATGAATAATAAAGCTCATGCTTTTTCTCTGAATGTTTTCTCACACTCCCGGCTACGACTGCAACCTTTGCTGTGGTAACTCATGTATATAAAGCAGTAATCCAACTATATTATGACTTCTTGCATTACTGCTTCAGTCGTTTAAGTCTTCCTCTTGAGAAACCGGTTACAAATGCAGTTCATCCTGTGATTGTTGGAAATTGAAGCTTTGTGGAAAAATAGAAAAATATCTGGTTGTCTTGCAACAGCAGCGCAAACAATAATACCACTTAAAAAAACGAGGTTAGGTCTGCTTCCACTTCAATTAAATGATCTCATCCTCTCCATACACTAATATGTACATGCTAATACATGCTAATGTTGTTTGTGTTTAAGCTACAGATCTGATTGTTACACTTGGACACTGAAACTATTGTCAACAGCATGACAGGATTTGTGTTCATCCAACAAACCCTCACAACTTTCCCCCCCAGACAAAAAGAAAAGAATGAATGAGCTGCATGTGCACATGTATGTGTGTGTGTTTGTGTGGATGTGAACACATGCATGTGTGTGATTGATGGATTATGTTGCCAGTGCAAACCACAAACCTGTGGCAATAAACTTTTACATGTTGCTATCAGGGAGCTGTCATGTTGTTCATCCCTTTGTGAAGGCTCATTTCCCCACAGCGTCGTCCAGAATATCCAGAAAACACAGCTCTCCTCACAGGAACTCATACGTGGAGATCGCTCGAGGGCCCTGTGTGACTGTCATTAAATAAACTGGGAGTGAAGCTGTGAAGGGAGAGAGACCACCAATCAGCTGGAAGACCTGCATTTCGAGCCCCACGTGTCAGGAGGTGTCAGGCTTAATGCCGCCTCAGTGGGGATGAAGATGAAGCTGCCTGTGGGTGTCAGGTCTGCTGTCTGTGGAGCCAAATGAAGCCACAAGTGGACTGTAACAGAGACATGAGTTTTAAAGCTCATTAAGGTGGAGGAGGAGGCAGAGATTTTGCATAAGACTCGAGGACGATTCCAGATTTTGTCCTCAAAGAGAAAGAAAAAAAGAGAGGCTCTTTGATTTCTGCGGGATCTCAAACATATCCGAGGAGGAGGAGGATTCTCAGCGATACAGAGCTGTGACAGAAAGCAAACTCACCTTCTCAGTAATTGTGTGGGATGTCAGCAGAGGAAATACTTGGGAGAAGTTGGGCACAGATTCAAATTGACTCGGGGGGAGCTCCTGAGAGCCAGATCCAGGAGCTGTGTTTTTCCATCCGCACACCAGATTGGCTTCAAGTTTCTGGAACATTCAACACATTTAGGATTTCTGGACACAGCAGAGCCGAACTAAATGTATAAATCATAATCTCTCCAAATTGTGATTACCTCTTCATTTTTGGAAACTGGGGTTTATTTCCTCTCCGCGTGGCTGAGCTGACGCTGATTTTCTCAGCGTCTGATCTGAAGTGGGTCTCATCAGTCCTCTTGACATTCAGCACTTCACTCGGGAGGGTGAACGATGACAACCTCAACCATTATGAGAGATGACAAGTGCCTAAACGAATAACCTGTTTCATCTCCCTCAGTCGCCACCTCTCACTCTCGTCCTGTTACTCCGCGTCCCTGCAGACTCTGCTGCTCCTCTCCGAAGAAAAATCATGACATTATTAATTAACGCTCACTCGGGGAGGAACCTCCATCCCACTGCAGTGTCCCATAGAAACCCACAGTGCAAAGCTGAGCAGCAGTTATGAAACAGTGTTTTGTCTCTGAGAAACACAAACGCATAAATTAGCTTAAATGAGGCACCAAAATGGGATAACAAATTTGGAGCCATTTGTAACCTTGAACAGCACTGAAAAGTTGATTGTCAATCAAAGGTTAATTTTTCTTGAGAGGACATGAGTTAGTCCAATGCATTAAAATAACAATATGGATAAAAAATGTGTTGTTTCATAATAAATTACATTTTTAGTGGTTTTATTACAGTGATTCCTTTAAAAGAAAGTCGTCCTCTGCTGTCTTTGCTTGTTTGTCACAGTTTTTCTGACTGTGCACTTTAACTGGGATATGAAACAGTAAACAAACACCTGAAATTTATCCTATAAGGTTTCAGATATGCCGCAATTATTAGCATTTCAACTGCAGCAATACCCTGTTTTTAGCAGCCGAATGTTGCATCAGAAAAAGATTATTCTGCAATAAATATTTTAAAATGTTCCTCTTGTGACCTGATGCCACAGCGTATTTTCAAGAGAGGAGAGGTTGGGGAGGGGGGGGGTTGCTATTTGAATGTGGTACGTTGATATGACTGACGCTCGATCATTGAGTATTTTCTTTACGTTTTCTGAGTCCAAATTTGACCTGACCTTGCGATTGAATATGCAAGGTCAGTGATCCACAAATGATGGACAGAAGCTCTTCCTGCGAGCGAACGTAGAGCGCTCTGCTTTATATTCAACTCAGTCTAAACTCCGTTGTCACTGTTTTTCGGCTGGAAGTCGTTGCTTTACTTGAAAAAGTCGGTTTCCTATCTAGTTTATATTTCTCTGCCATCAGTTTAACTTTGACCTTGCAATTCCATGTTTAATTCAGGAAACCATAAATGGAGGAGGAGGGGGGGAATCTCATTTCTCCTACAAAACAAAAGGATCTCTAAGGAAAAGCAAACCCTTAAAGAAAATATAGTATGTATAATACATTATGTGTACTTCTCCACTGGCCAGAGCTACATATGTAATGTTACAGACGTCAGTGGTCTCTGTAGACTTAATTATACACCTGGTGGCAAACCTTAAAAAAAAAAAAATCTAATCCATCTGAAATGTGATATTAATAGTAGACAGCCATCTTCCTGCAGGTTTGTGGCACAAAAACACTGAAAATCCTGCACAAATGCAAAGTAACGTGTTTGTATTCATCTTGTCTCTCTTTAGTTTTTGCTCAGATTTTACAAAAAGCTTGAAAACTTTCCTCCTTACAACCAAGAACCATCAGACTCGATTCACCTACGAGGACTCTGACATGTGGAGAAGATGTTGACGTAGTGTTTTCAGTTCTCCAAGAGCAATAGTCCTTTTAATTCTGATCATATAAACAGGAAATATTTTAAGCCATGTCAAAAAATCTGAGTTCTCAAGGTCTACGGACTCTGATTGTGAACATGTGGATCCATCTGCTTGCTCCTTTCTGCAGCCTCACCTCCTCCTCACCTCTGCCAGGCCATATTCTCCTCATTGTCTCCACAGACCTGCCATTTTCATCCACCCCCACCTCAAATATCTGCTGTTTTCCTGTCTTCGGTTACACCTGCTCACCTGTTTCTCGTTGGTAATCACCTCTGCCCCCCTCCTACTCACACACCTCTTCCCAGATATTCTTATCACCTCGGCAAACAGTTTTATATGAGCTCCTCTGTCTGCAGTGCCTGATTATTTGTCTGTTCAGACTTCCCCCTTTTTTTTAAATGTTTTCCTTGTAATTCTGTGTCATGCAAAGATCCTTTCATCCACACCTGCATGTTTGTTCATCTGTCTGCCTGCTTTGTGTGTCTTTTTACTGCTTTTACTGTAACGATATGTGTTGCAGACAATGCTGGGCTGAAACTATTGGCATGCAATCAGTCAAATAAAATAAACCTTTAAAATCCAGTTCAAAACATTTGTTTCAAAATGGATCTAAAAGTGATCAAAGGAACTAAGTCACAATAGTTTTATTTAATAAGTTACATCTCTGTTATTAAAAGGGTTAAATTTTATAAAACTGGTTACAAAACTATAAGAAGCAACAAATTCATCAGCGTATTGTGTTGAGAAACAGCTTTTAACTCAAAATATTGAGTGTTTCAGTGCGATATAATTTCAGTATAACCACATTAGGTCATTTATAGATTTCTTTAGAAATGGACATCTCAAAGATTTTTATTTCAAACAAGCTTGTGATGAGTTTTTGATCTTTTTAATGATCAGATATCTGTTTTAACACTGACTCCAGCAGCTTGTTAAGATTCTGTCTTTGTCCAATAATTTCTATTTGATGTGGTCACCTTTGCCTCTGGTGACAAACCCTGTTGGGAAGAGTAGATATTCTGATTAATGCTTGCAATAACTGTACATCATTAATAACAGCTGTACATAGATCATTCTCCCTCTTCCTGAAACAAATTTAACTATGGGAAGCAAATTAGTGTATGGGAGAATGTTATGGTATTTAATAGAGGTCATCTTTCATGAAACAGCTCTATTGCCATCTAAATTGTATAGTTTAAGGTCATTTCTCTAAATTGTCACAATTAGGAAAATATTTTGCTCTTTTCATCTGCTGTTGCCCTTCTGCATGACATTTATGTTACACATTATGTGTCATGTGGGTGTCAGCAGCCGTATGCAGCCTCATTATGCACATTCTCTCAAAAGGTGAACATGTTTGCATCCAGTTTTTCGTATTGACCCGTTTCCTGCATGTCCATCAACTTTAACAGCTCATTAGGATTAAGCCAGCTGTAGACATGAGACACCAAATTAGTTTTAAATATGAACAAAAAAATCTAGCATATTGCCTGAGCTTCTTAAAGACAGATTTAATTAATATCAAATTGATTGTCTATTGTTAAAGCACACTGAGAGCTGATAGCTAATTACCCCAGTGTACCTGCAGGTGTATTAGATATTATGATCTGTTGTCTGATCCTTATTTCACTGTCATGCATTTTCTATAAAATAAAACATGACTCCAGGTTGAGTTCCTGAACACACCAAACATTGTCATCAAAAGTGACAAGAGGCTGAAGCAGCTAAATTAATCACAGCATGGCCTTCAGTTGTTTTATCTGACAGGTGATTTTGATTTAGATCTCGTGGTTTCATTGAATTCATTTTGGCCTTTGCTGGGGGCTAAAATGGGTAGATTCTGCCACCTGTGGGGCAAACAGAGAGTCACAGCCAGACAGAGAAGGAACGTGTTACCTCTTAACTCACAAGACTTTTTACTAGACATAAAATTTTGAAATCATTAAGTTAAAACAAATAAAAACACATGCAAAAGAGATGTAATTAAAATCAAAGATAAAATGTAAAAGACAAAGATGTATTTTTAAAAAAAAGGCAAAGTAAAGATAAATTAAAGATAAACTAAACTTAAAATAAGCTAAAGTTAAAACACTAGGCTGTTAATACAATATTCAAGTATAAGATCATTATTTTATACCATAATTAACCTCGTTTTGAGCAGGTGTTACCATTAGCCTGCGTTCAGAGGGTGTACTGTCCCTTTAAGAGTTTCCTCTTTCGCCTTTTTGGACCTCATCGGTTTCCGTTGTTCCAGGAAGTGTTTGTGTCGATGCTGGTTGCGCAGCTGAGAGCTCACATTCATAGGCTTTTAGCAACTTTGTGCATCAGCGCAGGTTTTTAAATAAATTTACTATTTATTGTGGACTAAATTAAGGTGTAGAAATGTCGGGGGGAACCCGTCTGGAGAACGCAAACCCTGTGATCTTCCAGCGGTCGGGTGAAAGGCTGCTGACGGCGACGGACGAAGATGAAGACGTGCACGACCCCATCGACGACAGGGAAATATTTGATATCCTGTTTTTAACCACAGCTGACTGTTTTTCCGCTTTCTGAATACTTTTACACCTACCTGATGTGTTTGGGGTTTGATATTTTAGCTGATATTCTGAACACGATACGCCTTTGCTGTGTTACATCCAGTTGCATCATTTCTTAACATTAACTTTCAGTAGTGTAATAGATCAATTTGATATCTGATTTTTCCACATTACCTAAAAAAACTACTATTCTGTGTGGCATTCAGTTAAATCAAGCTAATTAGATGAACTTAAATTGACTTAGTTGTGTTTTATGCTGACACCAGATATCTATATTTTATTATCGCTTATTTAGAGGCAGGTGTTACATGTGTAGGTTACATGTGTATTAAATATGCAGACAGTTTTGGTATAAATAGCAAAACAAATAAAACTACATTCACTGTGACACTTTAGTATTTTACTTTGTACGTGGAAGTTATTTATAGTAAAAGTAAAATCAGGGCTGGGTAATATATCAATATTGTATCAATATCCTGATATCGTCCTAGATTTTGAATGTCATCTTGTTTAATTGTATAAATATGATCGTTTTCTTGTTTTAAATGCAGCATTTCAGTAAAGTGATGTTATTTTCTAAACTTCACATCCTGTTTTTGCTGTTCTAATATTTATCTTTACTAATGTAGTTTTAATAACCACATCACCGATGATAATTTATCAAAACGCTCAATGTGTTAATATCTTGTGAAAGCACCAATAGGCAACCAAACAATATTGAAGAGGACAACACACAATGGCAGTGTTTATGTGTATTTTTTTATCATGTTGTATTAAATTCTTTAACTGGACTTAAATCTGATCAGATCCATCAACGACCCGGAGCATCCTCTGTCTCTGGAGGAACTCAATGTTGTGGAGCAAGTACGAGTCAAGGTAGGCACCTTTTTAATAAATAGTGTTTGTGTGTTTTCACTTATTTCAGGTAAGAAATTAAAACACGGTTGAGCTTGGCTTTTATCTCCCTTTATTTCATTATTATGGCCGTCATTAATCTCCCTCTTTGCTGCACTTACAAAATAAGTAATCTGAACTTAAAGACATTTGACATTTAACACAAACCTTTCACACTCCAGCCAACATTAGTAAAATAAGAATTATTCACTTTATTTCACTGCAAAAGCAGCCGTCCTCCTCAGTAAATAAGAGAAAATAAAAGAAAATTCCAATCACAGATGATGATTGTTTGTCTTTTCCTCAGGTTAATGATGCAGAGAGCACAGTGGGTGTTGAGTTCACACCCACAATCCCCCACTGCAGCATGGCGACACTCATTGGCCTGTCAATCAAAGTCAAGCTCTTACGCTCCCTGCCCGACAGGTTCAAAGTACGTCTGAGTTTGTTAGTGTTCACGAACATCACCTTCCTGAACAACATGTGAAAAAATGTGGAGTTTTCAGACTATAAATGCTGTTTTTGTTTGTTTCCCCTCAGATTGACGTCCACATCACTCCTGGGACTCATGCCTCAGAGGAAGCAGGTAGAAAAATATCATCCAGAGACAAAAGGAGTGATAAGATAATATTAAATATCTAAGCAGTCATAATACTGCTGGTACTAGTCATTGTTAAGTGGGAGAAAAGGTTATGATTGTAAGATTTGTCATTTTCATTCCTTATATTGTGTGTGTGCAGTGAACAAACAGCTAGCAGACAAAGAAAGAGTGGCGGCAGCTCTGGAAAACTCCTCGCTGCTGGAGGTCGTCAACCAGTGCCTGACCACCAGGAGCACCTGAGCACCCGATCGGCTTTGTCATCTCCGACTTTCAGTCACTCTTAAATGCAGCAGAACTCTCTGACCAGCTGTGATCATTTCACACGTGGCCCCTTTTTGACAACTAAGATTTATATGTCAAGCTTTCTGTTTACTTTCTTTAATCCAGGTGTGAACAGCTGCAGCTGCTGTTTGTACAACCTGCTTCGGTGTTTCTGGAGTACAAGCAAAGCTAACTCTTAAACCTCCTACATGCAGCATTTTAGCCCTGTTTAAAGTATTATTCTCAAACAAAGTCATGAAATTGAAAGTCACTTGAATTCTCATGACTTTGTGTGAGTGTGACTAAACAATGTGGTGAAAACAGCTTTAAATTATTCGACCAAATCTTAATTGATGGGTCAGATTGTAAAGCACAGTGTCAGTTCCCATATGGTGCAGCGGTTAGCATTCCTGGTTTTCACCGAGGCGTCCAGGCTGTATTTGGTGGTGTGGGAACATTTTCACGTCTTTCAGCCAACGTTCATTACGCTGCCATTTACTCTTGTACTGCAACAACACAGTTTAAACTTCACATCAGCTCTGTACACTCAGTTCACAGTATTAATTTGATCTCTAAACAGGAATTGATCCATTATTTGCTAAAATGTTACACATAGCAACTTTCAATATGTCCCCTTAAGAAAGCAATAGAAACTGTTACTCGTAATGCAGAAAAGTTTGGACAAAGCAAAACAATTTTGGTGCATCAGTGTGAAAAAACTTTGTTCCATGTAAATCCTGTTTTATCTTATTAAGTCTGTTTATAATAATATATTTTTAGCACAATATTTAGACTTCACATCTGCTGAGAATCTGCAGGAACGATTCTTAGCTGTGAATATATAATAGTGATGCTTTTGACATTTTATTCAAACTTGTCAAATTGGTTAATAAAATTAAATAATGGAGATATGTGTGTGTGTGTTTCTTCTGTATTTATGACATCAGGAATACAAAAAATATCATCAGCCATTGACAATCAATGGACTCAACTGTACCTTTGAAAGAAAATCTTGTATGTAAATGCTCAAAGCTGCTTTTAAATAAACTTTTTTTATTCTTTGGGGAAATTCAATGAATCACAGATCCTGGAATACAAAGTAAATTTGCAATTATAAAAAAAGAAGTGATATTTGAGAGGGTTTTATTTGATTTTCTACATGTTGAAGTCACACATGTTTAATGCAGTTCAATACAGCAGCTCAGATGTAAATGGTGTGTTTGTTAAAGACTTGATTCAACTGTAAGCTTATTTATACCATAGATGGTGGTGATGTTGTAAGTGCAAAATATCTACATTAACAAAACTTCCTTTAATTCATTTTCAGTCTTGTCACAAATATTCATGTAAACCTGTGGTCAAATATTTATACTCTGTACTTTTAAGACTCACTCCTTCCTGCACATCACAGCATCAGGATCCGCCCAAGATCACTTAGTCATGCAGACAATTTTAGTGGTTTAATGCACACATGAATATTGCAAAGCGAGACTGGTTGTCCTTAAATATCCTCGCAGCAAAACATCTTATTTAATATCTTTATTATTCCAGCAGGAGGCGCTCTTTTCCCGTCCCTCTGCAGTCAGTGGCAGAGGCTGATAACGGGAAGTTTGTGTCCATTCAGATCTGGCAGAACAAACCACAGCGGAGTCCAACATGCTTGTCCACCCACGACTCCTTCACTGACTCCAGTCAGCAGCTCTCCTTTAAGTCTCATTCAACCAGACAAGCCCACAAAGATCTTTCTGAAATAGGAAATAGTTTCACAAAATCCTTAACTGAGGGGGAGTACGACAGGTTGTGTCAAAGTTACGCAAGTTTTAAATACTTAGTCAAAATTATTTAGCATTTTTTGTTAGAGTTTATATAAGTAGACAGTTGACTCACAGTTGTAGAAAAGAAAATAATTGAGAGAGAAAACATCTTTATTAACATTTTAATGACTAACTCCAGAGTTCAAATTCATTTATTGTGAATGAATTTTAAAAGTTCTTTAAAAAGTCACAATCAACACACTGAACACATTTTTTGTGTACTTTTGATGTAAATAAACACACAAACAAACAAACAATACCACTACACATGCTTTTTTTTTATTTTGGGAAAATAATTGTTGTTCCCCAGGCTGCACTAATAAGGACTTTTTTTCCCCTCCTCTCTTGTTCCACATCTGGAAACATTGCATCACTGCTAAAACCCCGGATAAGAGACCCAGCCGGCACAGCTGCATTAGCTGAAACCAGAGTCATGTAGACTCAGAGTTCAGTCAACAAAACAGCCATCAGAGGGTGAGGAGGAACAAGACAGTCAGCTCAGGACAAGATACAGGATATGGAGTGTTGCTTTTGAGAATGTAGCCTGATATAACCCTTTGACAAACAAACACAGAACACAGGATACAAATGTTCACTCCACCTACAACAATGTGTGTTGTTTTAACAGCTGTACGCTGCATTTAGATATCTAGAAAAACAAGGTGCTGGACAAAAAAACTGCGATAAACTAATGATAATTGTTAGCTCAAGTCCCTTTTTGAGTTGTTTGCACGACAAAATTATTTTTTTTGCTCAGTTTTCATTATGATCATGACATGAATTGATTATGCAAAGAGAGTCTGAAATGGAAACACGATTTAAAAAAAGTTAATTTAATGGATAAAACAAACTTATACTATTATGATACGTATAACAATTTGTTGCAGATGACATGCATACTTGTAGCTATACTTAAAACTGACTTTTATTTTTTTATTTTATTTTTTTTAACCAAAAGTTGGTTTGCTTCAGTTAGTTTAAAACTCATTTATAGCCCCACTTAGCTGATTGAAGTATCATTTACAATCAGACATCCCTTATTTCCCCCCTAAAAATAACTGTATTTCCTCAAACAGTGTCTTCCGTAGGAGAGACTTGGCTCAACCCACTGTACATACGGCTCTGCCTGAGCCCAGTTTAGCTGGCCTGCCTGCCTGCCTGCCTGACTGACTGACTGACTGCCTGCCTGCCTGCCTGGTTGCCAGTCCTCTGCAGACTTCAGGATTGGCTGCACGGAGCTCCCCGACACCAACCTCAGCATACTGACGGTCGATGGAAGATCATTAGCCGTGCACAGCGTTTCAAACCAACAGAGGTGGGTTAAGCAAACATTGTGTTAACTTTGGTTTTAAGTTTTTCTTTTTTGGTGTGTGTGTGTTTGTGTGTGTGTGAGGATGGCCTCAGTGAAGCGGAAACCGTGAGACCCGAGGTCGGTTTACAAGCAGAAAGAAAGTTGTCATCCTCCAGAGAAGCAGCTGGGACCGATTCCAGCAGTGATGGCGAACGGATTCATACGGAGTGTTTACTTCA
>JAPZDV010000003.1:21265051-21282591 GCA_029814665.1 Acanthurus lineatus
AGGGACGGGGCTCCGGCGGGGATGTGGGGTGGGGTGGTTGGGGGGGGGGGGGGGGTTTCGGCGACAGGCCAAGGTTAGTCCTGTTCTTCCACCCGCACCCGACGATGGTCAGTGTGAGTGTTGTGTTAAGAGTTTTTCTTTTTAAAACTCTCGTGTTTTCATGAAGTGAGTGTGTGGCTCGTCGCACAGAGTCGAGCTGAACTTCAGGCATGTGTGTTTTCCAACAGAGCTGCTGCACAGAGGAGAGGAGAGGAGAGGAGGAAGAGCTGGGGGAATTAACTGCAGTGTTTTCACATATTTGGGTTTTTATTTTCAGAGAGCTTTGTAGGGAGCAGAGACCACTGGTGGGAACACACACACACACACACACACTCAGAGGGCCAGATGCAAAAAGAAAAAGAAGCTCTTGACTTCATCTGGACGAATCATCCACATTGAAAGTGGCATAAATTCATTGGAAGGAAAAGGAATTTGTATACATATACATATGTGTGTGTGTGTGTTTGACAGAGCTCCATTTGGCTGTAAGCAGTCACACTCCGTGCACATACATACACACACACACACACACACACACACACACTGACTCTGAGGCTTTGCAAGTTCTGTAAACATTTAGTTTATAGGGAACTGCTTGTTTTGAATGGAGGCATTCAGGGCAAACACACGCCGATATGACACTGACCTGCTCTCCTGACTCACAGGTCTGTGCGCTCACCTTCATACGAGGCAGCTGCATGGATACTGCAGCTCATTTTTTGTACTTGCACTGTTTGGATTGGTCGACTTCGAACTTTTATCTTGTGCAAATGTTTATCTCTCACCCCGTTTTTTAATTGTTCCTCATTTGCAGAACAGGTGGCGTGTAGGTGTTCGATGTGGGAGATAAAATCATGCGACGCGCTCGTCTCGAGCTGAGCAATATGGCTGAAATAAGAATCATTATTTAAATATTTACTTATTTTTGGATATCCTGTTTCTCGCAATATGACAAACACAGGCAAAACCACACTTGATACTCAGGTCTTATGGAGGGTTTAACACTGTTTGCTCTGCTTTTAAATTTAATTTTGTCAGTCTTTATTTCAGTTTGCTTTAATTTGTGGTGTGATCAAATTATCTACATAAGATCCCACAGTGAGATAAGGAACTATAATATTAGATTTTTGCATGACATGATGGTCTGTCTAAAACACCGCTTTGTTTGGAGTGATGGGGGGAGTCGACACTAATCTAGTTTTCCTCAAAGAATCGCAGTATTAAAATGCTCTCTGCGTCACACAGCTTATTGTTGAGAAGTTTGAACAAGTGAAGACCAAAAAAAGCTGTGATGCTGAGTTAAATGAATGTAATCCAGTTAAATTAAATATGATCTCTGTAGCTGTATCATTCAAGCAGTCTTGAGTTTGAGTGGTGAACCTCGCCACATCCTTTCTCGTGAACCGCTGAGCCTTTCGAGGATGCCCCTCTCTTACTAGAAATGAACCAATTTCTCCAAATGTCTCATTTAAATAAAGCCGACTTGAGATCCTTTCTGACTGAGATGAACGCCGCAGTGATGCAGGTTAAATCCCATTCTGTCATAAAGGGCTTTTATAGTTTATTTACAAAGTTCTGTTTGGTCGAAGAACAGTGGAATTTATCCCAAACAGCAGACGTTTTGAAGCTTTAATCCTGATGACTGAGATGGATTTACAGAAGTTGATTTTCAGAGTCTGGCTGTCATGTAGAGTTCAGGGGAATATTGACTCACAGGGGTGTGAATATTTTATGTGAAGTGTTCCAGCACAGTCGCCCAGTTTGTCGTAGGATGTTTTTTTTTTTTTGGATCCATGTCACATGTGAAAATGTGGTTCTTCGATTGCAAAAGATCCATCCACTTCAAAAATGAAGAGAGATGTTTGTCATAGCTGGACCGGAGCGCTGTAAGGCATCAGAAGGTCTCACGGAGTTGTTCAACCAGCAACCACAACAACAACCACCAAGATTCAGAGTTTATTGTCTGGTGCTTTTTTTTCTCACTTAGCGATGCACTTACACACTTACACAATGAGGTTTTTGCCTTCTGATCAGCTCACAGTTCAGGTTCATGCAGACTGGAGGACTCAAGAGGAGACACTGCAAACCTCAAAATACTGCAACTGAAATACAGATTTCAACTAATTTCACTTCAATTTCCTATTTATGTCTCAGTAACCATTTTGAAACTTATTGCAAGAGGATCTTAAAGCCAAAGATGGGCATGTTTTGAGGTGTTTTTACCTTGTTTGACAGATGTTGCAGCTCAAACACAACCACAACATGCCTGTAAAAACTTACAAGTGGCATGTCTGGTGTTATATTATTGTGTTTCTACAGAGTTTTATAACATTCTGTGAGTTTACTTCATGAAGTTCCTTAATAGAAATTAGAGGTCATTATAAGGAACCTGTATGTAGACACGTAGTGTGTGTGAGAGTGTGTTTGTCAGTATTTTTTAAGCTTGTTCCTGTGCAGAAGCTGTTCATTTCTTTCTTGTTTTTCGAAAGTGTGGAGGTCATTGCAGAGCAGAGAGGCATCTTGTTTTCGTGCTCATCTCGCCTCTGGTTATCTTCTCATTCATGTCACAGAACTCGTTTTTTTCGTTCATTGTAGCTCTGAGTTCTTGGCATTCCTCAGCAGAGCAGTGGGGACGAACCGGGTGCTGGTTAGGAAGTGAGGGGCTGGACGTCCATTTATTAAAAACCCTAACTGACGTCCTTCCTCGAACTTTACACAGAGAAGTTTGAAAGTTCCTCTCATGGTTTTGTGCTCTGCTCTGCTCTCGGGGCTGAAGAGATGTGACGTGAGAAGACTCGCAAACGGGGTCGAGCTTGTTTGGCAGTCAGAGGATAGCGTGTGCATTTGTTTAGCGTGTGTGGGTTGTCGTAGAGCCATAATGCAATACTGTGCTCTCTGTTTGTGTTCAGCTCTGTTTCCTGTGTAAAGCATGTGATCCGAGCATCTCGCGGTCCATCCAACAATGAAACCCATGACCATGCGCCTAATGCACTGTGCATGCAACAGGTCAAAGTCATCGACGGCCGATTAATGTGGTCAGGACCAACATGATGTAAACACAAACGATGGATGTGGTCCGCATATCTGATTAGTATTAGATTTTACCTTCTATAAAAAGCAGCGTGGTTACTGCTGCTCACTTTCATTCGCTCTGCCACTTTATTAAACTGCTAGTAAATGTGGGTTTCTGCAAAAAAAAAGGCTTAAAATGTGGCTAGAGGAAATTCCTAAATGTAAAGATGACATTTTGAATGACATTTTTGTGGCAACTCTTGCTTGACCCACCATAAGTGACTCATATGTGGTGTGATGTGCGATCACAAAGCATCTAAAGTGGCTGACTAGCCTGCAGGCGAGCTGCACTAATGTTCATGTGACTGTGACATACAGGATGGGGGGGCATCTCAATTCGCCTCTGCTTCTCCGTCCTTTCTGTTCTGCTTTCGTAGCGGTTTAGGCTAATGACTCCAGTGACTGTTTGGCCTTCAGCTGTGTGTTAATGATAAGAGCTACCACATCCCTAGTTTTATGGTAAAGATCAGGAAACATCAAGAGACAGCTGAACATGATGACCTCATTTCATAAAGTCAGAGAAAGTGTGTTTGACAGAGGGGTCACAAAGAGGAAATACTGAGAAAATCACAGTATAATGAATTAATTTTAAAAGAAATCTAGTCTTTTATCACAATATATATGAACAATATGTATATATTACCCTGCCATATTGCACCATCTGCTGTTTTGAGCAGGAAACCGCTGTCTCATGTCACAACTCAAGGCTTTTAGCATGTGTTTAATTATTTATTTTATCCCTCTGTTTCAGCACATAATGACCGAGTGTGTGTGTGACTGATGCATCAGCAGCAGTTTTACTGCTTTGTACCTCTTGATGTCAGATGATGTCAGACTCTTGTTGAAGAAATAGATATTTTTGGGGAGTTCCCATCGCCGGTTTCTGGCAGCAGAAGGTTAGCTAACTTAGCATAAAAGGCAGGAAACAGGGAAAAAAAAAAGACTTGCCATTTTCTGTCAGAAGGTAATAAAATCCACCTGCTCTCACCTCCGAAGCTCACAAAGTGATATTGTATAACTTGCTGTTTTTTTTTCCAAACAAAACACGGATGATTTTCTTTTCATTAAGTGATTGAAGAGCGCTTTTTGATCCAACTCCAACTCTCGGATAGAAAGTGATCATTCTTAATTTCCAATATGTAACACTCTTCATTTAGAGCTGACCTCAGTATTCAGCAAAATACTTACAGATGTTTTTTAATTTTTTTTTTTTTTTAGGGATTATTTTAGTGGCACTGAATTCGCTGATTCAGCAGTCACAATGTGACAACATGATTTATGAAGAAAACTAAATTGGGCAGGAAGGAAACAGAGTCACAGACACTGACATCATTTCTGCATCTAAACCTGACTGAGATCAGGCCAAATGAACTGAACTTTACAGGTTTTACTAAAATAAAACTCAGTGCATGTAAAGTGTTTCTGTTACAACCGTGTTTCTGTTTTTTCACAATGATAAAGAAACAAATCGACAGTTTTCAGAATTATAATTTGCTTTCATAAACAGTTTTTTGTGGGTGTGTGGAGGCATGTTTGGTTTTTTGGGTTTTTGTTCGGCCTGTAACCCCTTTTTAAAAAAAGGTCTTGTAGCTTCTCATGTGGAGTCACATCAAGTTCCTGTTGCACACAGTTTTTTTTAAACGCTAGGTGCTGATTTAACAGTGTGAGCATTTTTTCCTGCAACATTGTCCAATTGAAATGGCCTCAGTGGGGGAAAAAAAAAAACAAAACTGGCCTTTTCTTACCGAAGCACCAGCTCAGACACGTTTTTCCCCTCACCGGAGACTCGAGGCTGGTAAAGAAAAACAGCTGAGCGCAGGAGAGAAGGCCAAAGAGTTTGTTAAAGACGCAGCTCTGGTGCTGTAGTTGGCTGGAAAGAGGAGATGAGAGGGAGAGTATTGAAGTCGGGCCGATGGTGGGTTGGCAGAGCGCCCCTGACTGTGCGATGAAGCAGGAAGTGAGACACTGAGAGCACAGGAAGTGGCTGCTGTGTGGAGCTATGCTAACGCTTTTGTCCAGCAGCTTTAAGGGCTGGGATCAATTCACTTTGAGTTACACTGAAGCTGTTCTTCATTTTCTTTCAATAATTCACTTGGAGGACTTTTCTTTAAACCCTCTTTGTCCTTTATACTCATGGTGTGTTTAAGTCGTCTTGTGTCTAATATTTATCAGAATGCATTTTGAAGATGATGAATGAATTAAATGTAAATGAAGCACAGCCACGATGTTCGACGTATAGCAGCTAGTGATGCAAAATGCAGCCAAAACATTTTATTATTTGGCTTTTGTAATAATCCAAAGGATACAGTGAGAACAGAACAGCCAAATAGGCAAAAAAGGGGGTTTTGAACACACAAATAACTGTAATAAAAGCCAGTTAAAGCTGCAAGATTATAAAAATAAAACCACATCATTTCATTTTATATCAAGATCATAATTTAAACACAGTTACATACTGTCTTTAGAAACTTCTTGTCTGTAGATTTCACTGAATTTCAAATATAATTTAAATAATAAACACATTAAAAATAAATGTATATAATACACATATGTTCATTTTATGTATACAGTGGGGTGGTTTTGAGTCAGTTTATCTTATATTGTTAATTATCCCACACCTGACAACATCATGTACAATTCCTTTTATGTGATTTCTATCTATAATTTCTATAGTTTTTTTGTAGGTGGCAGTAATGTGCCTTCATACTGGTTTCCATCCACCAGAGAACCATAAAGATAAAAGTCATGCAGCTCATATTTGTTCATTTATGGTAACAAACTCTTTCTCTTCCCCCTTTAAATTTGCATTTTGAGTGTAATTCAATCGCTGTAGATACAAAAGACACAGAAAAACAAAGTTGCATTTGAGGATTGGCTGATATGTAAGCTGATATTGTTTTTGTTCCTTTTGAATTTCCCAAAAATTACCAATAATCATGTTGTGAAAAGCTGATATCATTACAGACTTAGAGGAGAACGAAACATGCCACAGTCTCACTGAGAATAAGTTTGGGCCTTTAGAGAAGGAAGATCATTCATGCTGTTAAAGAAAAGGGAGCATTTGACTCGTAACTTTGGAAAAAAAACAGAACATCATTGTGAAACAGAATGCGACACACAATTATCATTTTGTCTGTCACTTCTTTTCTTATCAGAAGAAGTCAGAGAGACGAATTTCCCAACAGCAACCATTTTGCTTGTTGTCCTTCTATTCCATCCTTTCATTTTCCTTCCATCGAGTCTTTTCTTCCCTTCTCTCTCCTTCAGTGTTCGCTGCCATCGCCTCCTCCTTCCCCGTGCTCCTCGGTGTGAACATGTTTTCTCACTTAGTCAAAAAAGTCACCGAACAAGCCACTTTGTGTCAAACTGACCAGTTCGCGGTGAGTCGCTGCTCTGATGTCTCATCCTCCTGACATCACGGACTCGCCTTTCTTCCTCCTTTCAGGATAAACACAGGAAGCACAGTGTGTAATCAATCATCCATCATGATCTCAGACGTCACCGACTGCTGAGTGGATGATGGATTTTCACATTGTGGTCCTTCGATACAAGAAATGCACTGAGTAATCTGATGTGACTGAGAAATTAAATGACACAATCTGTCGAAACTACAAGCTGGTTTGATTTTAGATTAAAATAAAATGAAATGAGGATGATGATGATGACTGCGGATCTTGATGCTGTTTGATCAGTGAATGTGTGCACTTATTGAGGCAAAAAAGGCTTTTATTTGAGAAAAAAGAAGTTATGATTTAGCGGTGCAGTGCTGTCGTAAGTGACAAAACTGGTGCATTACTATTTTTGAAAGTGTAATGTTTTATAACAGTGGGGCTTTTTAATGAAATGTTGGAAGTTTGCAACCCATTTTGGTGTTCGATTTTACGTATTTATTATCAGCTTGTGTCAGAAATTTCCACAGTATAAATAACAAAAACAGAGATGTGAAAGTTGAAAGATAATTTTTTAATATCAGATGAGTCACTCTGAGTTTTATGCAGCGATTGTGGATGAATTAACTCTTTGAATTCACCCCAGTTTCATATGTAATTGAACCTTGACCTGCTGCAGAACTTTATATCATTCAGCTGTGGGAACCCCAGCACCCCCTCCCCCCTCCCTCAGGTAGGGAACTTAAAAAAAAAACAAAAAAAAAGAGGAAGTGGTGAGCTCTGTGCATAAGGTCTGTGTGTGTGTTGAAGTGGGACTTCTCCGAATGTGAGGTGACAGTTTAGAGGAAGAGGAATCAAGAACTTGATGCAGAATGTTTCTGAGAGATTTTTTTTTCAGATGCTGCTAATCTTCCGCTTTTTCTAATTTTCAGCTGTATGTGGTTGCTGTTCGTATTTTGCACTTTTTTGAGGAATGAACTAAGGTGCTTCTTCTACTGTCTTCTGAACCTGCTGCTGATTCTTCTATGGACACAGATTGAGTAAGTAGACTCGCTGATCTGTTCTTTCCACCGACAGGTTTTCACCGTGTTGTCGCATTGACATGTTTTTTGACGGCTATGCAGTTGTCTTCACACCTTTGTTGTGCTCGCTGTGATGTGGTTGTAAAGAAATTATTTGTGAAAAACATTCATGGTTTCTCCTGTATAAAGTTTAACTCTTTTGGTGATTAATCAGTTGTTATAAGTCACTTTTTCATTAAAAATGAAATCCCCATTTTAAAATGCTGAACCAAATGACAAAAGTTTGATTCTGAGTTTGAAACCAACTTCACTTGGACTAGATACGATACATTTACTCTGAGATTAGACTCCGTTACAGAATGTGAGTTTAGTTATGGGAATATAGATTTGTTAAAGAAGTAAAAGAACATGTACACAGAGCAGAATGATTTTTACTGTACTTGTGAGGTCATTAGCAGTATATCTGCAGTTATACTGCAGACGATGACGTTATGTTGTGTATTTAAGCTGATGAGTGTAATGTCGATACTGTTTGACTTCCATTTGATCCGTTAGTGCTACACAGTAGAGACGTGAGATTTATAATATATACTGAAGATGTGTTGAGGATTATGTTTTCATAAATTTAGCCAATTTCAAAGATTAAACTGTGAAAATTTGCAACCTAGAAATCACTTAAAATAAAAAGTCGGCCCTTTCAAACCCAAAGATCACCAGGAAAATCACACAGACTTGACTTAAAAGATTATTTCTTTAAAATGTAGCTTAAAATTAAAAGAGTTGTGTTCTTTGTTGGAGGTGGTTTACGCTATTGAGGAAATAGTTCAGATGGTACTGTTGCATGTTGCTCAATGTTTTGACTCGGAGGTGTGATCACATTTAGAAGCATATGTGTTGCAAGTGTGTGTGTGTGTGTGTGTGTGTGTGTGTGTGTGCGAGTCTCTTTTAGTCATCTGAACTTCGTCCATATCTAAATTTATTTATTCACATCTGGTTGCATCGCATGTATGTCAAGAGAGGAAACACGTACACACACGCATGCACACGCTCATAGAAACCTTTCTAAAACGAAATCCTTTGATGGAGCTAATTTTTACTGAAGATGTTTATTAATACATTAATACAAAAGTTTCGATCACAAGACGTGTTTGAAACTTATTTCTTTATTTGAATTATGTTCAAGAGGTAAACTTAACCTGCTGAGTCAAAGTCTAAAACTACAACAGAACCACATCTGTTACCGGGCATGGCCTCCATCTGTGTGTGTGTGTGCGTGAGCCGGTGCATGTGAACACACCACAGGATGTTAGCTTAGCCACTCAGCACTGTTCCTGCACAGCCGACACATTTATTACTACTGTGTCAAAAAATGACCTGCTCAGTTTTCAAAAGCAACTCAGGTTTTTGTTTTGTTTTTTTTTAAACCAGCAGCACTTTGATGTTTTCATTCATATATACATTAAAAAAGTTTGAATGTTGTTATGTTGAATTACACAAAGAGTTTTATTTATCTTCTTGTTGCTGGAACATGTAATATTTACTGTTGAACTGTGTGAGAACTCGGGTGGAGCTGAGTCAAAAGTAATGGGACGTTTCCACACCATGATGTACTCACCTCCACCCAATCATCGCCCCTGAGACCAGAAAAGTGTCCTGTTTTTCGCCCACCAGTCAGTTCAGTCTGCAGCATTTCGTGTGAAGCAGAGTTTTGGTCATAAAGTGACTGAAATTCATTCCAGCATCATTTTGTCGTAGTGAACGCTGACATTTTGATTCCCATCCATGAAAGGTGTCTTTGTCTCTTAAGCAACCAAAAATATGATATTTCCATTTATTTATAAAAGAGGATCCATAATTTTGAGTCAAAGTTAAGAATACTCTTTAACTTTATAATATTAAACTCTTTGTCTTTTCATTGTCACAATATGAACCAAAATTAATTTGATATTGAAGGGAAATGATGCCACTGTCACATTTATTCTTCCTCTAGAATGAAATTTAGGAAGCGTTAGATAATTATTTTATGATATATTATCATAGAAATAATTAGATCATACGAACAGTTAGTAGGTAAAATCTACAAAAAGACATTTTATGTTAATTATATTCTGATTGTTTACAGGAACTCTGTAAACTGCATCTGTTGCGATTATTGAGATATGATGATAAAGACTCTGAGAGTCTAAACAATTCTGGGTTTGGTGCCTTCGAAGTGCTCACATGGGTTGAATTTTAGTCTTTTAAAAGCTTTTTAAACCCTGTTTTTCACTTTGAAGTGAACAAAGAATGAGAGATAAAAACAATCAGCTGTGTGTTTGAGTTTCAAGAGTCTGAATTTACATCCGAATTCATTCATGTGCAACCTTTGTGAAAAAATACAGTGTAATACTCAAACCTTTAACTTTTCGGCCACGTTGAGATGAGATTATACATTGTGTGTGTGTGTGTGTGTGTGTGTGTGTGTGTGTGTGTGTTTGCAATAACTTTAATGAGGTGAAAGAGCACAGGAGGTTCAGTGGCAGGATGAAGAAGCCTTTTTATGGCCATTTGTAAACTAAAACATATGTGAGCTCTATGCAGTGCCTGTGTGTGTGTGTCTGTGTGTGTTCGTTAGTGTGTGAGTGTGTGTATGGTGTGTATGTGTGTGTGTTTCTTGACAGCGTCAGTTCAAAGGATCCACACGCTGGAATCCCTCATCTCATCTCCTCTTTCTGCCTCCATTTCTACTTCTCCCTCTCTTTCTGTGTCAAAGGAGCCATTGTGGATTCTTAGCTAATATTAGGTCGTGTGTGTGTGTGTGTGTGTGAGAGAGTGTGTGAGTGTGAGTGTGACACAGAGAGGGAGAAGTAGTGTAGTGCTTTTTGCATTTCCACACACAGGCCTGTTTCCTATGGCGGAAGTCGATGTCTTCTGCATTCGCTCAGAGCTGCTTCAGTACAAATCAACAAACTTTGCATCAACCGACAGGCACTTTGCTTCTTTCCAGTCACGTTTCTGTGTATTTTGAAGATCACAGTACAAATTGTGATCCTGAGAGAGGCTAAAATCTCAACTGTCAGCCACACAAATCAAGGAGAAAGTTACTCTAACAGTCCTTCTCTCTTGCAACACCATTGAAACCGAACATAAGTCTCATTGACTCTGTTCTTTCTGCCTGATTTCATGTGGCACATCTGCAGTTGTGTCAGTGTCATTTTGTCACTGCCACAGGAAAAGAGTCAATGTGTTAGTTTCTGTGCTTTGATTAAAGCTGTGAAGTGACCCAGTCATATTCAAACAGCAGACTGAAGTCGCTCGCCGCCAGCTCCTGATGATCAACCAGCCTTCCCTGTAAGTTCAGCGAGCTCTGCTTCAATTTTTCAAATTCAGCATATTTTAAAAATGCAATTGAGTAGCCTCGGCACAAAGAGGTAGAAGTGCGTTTCCTCGTCACAGGGAGTTCAGTCATGGTAGAAATAGAAACATCTGTAGTTGTTAACACAGTGGAAACATGGCTTTAAGTTCGCCAGTACAGCTTCATCAGTGAGCTCTGAAGAAGTTTGCAAGTGTGACTGAAGTCTTATTCTCATGGAGCCAAAACATCATGCTGACCATGCTGGTTTCATTCGTCTTCACTGGAATATGACTTAACAGTTATTGAGAATTTCATCTCACTTACCTTCTGAAGTTAAAAGCCAAATATTTGCTTGCAAAACTATTAGTTGTCTACTTCTCTCTCCTCTGTATCGTCAGAATATTGATCACATAAGTTAAAAAATGTGAGGCTCTGTTGGCTTCTTTAATAAGTGTTTACCTTTTTTGACAGTGAACATAAGCAACTTGAATTCTCATAAGAAAAGATAAAGACTATAACCCTCAGATGCAGCACTAAAGTCTCTGAGCCTATTTACATGACAAACAGCTCAAAACTGTGATTTTATTTAAGCTGTAAGCACATTATTTCATGGTAGAGGACTTTAATTCTATCATTTAATACAAGACACAGGGTTTTTGTGGATTTCTGCACTCAGTGTGTTTGTATGAAGCTTCAGATCTGTCCTCCTGCTTTCTCTCATTGTGTTACTGTTAGCGCTTCATAAGCAGTTTAGCAGGTTTGAGCTCATCTACACTGACACATTTTCACTGTACATGATGTCCTTTTGATGCTTGTCTCCCGCTCGGTGTTCAAGCTCACTTTCTGTGCTGTTTTAGTGCCTTTTTTTCATTATGGCAGCCTGTGAGTTATCACAATGGGGATTCTGATTTAGGAATAAGTCAAGTTAACATTGCTTATTAGTCTGTGTTGGTCAAAATGGAGAAAAAGGTTGTTTTACTTAACAGATTCACAGAAGCAGTTGGAAAAATATAAGGTCAGATTGTCATTGTGCTGGGTTTTATCAGGAGTTTTGGTTTACTGGCATTAAGTGCAGAGAGACACAATGAGTCATCTTTTTTTCAGGTTTTCTTGTCAAACTTTCACATTTACTGTTCATAATATCAGCTTAAAGAAATGAGCATCTTCAAGACTTCGAGTCCACCTTGCAAACATCTCTGCAGTCCTTTTAGCTAAATGCTAATACTAGCATGGCAAAATGTTTGCAGTAAGTAAGATAGCACACTTATGTTTATCAGGTATGTTTTCCATGTCACATGTTCATACACATAAAGTAAAGCAGAGGCTGATGGATGCAAGGATGAATGTCAAGATGCTGCAAACTCAGGCTGGGCAAAATCAGATATCACATTATTTACAAGCACCTCAATATTGATTTTTGCAACATAATTGTAAGAATGATATGTTGGTGCTTCCACAAAAATGAACTAAATAATCATCAATAAAGTGGATATAATGAACAAACAGTTAAGATAACTGGTAGTCCTTAAGTTCAATAAGTACATCAGTTTACAGTCATGAAGCCTTTTTAATCAGGGAAAGACAGACCTTTTGTCACATCATGATATAATAATGCCCAAAGACTCGTCAATATGGAGTCTGACACCACAGTATTGATTATAATATGGATCTGTTGTCCAGTTCCAGTGTAAACTGATGAAGACAGCAGGCGAACGCAGGAGAGGAAGGTGAAACACAAATGAAGTGTTGGAGCGAAAGAATGAAAGTGAGAGAAAGGAGGAGAAAATGATGCTGAGATGTAAAGGTATTATCATCCGGGCAACCGGATGGCTGCGGTACTGGAGCCGCATGGTGACTTCCTGTTTGTCAGCAGCATACAGGAAGTAAGAGGCCCTTAGAGGATGGTCTGAATGCGTGTGTGTGTATGTGTGTGTATGTGTGTGTGTGACTTAAAATGAAGTGAGAGGCTGAGCCGTGTGTGAGTATTTGTGCGAGATGGAAAATGGCTTATTTTAGTTTGAATTTGAATGTGCAGCTATGTGTGTTAGAGACAGAGAGGCTTTAATGTGCAGTTTAATCCAACTTTTTCCTCCTTTTTTTTCACCTCTTGTGGATTTCTAATTCATGGCATTTTACATAAACTAACCTTAATGATCTGTGTGCAGTTAGTGCTTTTCATCAGAGATAAATTACTGCTGTAACAATGATACTTTGGGCCTGTAGTTTAACAGAGCGTCTAACCTCCAGAAATGTCAGTAGGTTTATCTTAAAACATGGCATTGCTGATATGAAGCATTTTGTATGTCGCAACATGACAGCTTCCTCATGCTCTCATGTTTCTTCGATGCCTTCGTAGCTTACGAACTCTTTTATAAATGTGTGATAGAGGAATGTCTGAATTTCTGCTCTGCGCTCTTGTGTTTTCGCTGTGTGTAACAGACCGAACAGTTCACATGGGGAAGTGCTGTATCTGACTTCTCTTAAGCTTCTCATCTCTTAACTGTTAACTTAGTTACCTATTTTTACTGACACGTTAATAAAGTATATGGGCTGTAAAATGAAGGTTGTGCTGATACCGTTTATGCAGGTAATTGGCTGACATTTTCTTCCTGCAGTGCCCCTGAAAAGCTGCTCTTCCATTTCCTTTCTCAGTTTTGCTCGTTCTTTTGTTGTTTAACCGGTTTTGCATTTCAAGTCCCACGTAAAAATCATATCTGCAACAAAAATCAGATGCCATTCATAGAAGCAGAAGGTGAATAGAAGACAGAGGAAAACATCGAGCACCTCTCCTGCTTTGCACATTGAACACATGCACTGTGACGGTCTGCAAGAATCCGTCCTTGTAAAAATAAACTCCTGATATACAGCCGGTATTGAAGTCTTGTTTTAGGGAACTAAACACTCAAGTTCCTGTTCGATGAAACATTTATTGTAAGTCTGTCAATCAGCTGACAGTGAGCTGATTGGAGAGTTTTAACTGTTGCTCTTCACACATTTTAAGTTTTTAAAGCTTCTCTGCACAAACTGTGTCCACAGTATCTGAACCATCAGGCCAGAGTTTATTTTATCGTGAACACTTTGTAATATGTGCACAGAGGCATTTCTTTCAAATCCTTTTCAATTAATAAATGACCAACTTTTAGAGGATGCTCTATTTTATCAACACCTGCCATTTAACTCATAAAATAATTTATTTTAGAACCATAAAGTTAAATACTAACTTTTCGGTAATCACCTGCTGCCATCTTGGCTGCTTTCAGGGGCTATGAAGTCTTCATGTTGTTGAACAGGATGAAATCTTGGGTGAAACTTGGGCGTAGTGAGCGACAGCCACCAAAGCTGTGTGCAGCAGGCTGGAAACCCTGTTGATCAAGCAAATAAACCCCCAAAATATCAATCTGTTTTCTGCAAACTGGTTCTAAAGCTTGTCACCAAAACACATTTGAGGAAGTGAAATTAAATACTGAGACCATGGCTCATTATGGACAAAATGTATCGACTCTGTTTCTAGTGAGAAGTTGATGTTTTGTTTTTTTTTTTCTTGTGCACTTAAACACAATCCAGCATGTGCGTTGGATGACCTGCAGCTTAGGACACTCGAGTTTGGCTTCGACAAAGGTTTTACTGAAGACGCGTCCATCTGAGAAAGTCTGAGAACATTACATCTGCTGAAGCTTCTACAAGTGTGTGTCATTTTTTCCATTGTTCATCGCTAAAATTAAAGTGTGTGTGTGTGTAATCTGTCTCCAGAGTGCGGTGTCCAGTGCAGATAGAGTAAAAGTGGAGAGAGGAAGATGCCGGTCCCGCCTCCCCCACCACCCCCAGGGCCTCCCCCTCCTCCCACCCTTGCTCTTGTAAGTCACTGTGTCTTTGTGTGTGTGTCTGTGTGAGGGTTAAACACACCTGGATTAACATCCACCCTGGGTGATCGGATCAGAAGTAGGCAGCTTTAACTCTGTTTGTTCACACTTTTCATTACGTCTCGCTTCCCTGCTCTTCATGCAAATGAACGCCCACATCTGTCAGACCAAAAGCATTGTTGTTTGTAACTGGTGCATCTACACTCATAAGCAACATACTGGGACAAACAGACACATGTAACACAAAGAAATAAATACTTTGTTTTATAACCTTTACAGACTTTACAAGAAGGCCCAAATTGTTATTTAGAATTTGTCATAAAAGGGCACAAAGTTGTCAAAGACGAAGCCTTTATTGCTCACTGTGCACAGGCTTTGTAAGATTTAACATATTTACTGTCAATAAAAATCTCTTACATGAATAAAGTTGAAGTGTTGAATCAAAAAGAAACTGTTCAAACAGCAGCCTGCACTGCTAACTCTCTCTCCACTGTCATAATTAATGTGGCCAACAGATAATTAAACAATAAAAGAAACAACTTGATGTCCTGCAATTAACACCATGTTTAAAAGAAGGTGTTACTTTCACTGAAACACACACATTTGCATGCACAGTGCTAAATTAATGTGGCTTCAAGCGTCTCAGACGTCCTCTGATTGCGGTCTGAGCGATAAGATATCAAAAGACATTAAGTAACAGGTGACAGGTGCGTTCACACCTTTGCTCAGCGCTGTCCACTTTTAACACTATTTACTCAGGAGGGACATTAAGGTGTGAACAGCATCTGTGTTTCTGTCCAGTGCTGCTCTGTCCACCTGAACCTGCTCAGCAGAGACATCTTGTGTATAAATTATGTCATTACACATCTTCTCCTGCTTGCCTGTGTGATCTAATTTTTCTCTTTTCACTGCCTGGTGTCTGTTTTTCAGTTTGACCTGCGCACTTTGACATTCCGCCGTTACAGAGTTAATGGATTTAACACACAAAGACCAGAAAAAGTCATTTGTTGTTTTTCCTCTTTCTTCTGCAGTTTTACTTCGGCTTAGTGACTGTTTATCCCTGTATGTGCCTTTTTTTTGTGTTTCAGGCCAATACAGACAAGCCAAATCTAAGCCGCTCAGAGCAGCATGGACGAAACGCTCTGCTGTCCGACATTTGTAAAGGATCCAGGTTAAAGAAAACTGTTACCAATGATCGCAGTGGACCCATACTGGACAGTAAGCCAAGTCCTCCTTCATGTCACTTTTATGTCTAACTTTGCTGTTTAGTCACTAACAAGATATGGTTCAGTTTAAAAGAACTGGCATTAAGTCACTAGAAAAGCAGGAAACACCGAAAAGTGAAGAACAACCGCGGTCGCAGCAGCACATTTAAAAAAATGTGTCCTGCAAATGATCAGTTAATTATCATCCTTTATTTTTTATTCTTTCAGAACCCAAAGGAGGTGGAGGAGGAGGAGGTGGCGGTGGTGGTGGAGGAGGAGGGGGTGGAGGAGGTGGAGGAGGAGGTTTTGGCGGCGGGGCTCCTGCTGGTTTAGGAGGCCTGTTTGCTGGAGGAATGCCAAAACTGAGGTCTGCAGCCAGCAGAGAGTCCAATGGTGAGTTACTATCAATACATTTACTCCTAAGAGTAATAATAATAACAAAGGCAATAATATGTATATATAATATGTATGTCTTCTCCCCCCTGTAGACTCAGGACCGAGCCGTGGACCTGTGCTCCCCCCCGGAGGTCGCTCTCCTGGGCCAGCCCCCTTTGGCGGTGGTGGAGGCCCACCTAAACTTCCAGGAGGCCCCGGTGGTACTCGAGGCGGCGCACCTGATCTTCCAAAGGGCCGGCCCAATTTCTCATCCAGACAAGACTCCCCAGGAGGCGCCCCTCCCCCGGTGCCCAACACACCACGACCAAACCAAAGTTTCCACTCTCGCGGGGGGCCACCTCCTCCGTCATTCCCTGGAGGACCCAGGCCCAGCCCGTCTTCTGGACCTTCACCTCCTAGTGTTCCACCAGGACGGCACGGACCTCTCCCTCCCCCACCAGGAGGCCCCTCAGCTGGGCCAAGACCAGGCTTCTCTTCACCTCCTCATCCACCCCCAAGCAACAGCAGACCATCCTTACCGCCCACTCCTGGCGGGAGGCCTCCACTTCCCGATGACCGGCCCCCACCGCCACCAGCTCCTGGGGGAGGTCATCGGCCATCCATGCCCCGTGATGTGCCCCCTCTTCCTCCCTCTGTCAACTCCAAACCTTCCCCTGTCTCTTCCTCCTCTTCCTCTCGGTCCCCAGCTGGAGGGGGGCCGCCCCCTCTCCCACCTGGTCGACCGGGCCCCCCTCCTGTCCCACCCACCCCATCTGGAATGGACGACCACAGCACCCCTCGACTGCCCCAGAGAAACAGCTCGCTCAACAGGTACTAATAAAGTTTTATCTGTTCTAACGGACAGGAGACATGGAGGCCAGTTATGTAAACAGCTTTTCTTATCAGACGAGGAGAGAATCAACTTAGGTTTCAGTGTCAAAGTTTGCATGTATTCAAAATTAATAGCTGTTCTGCAGTTCAGCAGGTCAAACATCATGCAAACTTCTCCATGACGCTCCCCTCCTGGATGAACCACAAATTTCATTCTGTAATTACAGTTTCATCCAGATGTGTTAGAGGCAGATGTGTTTTGCACATTGACTGGCATTTTGTTTAATTAATTACATTGTGAGATAAATATTGTAAAAGTAAAATATAGATTGATATTATAGTATGTTTTTTCTTTGCAAGCCATGGCCCAGCTACACCTCACGGTCGGTCAGGACCTCTTCCTCCTCCTACAA
>JAPZDV010000003.1:21282691-21293172 GCA_029814665.1 Acanthurus lineatus
CTTATCAGACGAGGAGAGAATAAACTTAGGTTTCAGTGTCAAAGTTTGCATGTATTCAAAATTAATAGCTGTTCTGCAGGTCAAACATCATGCAAACTTCTCCATGACGCTCCCCTCCTGGATGAACCACAAATTTCATTCTGTATTTACAGTTTCATCCAGATGTGTTAGAGGCAAATGTGTTTTGCGCATTGACTGGCATTTTCTTGCAAGAATTACATTGTGAGATAAATATTGTAAAAGTAAAACATAGATTAATATAATAGTATGTTTTTTCTTTGCAAGCCATGGCCCAGCTCCACCTCACGGTCGGTCAGGACCCCTTCCTCCTCCTCCAAACGAGAGACCGCCGGCTCTTGGAAGGAACCAGTCCTCCACACGCACAGGTGAACAGCCATGATTCATTTTAATGAACGATGGATGACTGCTGCATTCAAACTGTGTGAAAGAAATTAAAAAAGTGATAATAATGTGTGTGCTTCATATTTCAAAATACCATTTATGTCAGAAGCTGCTTTAGGTATTGGATTTTAATGGAGGATTTTAAATATATACATGACCGCTTCACCTTTAACCAGCTAACATGTCAATTTTAACTTCCACCACCAAAGGGCCTCTTCCCCCGCCTCCTCCGACAGGGCGTAGCCTAGGTGGGGGCAGTGTGAGGGCACCTCCAGCTCCTTCTCCTATTGGCCGACCAGGCCCAGAGCCCCCTCGTGGTGGACCTGGTGGTAGACCTCCCCTCCCTCCAGACAGGCCGGGGGTAGGAGGACCTCCGCCTCCACCGATGGGCAACGGCTTCCAAAACTCTCACCACAACCAGATGCATGGTGAGTAAAAACCCCTGAAGCTGAATATTTTGATCAGAATTTGTTTGGAAACGGAGAGCAGAAAGCAAACACAAAGTTGTGGGACAAAAAAATCCCAAAGAGTGAAGAAAAACTGAGGATGACAAAGGTGCAAAGAATATGCAATGATTCAGTAAATTATTATTCAGGAAAATAAAAACCCTGTTATTTATTAAAACAGATAATGAATGCATGTGGCAGCGGTAACTCTGCATGCAAATAATACAACTCTACTTATTGCAAAGGTCTGACTGCCAAAAAGTGCACCCTTCTTCTCTCTGCGAGGGAAATCTCTTCACCATCAGTGTTGTTTTTACCACTCGAGCTCCAGCGAGTTCAGCTATGGCAGAGAAACCCACTGACCTTCCCTTTGTGTTGTTTTTGTCCCACTGACTTGGAAGGCAGCGTGTACAAGAAGTGACATGAGGTCCCAAACGTCCTGCTGCCGAAAAACCTGACAGTTTTTTTTATAAATCACATCCTGAAGTCACAATATTCTGGGACTTTTGACCAAACTTTGGACACAAACACTCTGTAGTGCTGAGTGTCAAGTTGGAATGGAATTAATTCTCATTCATCTTTAATTCTTATTATTTATCTTATCTTATTCTTCTCTAATGCTTGATAAATGATTTCAAACATATTTTAAATCTTGGAATAACCATAGTAACAATAGTAACAGCAATAATTAATTTCACAAGACATTTTTCTTATTCAAAGATACACTGGAGTTATAATTAATGAGATAACCCTACTCATTAATATGTAACTAACATAAAAATCTACACAAAGCAAAGAACTTCAGGTTACAAGAAAAGCAGCAGATTTACAACTTAATTTACTTTCTGGTTCTTATTTTCAAGTTGAAATGCTTCTGTTGTTTTTTTTTAGAAAAACCTACTGACTTCTATTTATCTTTCTAATATTTTTATTGTGTCAAATAAGGAGAAATTCATTCATTGTGATTAACACACCCACTGACCTCCATTTGTCTCCTTTAGCAGATGATTGGGAGTGTCGGTTCAATTTCCATCCTGTGTCGGACTTTCCTCCACCTGAGCCCTACACACCTTTCCCGAAGTCTTACCCCAGCAAGCTCGCCAAGAGTGACGGCAAAGGTCTGTAATCTACTATAACTATAATCTTATGTTTAACAAAGACTTTACATTAAAAATTGTTTAAAAGACAAAACATTTGTGCTTTCAGGTTGACTGTCATACACCACCAGTCATGCAATTGTCTTCAACTGTAATATTAACCGCAAATCTTACAGCATTGTGATCAGCTGTTGTTGTTTTTTGAAAGTAAATGTTATAAAATAATAATAATAAAAATAAATTATAATAAATATAAAATAAATGTGGATTGAATTTGATGTTATGCAGGTTAAAATTAATGCAAACGAAGCCATTTGAAATGCAGATGTTGCTGATGAGAGGCCTCCATGTGTTTTGTGTGAGGAGGCGCTCAGTAATGAGAGCTTAATGAGAGATTTTCTCCAATAATAACACCTCTTTTATTCTCTATGAACGTCCTTTTTCTTAATATTTCATTGTTTGAGAAAGTCTATCAGACTCACAAAGAAACAAATTGGACTATGACCAGATTCCAGTCCAGCTGAATTGTGACATAGTGCCACCTAGTGGTAGAAAATTAAATCTCTGGAATGCATATGAAATACTAACTCCTCTGTATTTTTACTTCTTTCCAGGTTCTGGTAAGAAAGAGAGAGGAGCTCCTCCTCTTCCTCCCATCCCCAGGTGAAGAAGAGACACACAAGCCCTGAACCTTCTTTCTCTCTCTCTATCTCACTCTCTTTCTATCTCACTCTCTCTCTCTCTCTCTTTTGCGTTGCGCTTTTCTGCTGCACGTGGTTCATCTATGGACTGCACCATGTAAAATGGACCTGAAGTTTGGTTGACCAAGTACAAGGACAGACTCACCGTGTGGAGTTTACATCAAGTGCCTGTGCAGCAGCAGAATGGCAGCGTTCATAGACCAAAGCCTGTTAATACTCTGGGACACTGCGTTCATAAAAAACAACAAAAAAAAAACCCTAAAAAAAACAACAAAACCTTGCACCTCTTTATGCGCTGTGTGTATTTTTTCCTGGTTTACGGCCATGCTGTAGCTGGAAGACGCTCTGTGGATATGCCTGGTATCTGTGAGACATCCATCACTGACAAACATCAGTGTCAGTCATGAATCCTGACTTTCTTCCTTTAGCTAACCTTTTCACTCTTTGCTTACGGTATTTGAAAAAAAAATTCCATAAATTGCTTGCTTGGTGTTATATTTTATTAACTAGCTATACCTTTTAAAAAAGAATAATAAAAAGTCTTATTTGACAAGTAAACCAGCATTTGGTCGGTGACTCTTGTGACTTTCCCAGCTTGTTTACACAGCACAGACAGCATTGGGTAAAGCTACATCCACATCTGTGGGTTATTCTATAGTCAACACCAGAGTCCCAGGGTTAAAACACAGGGCTTATGATGCCACCAATCAGCCTCTTTAAGTGTGTTGACAAGCTTTTCTCTTATGTATCAGTGCTCCCCCCCGCCCCAATGCCTTCTTCTGTTCAGGATTGTAATTTTCAGGTTGCTTAAATGAGTTAAGGGCATTAGCCTTTGGTGCCTTAAATTATGTATGTATGTTTCAGCTGGATTGGATCATGTGTGCTGATGTAAATGTAAAAAAAAAACAAAAAACAAAAGCAATACAGCAGCTGGATTGCCACAACTTCTAAAATATCTAGTAGAGCAAAGAGTCTTATTTACACATAAATGTATAGACAGACATGGAACGAAACTAAAAAAAAAAGATATAGCCACAACCTCCTGCCACCGCTGCATGAAACATCAGGGGAAACGCGGGTGTTTAATCTGCCAAAGCCACGTGTGCCTTCACAGTATGTATATTTACTTGTGTGTGTTTCTGTTGGAACCACTGAACGGTACTTTTCAATGGTTAAATGTGACGTGAGCACGCGTTTAATGTTCTTGATAGAGATGTTTTAAAGGACCTGTAAGGTGTTTTGGCAGCACTGGTTTACAATAAGACTGATTCTTATTTTGCTGTTTTCTAAAAAGCTGCCTTTACTTGTTTTGAAGGACCTGTGTATGTATCTGTATGATTCAATCAAGTGGTATTGAAGGACTGTATTATTTTAAGTTAATGTGTCTGAACTGTGCAGTATTATGTTTCTTTGCTTCACCCAGCACTGCTTCGACTGGTCTTTTGTATACGAGATGTATCATTATTATGTGTTGGTCAAAGAAACTTTTTCTTAAGGACAATCATACAGACGTAAACCTATTTGCATCAATAAATAAAATGCTTTAACATGCTTTGTGTGCTCCATACGGGGTGAAATGTGCTTTCATTGAATTAAAAAGTCTTTAAAAAATTAATATTCCTGCATTAAGGCTGATTACTTGATCACAGACAAGGATGTCAACATCCGGATAAACATAAATATTTTGTTTTATCAGTTAAACAATATGCATAATTTATATGTTTGTGCAATACACATCATATTGATTTGGCAGTGTGTCATGAAATACATTACATTTGGATTATTGCTATTAAATCACAATAGCTTAAATTGTATAATTTGCAAAATCTAAACAGATCATTTGTTCATGTCTTGCTAACAAATAATCCTTTCAAACATTCTGAAATTATTGTTTCCAAGGCATTATAATAAAAATCAATGTGGTATTAAATTACTTCACTGTTACCTGAGAGCATAGTGCATTTCTCAGTGTTGACTCTTATAACTGGTTGGAGGATCCTGCACAGGTAATAAGGGACACAAACTCAGTTAAAGGACTCACAGTTTATCTGACAGCATAATTTTCTCTGCTGGGATACAGTAGTTCAATTGTCTTCTGTAAACATACAAAGGTCATTAACTGTTTGGAAATGTTCTTTGATAAAACTGCATCATGCCTGAGAAGTTTTGGAGTAATGATGTTAACAAAGCAACCCTGCTACTCAGGTTTTTAAAAGATTGCGCAAGGATTTTGCAGTGTAATCTGACATTTTTAACCCACAAACTATTGAAAAGCAAAAGGCTGTTATTCTGCTAGTTATTCTAAAGCAATGGTTGCTGTCAACCACTTAAAATGAGATGCACTGTGGTTGGTAAAGTTGTTCCTCATTATTACTTCATACAATACTTGAGTTGTGAGTGTTGTTGTCGGAAATGGACCACATTACTAGATTTTGGTATTAATGTTCATGTGCTACACCAACATTCCAAGATTACTTTTTTGGTCTTTGATAACAAATTGTTTATGGAAGGTAATTCTATACAAAGGTATGATATTTCTAATAAACATCAGTGAGACATCCAGAAGCTAAGCTACCAGCAATGTGACAGAAAGGGAGGGGTGTTTTCAGGTAACTACCTTAAAAAAATCCTGACTGTAAGGACTGTATCAGACATACAAACATATGGAAAAAAATATCGAAAAATTGGAGGGCTTAAGAAGACGAGAAATGTGCTGTGATGGCCGAGTGGTTAAGGCGTTGGATTCGAAATCCAATGGGGTTTCCCCGCGCAGGTTCAAATCCTGCTCACAGCGTTATCCCCTGCATATAATGAAGGATAGATATATGAAATGCTTGCCACATGTTATCCCCCTCCTTCCTGACATGCATACTGCTGAGAAGTGTGCATATCATGCATAAAAGGTCAGTCTATAGTCAGGAGGTGGACCACTGAGGTAAGTAACTGAAACATTTCTGGTATCCTATCATCAAATGCTGCTGATAAAGCACATTCAAAACCTTTAAATATTATTAAGGCATTTCTGCTTCTCATCTGATGTGATATTATGACAAAAACTTGACGGACAGATTTGGAAAAATCAGTAAAACTCTTTACTTATGTTGAGGTTCATTTGGTATTCACATTGTAGCTGTTATGCTGCTAGATTTAATTATTACTCTTATCACTTGAATGCAGCATCTCACTGCACGCTTTTGTCCAATCAGAGAGGGAGTTGGAAGCGCATCTCGGCGCTGATTGGACGGATCGCCTGTCAGCCATTTTTCAGGGCGTTGCCACCCGCGACAGCTGTCAGATTCAGAGGCAGGGCTTCTCACCGCACAAACAAGAAAAACACGGGCTTAAAAAGGCTGCAAGACAGATGAATCACGCACACAGCTGAGGATAGATGCTCCTCTAGGAAACAGAGGTACGAACATTTTCTAAACAAGTCATTTTGAATAATTTATTAGTCCCAGATGTTGAAGGTATGTCTCACAGATTGAACTAACGCTGATGTTTTTAGCATGCGTTTAGCTAACGGTGACGGTCATCTGGCAATGACAATGGTGTTATGATAGAAAGCAGTTTGTCTCTTTTCAACACAACATTAGTTTAGGTTTTCCACAGTGTATTTGTATCGTAGAAGTCTCATGTCATTGAATGCAGCGGGTTGGTGCTAAGTTAGCTAACGGTATGTTCATGCACAAAGGCGTAAATAGGGATTTTTGGCACCCTGAGAGACTGTTACTTAGCCAACAGTTCCCACCTTTTATATTAAAACAGCCTGTCTTGATTTTATTTTATTTTTTGGGGGGGGGGTTCCCTCCTGCAGATTTATAATTACTCCTCTCATCCTCTGCTCTGTATTTCTTATCTTGTTGTTCAACCTTGTTTTAACTTTTCTATCCTTGTCCTGACATTTTTTCAAAGTGCTGATTTTCTCCAGCATCACCTGACTCCCATCCTTTCATCGCCATGGAGACGGTCAACAACTATGTCTCGATCCATGGGAAAAACATATCCCATACCACCCTGGTGGGCTCTTCCTCGATGCCCCACATGTCCATCGACAAGCTTTTTCCGGCTCTCCTTGAGTGCTTCGGCATCATATTGTGCGGCTACATAGCTGGCAGGTAGGAATGTGCAAGAACAGATACTAACTTAAAAAGATCATTTAAATTATGATCAGCCACTGTTGTTTTTCTCTGCATTTTCTACGGCCTTTTCTTTCTACCTATAGGGCAGATATCATCACAGAGAACCAGGCGAAAGGTTTGGGGAACTTCGTGTCCAGGTTTGCTCTCCCAGCTCTGCTCTTTAAAAACATGGTGCTGTTGGACTTTGGCGACGTCATCTGGGCGTTTCTTTGGAGTGTCCTGGTCGCTAAGGTTGGTATCTGAGTTTTGCCACCAGGGATTCAAGTGATTCGATACATACCTAGTGGTCATACTTGCATATATGTATGTATGCAAAGACAGTCTGATTTTATTCATTTCTCTGTGTAAGTCATCTGAGTCGATACTGTTATAAGGGCAAAAATAAATAAATGTAACCTGACTTTGATGCTTCTGTCCTGTTTGTAGGTGACAGTGTTTGTGCTGGTATGTGTCCTCACTCTGATGGTGGCCAGTCCAGACAGCAGATACAGCAAAGCTGGCCTGTACGCCATCTTTGCTACACAAAGCAATGACTTTGCCTTAGGATATCCCATAGGTGAGGCAGATACAAACCCCTAACATTGATGCATACCCCTCCTATAAGTTCTCAGTGAAGAAAAATTCCTAATTTAAGGGACGAAGAGTATCCATCTCTCTCTCTTTTTTCTCTCTCTCCATTTCTAGTTGATGCTTTGTACAGGAGCACATATCCAGAGTACCTGCAGTACATCTATCTCGTCGCTCCGGTCTCCCTCATGCTCCTCAATCCCATTGGCTTTGCTCTTTGTGAGGTGCAGAGGTGGAGGCAGTCCAGCCATTCCCAGCACAGCACTCTCGGCATCGTGGGAGTTGTAGTCCTACAGGTACTGTACATACAGGTGTTTTCAAGGCGAATAACAAACCATAGCAGGTTTACATGAGTTTGCATTAGATTTCCATAACTTGACAAACTTTAAATTAGACTTGATGATCATACCCACTGGGTTTTTAAGTTATTTTGTCTGACCCTCTTTCTGCCCCCTCCTCAGGTGTTGAAGAACCCAGTAGTGTTCATGGTTATAGTGGGAATCATCGCCCACTTTGCGCTGGGCCAACAGATCCCTGCTGTTCTGTCAGAGTTCATAGATGGCCTGGCCAACTCTTTTGGAGGGGCGGCCTTGTTTTACCTCGGCCTCACTATGGCAAGTTTAACATTATGTTTTGATTGACTACCTTATGGCTGCTTTTGGAATAATTTACTTATTTTTAACTTCTTCTTTTGGCAGTTTTAAAACCTGTTTAAACATAATGTCTGTATTTCTGTGGCAGGTCGGCCAGCTTAGAAAACTAACCAGAGACACTGGAGTTGCCTTGATTCTCCTCATCACAGCCAAACTGTAAGTGGGACTTAAATGGTGTGTGTATATTATCTCAAGGCTGTTATATTGGATTGTGTTAAATTGTACATGTATATGAATCTATAATGTACACAACAGGATAAGAATAATGAGGACAATTGAAAAATGAAATGAAATTGTGCATATAGAGTATACCATTGAAAGTTTTCATAAAATGTATTTCCTCTCTCTCTTTCTGCCTCCTCTCCCTCCAGCCTGGTGATGCCGCTGGTCTGTAAAGACATGGTGGATATTCTGGACGTAGGAGTGAACAGCACGAGTGCCAACCACACCAGTTTGTCCAACTTTGCTTTCCTATATGGAGTCTTTCCAACCGCACCCAGTGTGGCCATCTATGCTGGACACTACAACATGGAGCTGGAGGTGGTAAGTTCAGTCGATGCAGTAGTCCTACTTTAAACGTCAGATGTAAGTTTTACACAGTGCTGAGTCATAAAAAGAATATTTGTACATTATAATTATATAAAAGAAGTTTCAGGAAAGTTCAGTTTTTTCAAGTAAATATTGTCAGATTTAAGCTAGCGTGTGTTTTGTTCTGTTTTTACATTCCTTTCTATCCTTTCTGTAGGTAACATCAGGGATGGTGATCAGTACGTTTCTGTCTGCACCGATCATGTACGTGTCGGCCTGGTTACTAACAATCCCTCTAATGGATCCAACCCCCCTGGTGACTGAGCTGGAAAACGTTAGCTTCAACATCAGCATCGTCAGCCTTGTAGCACTGGTAAGTTTATTCGCAGATGATCCTAGTTTTTTGAAGTTTCATCAATGTGTTTTAAGTCACTGGTTCAAACAATCTGAAAGGCAGGACAACTGAAATACTAAACCATAAAGAGATGTGAAAAACATCAGAATATGATTAAAATAATTTACTTTTTGAATTTATTAAGTTTGGTTACATGTCAGCAGTTGTTTGAGCTTATAGACAGAAAGTTGTTACTGACAGTTACTAAAAGTATGTGATTATGTGTCTGTTTCTTCTCTCAGGTGTGGACCATAGTGGTGATGTTGCTGAGCAGGAAATTTAACAGACTTCCTCACCTCTTCGCCTTAAATCTTTTCCTGGCTCAGGTCAGCCTGCAGTCTCAAATTAATTATTTTAAAAGTTAAAAAAGCTTATTTGTTCAAATTGTCAGAGAGTTTAAGCTTCATGTTTTCCTTCGGTGATATGTGGAGGTCATTTTTGTGTTTTTGACCTCGTTCATTAATCAAATTTACTTTCCTCTATCCACCTTAATGTGCTGTATCGTATTGTATTCTAGTTTCTGGTGTGTGTCAGTATGATCCTGTGGAACTTCCTGGTGAGTAAAGAGGATAATCTGATTGGCAAAATCCTCACCTTCACTCTGCTCTATGGGTCTCTGTACAGCACCTACATCTGGACAGGTAAGTGTGCATGTTTGTGATCAGTTAAGAGGACCTTCGTTTGAGTCAGTGGTGATTTGTCTTCACTATGTAAATACTAGTCCCTGCATGTAAGCGTTGTGTTTTTCCCTCAGGTATCATCCCTCTCTGTCTGGCTCTGACTAACAGAGATGACCTGCTGAGACTTCGACCAGGAGTTTTCATGATTTTGGGTTGGGGGTAAGTCAGCACACCCAAAACATCGCAGGAGGTTTTTTATAAAAGTTTTGAAATCTTTAGTATTTTATGAATAACATTGTTTCTAAGTAAATCTAAACCCTGATCTCTTGTATGTAAAACAAGAATGTACTTTGTCTCAGTTAAATTTGACAGGACTCAACTATAAACACATAAAAACAACACAGCCAACATTGTGTGTGTGTGTTTTTGTGTGTGTGTGTGTGTGTGTGTGTGTGTGTAGGGTTCCCTTCTTGATGGTGGGAGGTCTTCTGATATCAGGAGAAAGGACCGATACCATTGACTCCGCCTTCTTCTATGGCAGAGCTCAGGTTGGAAAAACACCTGCTGTATTTCTGCATGACATTGTCTTTTCCCTCTGTGCTGTTTATTTTGTATTTATATAATTTGACTTATTTATTTCTTTAATCTGTTGTCTCTTATTCCAGATCATCAGCACAGCAGTGGTGCTTGCAGTCAGCCTGTTGCTCGGTGCGATATCTCTGATGGGTCTCAGCCAGGGAGACCGAGAGCAGAGAGGCTATCAGGCCCTGAGCAGAGCTGCTGTAACGGGCCTCAATGATGAGTCAAGGGCCTCTAGTGGTGTGGAGGAACCACAACAACAACAACAACAACAACAACAACAACAACAACAACAACAACAACAACAACAACAACCACAACAGCCACAGACAGCAAACTCACCTGTGTGCAGCAT
>JAPZDV010000003.1:21293253-21304444 GCA_029814665.1 Acanthurus lineatus
TGGTGTGGAGGAACCACAACAACAACAACAACAACAACAACAACAACAACAACAACAACAACAACCACAACAACAACAACAGCCACAGACAGCAAACTCACCTGTGTGCAGCATCAACTCAGGTGACTCTCTTCTGTACAGTTTATTCTCAGATGGACTGAGAAAACCTTCATCTGAAATCCCATCAACATCTTTGCCTGAGTCAAATATAAATCTCCATGTAAAACTAAACATGCTGGAACTGTTGATAGGGCTTTAGAGGAAAAATACAAGCATGGCTGAAATGTGTCAATGACTGTTCTACTCTTTTTGTTGTATTTCCAGACCTCCACAATTTCTCTCCTCTCCAGACTTTACCTGATATGATCGCTAGCACGCAGAGGGAAAACACAAACAGCACAGGTGACACACACATGCACACACAAGTTTGATCATTTACTTCTACTTAATATCAACTATGACATTTCATTTGTATGATTAGAAAAGATATTTCATATTACTTTGGTTCCAAATCAAAAGATCAATAAGAAAACGTCTCTCACCAGGCCACAGTGGGGCGCTGTGTGACGGGCAGCAGCAGAGCTCCTCTTCCTCTGAGCAGCCGCTGAACCTGCCGCCACCTGGGCCTCCACCCAGCGATGACAAGCAGACGGTCAGACACGTTCTGCTCTGCCTGCTGCTCTTCGTCAGCCTGCTAGCGGTGAGGATTAAATACACATCAGTGTGTGTAAATGTGTGTGTGTGATTAGCAAATTAACAGGAAGTAAAAATGGAATCCAGTTAAAATCTCACATCGTCACTATGCAGCTTCTAAATGCTTGCTGATGGAGGGACAGTGTGTGTCACAGTTTATATGAGATAATAGAGGGGTTGCTCATCAGGTAGAACGTTCAAAATCTATGAATCTGAACATTTAAACAAAGTTATCAGAAAACTTAAGCACTACATGCTTTTGTTTTGAGAAAAGACCTGGCTGACTTGTATAAAGTCAATAAGAGAAGCTGAGATGTAAACTGTAGTAAATGTCCTGATGTCTCTGCCTGTAGAACCTGTCCAGCTGTCTGTGGTGGTTGTTCAACAAAGATCCAGGAAGACTTTACCTTGAACTGCAGTTCTTCTGTGCTGTGGCAAACTATGGACAGGTACCTGTGTGTGTTTTTAAATCTATAATTATGTTATTTCCTGTAATAAAAACTGTAAATACATAATTCTCTCTCCCTTTGTTTAGGGTTTTTTGTCCTTTGGGATCTTCGGTCTGGACAGACATCTCATCATCCTGCCTTTTAAAAAGAGGTGAGACATCTAGATGATCTGCAGCTTGTCTGACACGTTCATCATTGTTTCCTCTGAGATCAAATATTAAAATCACACACACAGAAGTAGACAGATGTTTGTGTCTGTGTCAGGTTGCTCGGGCTGTGGCAGGGTCGGGACAGCGAGGATCTGAGTCCCTCAGGTGTCCCAGAAGAGGTCAGACTCACCTGTACCCAGTTTGTCCGCTACCACAAAGACCAGTGTGTACAAGACATAGTGCACACACGCAGGTACGAGTCCTGGTTTATGGGTTTTATATGTGTGAAACAGTTTGTGTGTTAAAAGGTTTTAATCTCTGCATTGTATTAATTGTTTTTTGAGAAATGAGAAATACACATGGGGGTTTTATTCAACCTTTGACTGAGTTCTGCTTTGGATCCGAACTCCTGCTTTTGAATCATCACAGCTGGATGATTATTTTGTTTCCCTTTGATTTTTGTATTTTTTTTCTCTGCATCCTCTTTGCATGTTATATATCTGTATATCTGTGACTGCTGCTATTTGCTGCAAAACTAATAGCAATTTCTGTGCAAAGTTAATGTTTTAATTTTGTTCTAACCTTTTTGGTTTCATACAGACTGCAATAATCTGATTTATTTGGACAAAAAAGATCAAAGTTGACTTAAATATTTAAATTTGTGTTTCCTTTGTTTTCTTTTGAGCAGTAAATGATGTAGAAACTTAACTGTTCTTCCTCAAAGCTCTGCTCACTAAAACACTTGTGGATTTTTTTGAGTCTTGGGTGCTTTTCTTTCCCTTTATTCTAACACAAACTGCTCTTCACTATTTATTTTCCCTTTCCCCTCTTTATGTTTGCTTGTTCCTTCCTTTCTTCCTCTTGTATTTCTTTTTTTCCCCCCTGCTTCTCTTTTTCCGCCCTTTTCCCCTTTCCGTTCCTCCTCTATCACCCCCTAGTGGCTCAGGGGAGAGTGTGAGCGCTTCGACAGGTGAATCCTTCCTCTGATAATGACAGGTTTGGAGGAGAAGGAGGACCGGAGGAGGAGGCCTTGAGACATCTCCCCTCCCATCAGCCCCAGCACCTACAACCACATCAGGATCCTCAGGAGCAACGAAACCACGAGGCGCCGAATCTGCAGAAGGTTCACCAAAGCCATGATCCAGCTGAATCCTGCAGCCAACCTCGACTTGAGCCTGAGAACGAGCACCAAGCACATGTTTCCCGTTCTGATACCCCAGAGGAGCAAATTTCAAATCTCCAGTCTCAACAAGCTCAAGACCCAGCAAATCCTCACCACCTCTGTGATCCTGCTCTGAGCCCACCACATCCACACCCACATCTCCAGCCCAGTTTAGACAGTGTGTTTCGGGGCAGTGACTTGGTTGACTGGCTGGTCGAGCGAGGCCTCTGCGCCGGGCGAACGGAGGCCCAACTGTACGCCGCTCGACTTCAGCTGGGAGGAGTGTTGGATCACCTGACAGGCCGCCACAGCTTCAGGGATGAACCCAACCTGCTGTACCACTTCACACAGAGGAGAGAGGTGGATAAAGTGGAGGAAAGGTCTGTTGATGTTTGAGTGAAAGTGAGGAGAAAGGAGGTAGAGGAAGTAAGCAGGGAGGAAAGAAAGGAGAGACAGAGGAGGAGGAGGAGGAGGTATCAACCACCATGGCTGATTGCCAAAGCAGAAAGTGCCTTCAAGTGCAGTTTTTCCAACAACCACTAGACACCGACTCTGACACGGTTAATGAAAAGACCCACAACTTCTCTAAAAAAAAAAAGAAGCTTTTTTCCTGCAGAAATCTAAGTCATCCATTGTTAATTTCACCTCCAGTAAAGTGTGTGTTTGCAGCAGTTTTGACAGTTTTTTTTTTTTGTTCCTAGATGATACTGAGTGATATTTTTTTGAGAGTGTTTGCATTGATTCTTTGGCTGTTCATGGTGGTTGCTGCTTTCTTGTCCACTCAGGCTTCACCCAAACTTCAAAGTGTCTGAGTCCAACTACTAAGAAGCTTCATGAGAAGTTTTCCATAAAAGATGCAAAAGTAAAATCAGAGTTTTCACACACAAGACAAAACAAACTGAAACACTAAAAGAAACGGCTGGGGTTGTGGAGAAAGCTTAGTATGAACAAGAGGGGAAAGAAGAGAAAACAAGCGCCCCCTGCTGGTACCTCACATCTCCTGGCTGAGAAGAAAGCCTTCATCACTCCTTTTTTGAAACACGTTTCTGTTAAAATCTTTTCAACACTCTGAACTGAACTAGATTTGATTAAAGCTTTTTGAATTTAAGATTCTTCAGATGTAAACTGACAAAATGACTTTTCAAAGTCTTCTGGATTTTTTTGTGTGCCAGTGAATTTGAATTTTCCAAGAGTGAAGGACAATTAAAGCTTTGTTTCAAGGACAAGTTGCCATTCATCAGCCTGTCATCCTCAAATATTGTAAAATTAACTTGACATTTTATGTGAAAGAGGTGAAAAGAATGAGAGCAGACCAGAAAACTGTTTGCTTTCAGCCACAGCTGAGGAGGGTGGGGGGGGCTGCTTCCTGAGCTCATTTAGTTTCATGTTGATGTAATTTTGTTTTCTCAGAAAAAAAAAAGAATCCGCCTCCTTCAGTATTAAATATTTTGCACGCGATGTCTATTAACCACTCTGGTCAATGTTGAATACTTGCATGACTCGGAGCAGAACAGACTTCTGCTCAGCACTGAACATTTTGCACTGAGTGTATAAAAACATTCACGTTCGTTAAATTATGCAACCCATTGGATATTTGTGTTGTGACGATGCTGCAGAGGACATTTGTTTCCTTTTGCATTGTGTGATTGTGTTGCCTTTGTCCGTTAAAAACCTTTTTTTGGGACTGACTGTGGTCCCGTCCAGCCTGGCATGTCAGACCAAACAACAAACTTTTCTGCAGCCTCTTAGGTTATATTTGATATTTAAGAGGTTTTATCACTAAGCAAATGTCAAAATATCTCTGCATGCAGTTTGATAGTACAATCAGAGCAGTGAAACGTGTTGTGGCACTGAGCGACGCAGCCAGTGGCAGCCTGGTTACAAATGATTTTAAATGACAGCTAAACAGTATGTGATTTTTTTTTTTTTTTTTTGCAGAAATCAAATATTTACCACTTCTTCTACTGATCAGCAGTGCCTGTTTGATAGTTTCACTTCAGACTAGATGCAGCTGTATAGAGCTACAGCCAATCAGAGCAGCAAAATGAGTGACATGTGACTTCTCATATCTGTATTGGCAAAGCTCTTCTGTTGGTCAGGTGTGACACCTGTCTCATATTAGATAATTGGTTCTGATTTGCCCAAAACAATCCTGGACAGGTGGACGGTTAAAGCCTCTTTGTCTCTGAGTTTTTTAGGTGACTGATCCAAATTATACTAAATAATTTTCATGAACTTAAAAATCTCTCAAGTGTGTAGTTAAGTGAGAATTTTAGAAATATACGAGAGCCCTTTATCCAAAACAAATCTGTCATATTTTCTTGTTACACTTTGATAAGACTGAAATCAGCCAATAATGTAAACAAAACTGACTTGAATAAACAGTCTGAGTGTCATCTGCACGTCATAACCTCTACTGAACTGTTTACAGACCATTTGTCTCCCGTTAAGAAGCAGGCAGCAACAACACAACAACTACTGTTTGTCTGCTAAGTCGCTGCTGATTCCTCATATTGTTACTGTCAGTGAGGTTGATCCAGAGTAACCTTTGACCCCTGACCTTTCATCTGAAGCATTACGTCCAAAGAAAGACTTGTGCATACATGTCTGTCCATGCGTGTGTCAACTGACGCCACATATAGGTTCATGCAATTAACACCAGGTCCTTGTGTTAACTGAGTTGATATGTTGAGTGCCTGCCTGAGCCAATGTGAAAGTGTGTGTGTGTGTTTGTGTGCATGAACAAGAGCGTCCAGTCTGTTTAGTATGTGTGTGTGTTAAGGGAAGTGTTGAGAGAAACCTAGTTTTTAAAACGAGGTGTAACTGTGTGTCGCTGGTTGAGGTTCAGTGTAAATGTGAACATTTTGTTTCGGGTGTGTCGCTGTAAACCAATCAGGGTCAAATGACTGTGTGACAAGAAGAAAGGCACAAATAAAATACTGTTTGCATCCAATTTCCTCATGTGTTTGACTTAATTTACACTCAAATATTGATTCTTATTAAAAAACTGAAACCCAGTAAAAGCAACAGACATTGCAGATTTTATTAGAATTGCAAAGATTCAACAAAAAACCTGCATTATGCACAACATGAAGGACTTAAAAAAACAAAACAACAAAAAAACAAAAGTTTTTATTGGGATTTTGTCTTCTCGAAGCAGGTTGGAGTAGTTTTGTCTCTAACTTTTTTCTTTGGTCAAAGAAGCAGAGCACAAGACAAAAACACAACCCTTTTCAAAATAAAAGCAATAAAAACAACAAAAATATGTTTTTGCTTGCCACTATATTCAAAACTCTAGTTTAAAATATTTTTATTTATCTCTTAGGAAGTGGACGGCAGATTAAAAACAGGTTTTTTGGCACTTTGTGTTCTTTTAACATTCACAATACTCCTGAATTTCATATTTTCTCCAAGTTTTCTATAAGAAAATGATACAAATCAGTAAAAAGTCTTTTTATTTCGTTCTTCAGTTGCAGACTGTCCCTTTTTCCCTCTGAGCAAACTCCTTAGTTGCTCCACATGCTTATGTTTTCATACAAGCTACAATTTAAGACTGCCCTCTTAGACTCTGATTTGCATGTGACTGCTTATAAAAACAGATTTCTACACTTTAACAGTATTAGTTACATTCACAGCAACAGAAATAAAGTGCAACACCACACTGAGTTCAAGGCTTCATTCACAGGAGCACGAGATGTGATGATCTTCTCACGTTTCCAAATCAAAATCTACTCAAGAGTAAAAACAGACCTGACTGCAAAGTTTCCCTTTTTTCTATTCTCAGATAAAAACATCCTGTCTCAGTTTAAGCTAACTAACACAGGCTTAGCACAGACATCATTACATTATCTACAGGAGAACTTCTCATGAAAACACGATAAAACCCTGCAGCATCGAACCACAGACAGAACTCAGAGAAGCACCAAATTACAGTACGATGATGATCATTTTGTCTCGTCTCTGTTGAAACCATCATGAGAAGATCACACATGAGCCTCATTTATAAGAACAGACTTTCAGTAAGTTTTGATCTTAAGCAGAAAATATGCTTGTATAAGTTGAACTGAAGCCCATTTTCTGCCAATAATTATCTTAAGACTAAGTTCAAGCATAAACCCAGGGATATTTTTATAAATGAGGCCCCTGATCTGCTGATCTGCAGAGTTACTGTAAAACTCATCTATGAATGCAGCCACAGCTACATTAAGACGTTTAAGTGCATCAGGAAAAGACAAAAAAAACACTCAACCTCCACATATTCAGTCCAAATGTGCTACAACAACATTTTTCCATGCATTTCCTGTCACCTTATTGGCTACACACTGGATAACAGAGCAAACATATGCATGAATACTAAATTAAAATGATTGTCTGATCTCCATAATCTACTGCAGATTGTAAAATCATAAAGAACAAGGGGAAGATAAAGTGGCAAAAGTCAGCGAGGACATTCAGGACAGATTTTCTTCATGGCAGGATTGAGCTGGGCTTCCTGTGCAGGTCGACATAACATATTCTGATACAGATGTTCTGATCCAAAGATCACATAAAACAAGTTTCACTCAGCGTACAAAACACTGCTAACAGGATATTGCATGACAAGAAGCCTTTGGTTGCTGGAAACTGACCGAACGACGGCAGTCAACAGTCTGTTTAAACTGTGTAAATGAGAGTGTGTAACATATCCATAATATCTCAGTGATTTACTCTCAGAGAGGATCTAGTTTGGAAAAAATAAAAATGTTGGGCTCGTTCCTCTGTATAACACATTAGAGGCTTATTTTAAAGTCCCCCTCCAGTGAAAATCAAGCGTTAAACCATCTGTAATATATATATGGGAATGAATCCCAACAACCTGCAGGGGGGGCTAAAGTGAAATTAGGGCTATCAGAGGGAAAGCCAGGTATAACTACCTGTAATTTTTTAAAAAACCATGACTGACACCACAGCTGCAAAAACAGCAAAAGGAGAAATAGTGACTCTTCACTAAATGATCTTAAAATCAGAGCCAAACTGCAGACTGTTGTTACATTTTTCCACCGTTTTCATACACGATTATATAAAAGCTTTAACACCAATCATCCTCATCATCATCATCACAATATAATCACAATATTTTCCTGTGGATGTGAACTATTCAGCACATTCAAGTGCCACCATTCAGCCTCAACTTAAGACTTTGTTTCATTGTAAATTAAAGGACCTTCTCCTCTGTGGGACACGTCAGTCCTAAAGCCTGGTGTAACATGACCTGAGGACATTTCCTCACCTTCAAAACACATCACACGACAAGTATGATGAGACTTTGGTGTGACCTTACAGAAATCTGAAAGCTGAAGAGGACAAAAGGTCACACGCCTACCGATGGAGAGTTTTCCCGTATCAAATCCTCCGACACCACGTTCACACCCAGAATCATCATCGTCTCTTTCGTTCCTGCTGGATTTCAGCCTGGCTCGGTCCGTTACTGTCCATGCCGTCCACCTTTAGATGAGCTTTTCCATAACGTTTGATGAGCGCTCCGGGGACGAGGGCCATGAGGGCGATGGCCAGGAGCTGAGCCAGCGTCCCCCACGAGAAGATATCATCCATGGAGGAGATCTCAGAGAGGATGGAGCCCGTACGAACGCAGATGAAGTTGTAGGGGATCAAACCTGGAGGAAGAATCAGCAGCTGAGTGATTAAAAACAGGTTTTTGGTTTGTTGTGCTGAGTGTGTGTGTCTGTTTGTTTAGTGTGTGTGTGAGTGTGTGTTGTCTCACCTATGAGCACAGAGAAGAAGAAAATGGGAATAGGGATGTTGAGGACGGGACAAGTGATGTTAAGGAACCAGTTAGGAGTCATAGGGAAGAAACGAAGGAAAAGGAGGAAGAAGAACAAACTGCTACGATTTTCTTCAGCCTGACAGAAGAAGAGAAAGAAGAAGGGATCAGAGAAAAAGGAAGAGATGGTGAGAAAAACAATGGAAAAAGTTAATGGAGGCAGTAACAGAGTCTACAGGGTTCTTCTAGTAAATGAAAAGTCTACGTAGAGGTTTTAATAAGGCTGCATCAAAGTAAAATATTTCCTAAATAATATTTTAAAAGAGGGAGAGAGATGCTGCTGTCTGAACATGAGTCGACACCAACCTTCCTCTGCAGCAGAGCCACCTTCTCCGGGAAGATCTGAACCACGTGCTGTTTTCCAAACGTAGAGGAGAGCAAGAAGCAGAACGTGGAGCCGGAAGTCGTGAGCAGGCAGGCCAACACCAAACCCTCCCAAGGCCCGAAAATGGCACCAGCTAGCATGTTCTGAAGGAGGGAGACGGGCTCATCTAAAGTCATTTAAATCCACCAAACACTGAGCATCATTTCTATATGTGTCAGACTGTTTGCGTGCTCTAAAATTGAGAACATCGCACAAAAGTTTTTTAATTAAATTATCTGGAATTATGTGGAAAAAAACTATTATAATAAAATTTTACATAAACCAACGAGACTGTTACTTTGTCATGAGCTCCGTCAGTCTAAAGTGGCTTTGGACATTAAGCTCTTCATTGTCTGCGGTGTTTACAGTAAGTATCACCAGGAAGGAGGAGCCGGGAATGGCGAAGGACTGTTTGTAGAGGTAGGCGCTGCAGAACAGCAGCAGAACAAAACCATGATGTTCTTTTTTATAAAACTTGAGCATCTCTGCGAGCTCCCGCAGCTCATCCAGGTCTGACGGGAACTTCAGCCTGCGTGATGAGAAACAACAGAATAAAACCTGGTGACTGTCGTTTGATTAAAAAAAAACTACTAGCCAGTGCCCTCTGGTGGACAGACGACACTGATGGTGAAAGTTTCCAACCCTAGATGGCTGTTTTGCAATTTTTTGTTCACTTTTCAGGCCACAAACACACAAACACACATAAGTTAGAAATATCAGCAGATTTATCGGTCAGACTCTGCCTTCCATCACACACCAAAACACTGAACATCTGTTCAGATATTGTAAAAGATGCACAGATTTCACTGTGGACAGTTTTTAAAGAGATGATTCCTTTTGTGGAAATTTGTTCTGTAAAATCTAAGATTTAAATTCACAATCTTGTCTTTTCTTAGAATTCACAGAATGAATTTCCACCAAAGAAATTATTAACCAACACCGATTCAGCTTCACTTTACCGGTGCACCAACTGGGAGATAAACAATCTTCACACAACGAAACATGGCCACAAATTTATAACTCTTAAGTAAGAAGAGATCATATCAGAGAGATGTTTGTGTGTGTGTGTGTGTGTGTGTGTGTGTGTGTGTGTGTGTGTGTGTGTGTGTTGTGTACCAGTTAGAGAGTAACAGGATACATTTGATTGAGGGACATAAATAGTGTCACTGCCTGTAGACTTAAGCAGAGGGTACGAAGACAGTCCACACACACACACACACACACGCCCAAATCCCCCCTTGAAACTCAAGATGCAGACTTCCTCTCCCACCTGCTCCGACATTCAGCATTCTTTGTTCCTATTGGTCAGCGCTCAAACATTCTGCCCTGTCATTGGTCAGCAGTGTGATGATGTGTGAGTATCATACATGAAACTGTGTGTGTGCATGTGTGTGTATGTGTGCAGTATTTAAGAAGGAAAATGTGTCACCGTGGGCAAATTTAATTTTACTTACACACAACCCCAAGAGAGAAATTCAGTCTCTGCACATGCACACAAGTAATCATATATGAGAGGGGTGAGGTCGTCACGCAGGGGGGGGTTTTGACTCACTTCATCACAAGTAGGAACTGATATAAATCCAGGTTGTATCAGGTTTAACGTAACTAGGGCTGCAATTAACAGTTATTTTTTTGAAAAAATCTCTCAAGTACTTTTGATAAACTTATAGACTGTTAAGAAAATGACAAAAAATACTGATAAATAGAAACAACAACAACAAAAATAGTCTTCATTGTTTGTGTCTCTGCTTTTGAACCAGGTGTTTAAAAAAACAGGAAATATTTCATGATATCGAACAGACAAAAGCAGCAAATCTTAACATCCTGGCATCTGTGATTTAAAAATGACAGCATTTAACAGAGTTTAGGACATTTTGGGGCTTTTCATAGACACTGAATAATATAAAACTGAAAACTAAACACTATGTATGACACTGGATGAAAATATAGATGATAAAACTTTATGCTCTTAATTTAATACCAGCTGTTGTTTTTCAGTGTTACACAAGAAAACAAAAGGTTAATCTCAAGATCGTCAGTTACCAGGAAGCATTAATAAATATGGTGTAAATTATATTATCACATGTGTATATATTTTTTTTATTTAGAAATTTTGACAATGTTCTCCTAGTTTAAGGTTTAACAGACACGAAGCTGCATCACATCTAGGAGAAAAATGAGCAGATGCTTATGAATCAATTCTGCCATCAGGTCACTGAGGTCATCACACCAGGACCATCACACCCAAGGATGTAACTTCAAGGGCAGTTCCCTCTTTTTTTCTGCCCAGAAGTGGTTAATAATTTTTAATTTACTTTTTATTTGCTTGACAGCTTTTGATTTAAGGATTTAAGGATCTTGCCGTATCCACTTAAGTTTTATAACGACATTTTAGTTCAATGTTTGTGGTTTGTTTTCTTTTTCTTCTTTTCAATGCCATGTTTTATCCAATCTTGTTTGGCCAAACCACTACTAATACACACACTTGCCCACCCACACACACACACACGCACACACTCACGCACACGCGGACACACGCACGCAAACACACAG
>JAPZDV010000003.1:21304544-21316494 GCA_029814665.1 Acanthurus lineatus
TTTTTATTTTATTTTATTTTTTTTATATAATATTTTTTTGAAAAACCAATAATAATACACACACACACACACACACACACACACACACACACACACACACACACCCACACGCACACACACACACACAGACAGACAGAGAAATACACAAGAATGACCGAGAAAACAGGATGCCAACAAACTAACTTTCATTAGTTACATTCACAGCATATTTAAATGACCTCATAAGCAACAGTATAATATGAGTAGTACCAGTTTAATGGGTGCAAACACACACACCCACTCACACCCACCCACACTCACACAAACACACACACACACACAAACACACACACACACAAAGTGGGGGTTCTGCTCTTGGCTTCAGAGTGTCTTGGTCGGCGTTATTCTATCATCTCTAGACAACCTCACACTCGACTGTCTGGCACATTTCTACATACCACTTACTTACACACACACACACACACACACACACACTTCTCTCTCTCTATGATACACCACACACACACTGATACATAAAAGCACTTAAATACACTGAGACACACACACACTCTTTCTGAGCAGTAATGTGATCAGTCCAAACTGTGCTGAGAGAAGAAAGAAAGGAGAGGAGAAGTAAAAATAGGAGACATGTAATGTTTTAGTGCCCGACTGATGTCATTATTATTATTATTATTATTATTATTATTATTATTATTTGTGACACGGATCTTAACTGATCTATAACTGACACACTGGTGATGATGCTCAAAGGCTCATATTAACATACGATGTGTAACTGGTTTAAAGAGGTTATTAATTCCTTTGTTTATTGCCTTTACTTATATTTCTTCTCAAAGTGATCCCGTCCCAGCATGCACTGGGAGAGAGGAAGGTAAACACAGCTGATGAGGTCACAATCCCTGTGGCCTTAAATCTCCGGGGGGTTTCTTAGTAAGTGTGAGAGGTCAGAATGACTCCAACGTTGTGGGACATAAATCTGCTTCAGGGTTATAAAACTATGTTTACACCTTTTTGACTTTTTCTAATGTGTGTGATTTTTTTCCTTTAACCTCCTTGGGGCTTTAAAATCTTAAACCTGAGGAGGGAAAGGACTCTTTGTTCTTCCTTCTCACCTTTAATTTACAGCCTGTGATGACAGGTCATCAGTCGACTCTGATTCATCATCATAGTCGCTGGAAAAGTTTCTTAATCAGCTTCTTAGCTGTGAGTAACTTCGTTTCTCAGCCACTTGATGTGATTCAGGGGGAAACCCACACAGTTAAACCCGTCACTGTACTCAGATCATTTACTTAAGTAGCAATACATCAGTGCAGAAGGAGTCTGTTACAAGTGAGAGGCATGCATTCAAAAGTAAAGTGCAAAAAGAGTGTAAAACGTACTTACAATGTCAAAGTAAAAGTATTCATTATGCAGAATATACATAATCATACATTTTATCACTTGACGGTAATTATAAATATAAAATGTGTACTTTAATGCTCTCGAATGTGTAGTTTAGTTTAGGTTGTATTATAGCATAATAGTTTTTTGTAATTTGTATTAATTGTCTGAATCTTCAAAGTGTAGCAGAGTTAAAAGTACAAACGCTACCAAAATAAGGTACTTAAGTAAATGTACCTAGTTATTTTTCACCACAGCTTGCTGCATTACCACAATAATAATAATAATAATAATAATAATAATAATAATAATAATAATAATGGAGAAATACTGGTAAAATGGTCTGGCTGCCCTTTTATTTTACCTGTGTGTTGTCTATATGTGTGCTTGTGTGCTGATGTAAAAATCTTTTATTTTACTACTTTTTAAAGTATTTTTAAAGTAGGGATGTATTCTTAAATGTAAATATTACTTTAAACAGAATATTTCAAAGTCACTTTGCAACACATATGAGAGAAACTTAAAATATTTAAGCCAATAAAATGAGAGTAAAGTAAAGAAACTTTATATATTAAGACGATATTTAAGTTAAAATTCAGTTTTTTAAGTATCATGGTCTCCCTCCATCGGCCCTACCTGTACTCCTGAACCCCGCCGTCCTCTCCCTCGGGGCCCGGCCGGACCTGCTTCGGTCCCGGGGGAAGATGAGTGGACAGCAGGTAGAGGTAGACGGTCGCCGCCGCCACAATGGCAGCCAGTCCCGCCAAAGAGCGCATGTTTGCGGCGTGCTGAAACTTCTGTCCACCGGTAAACTCCGGTAACTGGAGACTCAGCCTGAATTTAAGAGCCAACGAAGGCGACCGGGGACATATAGTCGACGTGTTGTGGTTCAGTTGGATGACACCGAGGAAGAGGGGTGTCGCTTACCGGGCAACAGGCTGCACATGACGGTTGACATTCTGGCTGGGTTCGGCGGACGGATCACATGGCAGCCGGAGACCGACAACTTTCTTAAGGGAAAAGACCCTGTTGTCATCCGAGTCACGGTGTCACACGGCGGCCAGAACAACCGGCGTGTCTCTGCTATTTAACATTTGTTTCAACAGTTTGCCCAAAAAAGGATATTAAAATGCTCAGATAAATAAACTCAACCTTCTGTGAGCTCAGCTGCTGTTTGTGAAGACACTGAATGTGTACTTAGACAAACCTGCCGCTAGAGGGCGTCATGTGGAAGGCCATGAGGACTTCAGAGTGTTATTATTAATGTTGCAAACTGGACCTACATTATGCACTGGTAGTATAAAAAGATCAGGATCTTCTCTATCTTATGCAGCAAGTCATTATTTCATTGGGTTACTAGAAATGTAAATGCAATATAGATATATATATAATAAAAAAAACCCACAGACATCAAGAAAATGGAGATTAAATTAAAGATTAACAAATAAATATTGCTGGTATGTTTTTGCAAAGTAAATTCATATATTTGTCTTTTCCCTTCAACACATTTCCATGTTTTTTTTTTCCTTTTTAGAGTCTTGTGTTTTTTATTTTGGTTATAAATTTCTATAAGTTCCAAGTAAGTAGAATAATAATAGTAAAGTGAAATAATTCTCCAAAAAATATACTTTATGGAACTACAGCTACATAATAAATTATTATTCTCTATCGAAACATATGTGATTTTTCTCAAGAGAAAGGCTTTGTTTTCCAAGAGGCATTAAAAACGAAGCCCATTCTGTCTTTTACTTGTCATTTTAACGTAGTGACTTCCAGGAGACAAAATTAGGTGTAATTTCATATTTGAAATTTGATATCATCTCATTATAGAACTGGTTCTGTAACTCCCTTTCAGACTCTTAATGCATAAAACTCTCAACACAAGGTCACATATTTTATTTTTGTGTTCATTTATTTGACATCTTTTGGTTAAAACAGTGCGAGACACATTTCGGATCAGTGTTTTCCAGGCTGCTTTTTGTCAAGCTTTTTCAGTGACTTTTCCTGCAAAACAAATAAAGAAAATTTTGTTACAAAGAACACTAACATGAGGTACAAGGACAACTAAAACACACTTTCAAAAGAGTTAATTGGCATAAAATATTCTGTTTTTTCAATATGTTGACCCAAAGATAGAAATGTGACCATATAGGTATGTTGTATCAGGGCTAATTCATCTGTAAACTCGAACAGCACTGAACTAAGAGCGCTTGATTATGAAGTTATTGGCAAAAGGCTGTTAAACCATTACATGTTACAGTCAAAATAATTATATCAGATGAGTAGAAACATCACAAAGAAAAATAGAGAGACTATATCAAAATGAAAGTAATTAATAGTCACCTGTATTACTTAAATAAAGAAATAAGACAGTGAAATAATGTGATTAATTCAGTCTAACCTGGCACAGCGCCAATGTTTTCTTTGCCACTTTGCAGGTCGTTCAGTTTAATCTCCATAATCTCTGGCATGGCTTCATATCCTGGAATAACTGTAAGATCAGAACAGATGCTGTCAGTAACTAATCCACAAACGGTTGATGGTTGATGCCATTTAAACCTTTTAGATATCCACATACACACACACACACACACACACACACATACACACACACACACACACACACAGAAATACCTTCACTGTCACTGTCTGTTGATGTTGCATCAAGTCCGACCAAGAGAGCAAAGAGCAGGAACACAAGCTGTGCTTTCATTTTCTGAAAGAGAAAATTCAATCCTCTGCTTCCACTAATGACAAAAATTTATGATCCTTTTTAATTTTCCATTAAAACTGAGAAGAGATTTTAGATAAAAGCTCTCACCTTTCCTGTTAAACTGAGCAGCAGCAGAAGTCTGTCAGTGGGTCTGTGTAGTTTCTGTTACTGTGACTTTTATACCGGACTGACAGGTCTTTGGATGGGCGTGTCTTTGTGTCTGAAGCAGCTTAAAAATCCACCCAGGTCAGATTTAAAGGAGGGCAGGATCCAAAAATAAATCACAACAAGGTGTGTGAGACAAATCGTGATTGGTCACGCTCATTTTTTCATTGATAACGACAACAAATAGACTCTTAAGTGAAACAATGTTAAAGTGCTGACTCTAATCCTTCAGGTAACTCATGTTGGATTTGTAGCCAGAAGGAAATAAAATTGAGATTTATTCAGGTTTTCGTTTACTTATTCAACTGTCTAAAATTAAAAAAAAAAAATTAAAAATCCTGGTTACATAAAAAGAAGAAAGAAATAAGGTGTCACTTCCCATTTGATTCCTGTCCATGTGATGCTGCAGGCAGATAAATATTCAGTCTGATGTCTGTTGTGCATGAGATCACATTTTGAAGCAACTCACGTCTCTGATGGTGGAGAAAAAAATGTCGAAATTCAACTTCTGTCACAGCTTCAATGAGGCTTCCAGATGATCCTGAATGTAAACAATAGAGCAGACTCATCCATGTCCTCCAAGAGATCACAAGGATGCCAATGTTTTACTCTGAAGTTTGACTGAAAGGTCAGTGAAAAGGTCACAGATTCAAACTGTCTCCTGCCTCCAAACCTACATACTTAAAGTTAACACACACCAGTGAGAGACAAGATCATGACAACAGATACTCATTGGACGAGCCGAGTTACCTTCACCTAAAACTGATGCCTGTATGTGTATCACCATGCAAACTGGATCAAACCATCACACATTTAAACCCTTATTACAAATAAAAATCAATTTTTTGAGGAATTTATGAGCAGAAAAAATGCAAAATATGTTACAGCTACATGTGAGATTCTGTATGTAAAGACTCATTACACTTGAGATCTTATCGTAGAAAATACTTCATGATAAAAAAAATTTAAAAATGTGTTAACACAACTCTTTGAATGTGATACAGCAGTGTGTGTGTGTGTGTGTGTTTCTTAATTTCATTCACAAACTGAGCGTTTTTTATCAGAACCAGCGATCCAGATTCAAAGAAGAGTTCAAATTTATTCGTTCCTCTCTGCAGAAGAAAATATGTTACAAAATTATTTAATACAGTACATAATGAAACATTACTGACTGAAGTTGCTGATAAATATAAAGTCTTTAAGAACAGATGGAGAAAAGAAAGAGGGAGGAGAAACAGGAAGTGACACATGTAAGACATTTACATTTACTTAGAGAGAAATTCACTCACTAAAATAAAGCTTTGCTAGATGAAAATTTAATAAATGCTGCTCTCTAGTTTTCATTAAGGGCTTTTAACTAACAAATACTGTTACACTGACAACCCTGACTGTCTTCACAACACTTCCTCTAATCTAATAAAGCGTTAAAATTCTCCTGAATCACAAAAACAAAAACCTGGATGATCTTTAATGAATTCAGCCTCCAGGATCAAAGTTTGAAATCGAGTGATTTTGTTCTGTGGATTGTTATTGAATCGATAAAAGGGAGAAAAGGCTGAATGTCATATTGTAGTTCTGCATCGCCCCCTGGTGGGTGACTGTGGAACTTTGAGCTTTGTGATAGGCTGGGATGTGGAGGTATAAATGGGCATTAATGGGTATTTGTGTACATAGATCTAACAGATAAATTCACGAGATTTAATGAATGCAGGGTATAAAGAGCACAATGTGGGAGGATGTGGAGGTTTTAGAAAAACTTGTTATTTCATTTTCACAGTTCAATGTTTTTTTTTAGACTCTCTGTATAACTTTGCCTTTCATATACTGTTTGTTACATTCAGCATCCTGTAAAGATTCAACTTATTTTGGTAAATTTAAAATGCACATTTGAACAAACATGCAAAAATTGCATTTCTGTTCCTTTTTTAAAAAAAATTCAAAGTTTATAATTTGTGTCTAAAATCTATTAGACAAGTCATAGTTGCTAATAGTAAATATATATTTATCACTATCAAAAACTTCTTGTAGACAAACTTTTAAAGATCAACAAGCTACTAAGAACATATCAATTTCAGAGGCATTGCTACAGTTTTTAGTTTACAACCAATATTCCACAAATTTGGATGCAAATAAAAATTAAAACAGAATGTGATTATTAATGAATCCTTTTAGTTGTTCAGTCAAAAAGAAAATATATTCCATGTCTGACCTCATCAGCCTCACTGAATATTGTTATTATTTACTCTGAATTTGATTACAGCTGCATGTTTTAAACGAGTGTAAGAATTAAAGATCATATACAGTTTGTTTGCTGATTATCACGTTCTGTTTTAATTAAGTTTTACACATTTTGGAATTGGGGATTAAAACCATTAAATTTCATAGCAGTTTTCTAAAAATCTGCGTCAGGTTTTCAAAAGTTAGGTCTATGAATTTATATTCAGTTTCTTCTTGTGGACGTGTTTTTGCAGATCAGTGCTATGATGCTGTTTGAATGTTTTGTATTGATGCTCTTGTGGTCACACTGGCTGTCTGAATTGAACTGACTGAATTAAGAATAAGAGGTTCTGCACATAAAAAAATTGACATTTTTAAAATTTTTCCTGAAACTTGCAGCGAGAAACAGTTTGTGAGATAGAAACAAAGCAAAGAGAAAAGGAGGTAAACACAGATGGAGGAAAAGCATGCATGGAAAACAGATTAAATCAAATCCATATCAGCAATAATCAGAATAACTGGAAATATCTGTTTTGAAATTGACTCGTGACTCTAATCGTTGGCAAATGCTAAACCAAGGATGTGAATGTTGCAGTCGACTTTTCTGAAGCTGCTGAAATCTCAACTTATCTAACAGGGTTTCAATTAATGAGATGAACTTATGAACCACATCATTAAACCTAAACTGCATGACACAACCGAACATTTACCAGAGCGAAACACTGTATTAGATGTGTTAAGATTGTTATATAATGGCTACAGTGTTCAAGCTAACAGTCTGAAGGCTATTAGGCACATCTTTGAACACAAAAATAATGTCATACACAGACATTTTTCTTTAAATTAAATAACAAAACTTAAAAAAAATACAATCTGATTAAATTATTCTAAGACTAAAAGAATATTAGCATTTTCATTAACTATGAAATTTAACATATTTGCAAATTGTTGTTTTTTCTCACTGAATTTTTCTTATATAGTAACAGTTTGTGTTCATGTGAAGTGACTTAGATTAGTTGGAAAAGTTTTAATAAGTATTAAACCTGATAACATGTCAGATAAAGCAACATTTTAGATGTTTTAAGGATTCAAACAACACATCTTCTTTGTGGCGTCCATGTTGCTTCCCAGGTCGAGAACATCTGGAGACACAGACTCAGGCGAATAAATGGCACGAAATCAGTGGAAACCTTTTGGTGCAATAAGAAAAAACCTTCATGATGGCTGAAACCAAATAAATTCTTTTCACGAGAGCGAATCAGAGAGACAAAGACAGAGGCAGAAGCATTAACTCCTCCAGCGAACAGTGTGTTAAGGTCTACAGTTTAATGTGTAACTTCTTTGTTGCATCGACCCGGCCTCGTCAGGAGGAGGGCTCTGAGCTACATTTAGCTGCTGGGGTCCAGTTACAGAATCGATAATAAAACCAGAGCCCTTGATAGAAAGAGTTATGACAATTTGTACAACAATGGACAAGTTGAAACACCCTCTCTGGCAAAGACATGTATGCAGTAAATATTATTTTAAAAAAATGACTCTTTAACATCTTTTTCAATGGTATAACAGACAAAACTGATTAGTAACTAACTTTTCCTCTTCAGGTTGTTTCCCTAATTAGTTTATGGTCACATCCATTTCATCACAAATCATTGATAAAATCACCACAATGGAAGCTACAGAACAACACGCTGCTCTAAACACAGACCGGAAATCAGCAGTGTGTCCTGATGGGTGACGATTCTCTACACAATACAAGTGGTACTTTGATCCAAAACATCACTTAAATAGACTGGCGGATGTGGATCATACCAAAATAAATGGAAGAAAGGGGGGACTCTGTGCTTAAACTACACTTCTAAATATCACATTGATACTGTTGACAATTAGTCTTTCTTCTACAAAGTCAGTTTGCTAGCTTGTTAGCATTTTATGGCCGTAATTCATCCTAAACTCCAAAAGGGACACATGAGTCTTTGATCAGTCCTCAGATTAACAATCCAAACATGGAAACTGAGCTAGACGAAGGATGGTGTTTTAACCGGATGGAGGAGGAGTGTTTGTCCAAGGGAGCATCATCAGGGAGACAAACTGTCATTCTAGAAACTTTACAGTAAAACACAATTAGTTCTTATTTTGTCCAGAAAAAAAACAAAAACAAAAAACTGTAGTTAACTTGTTGAAAACTGGCTGCATTTCCATCCACTGAGGAGCTGACGTCAGCAAATACTCAGCTTGTCAGGTGTTTGCAACTGTGTGGAAGAGGTGTACATCTCACTTAGTGTCCATAGTTTGGTGTCACAGCTGCTCCCAAACCGCCACTCGGTGCCCAACATCACAAGTGTTTGTTTGATTCAACTGGGGACGACCAGCAGCGCAGGTGAAAGCAACAAATTAATTGTCCTACAAGATCTGGTTTGCTCCCGGTTGGCAGGAGTTGCCATCATCCCCCCTCTCTGATTGGTGTTTATAAAGGTCACATGGCATGAGAGGGAGGGGCTGTCCCTGCTCGGCCAACACTGACTCATAAGGCGGCGCTGCTTCCAGCGGGAAGGAGATGGATGCGATGTGTTGATGCTCCTGCTGCTCCTGCTGTCCCAGCTGGTAGTGGGAGGGGGAGGGGGAGAACCAGGCGGCGCTGGCTGAGGTCTCACCACAGTACGGAGACGCATCCAGACTGGTGTAGTGAGGCTGCTCCTCCTGCTCTGCCCCCCTCTGACAGGGGTCCAGTAGGGAGTAAGGAGGCGGGTCATCTGTAGGTATGTAGATCTGAGTCGAACCTGGACCAACACACTCATCGTAACTATGGAGACAAACAGGAAATGAAACAGAAAGTCAGTGGAGGTGAAAATGGAAAGCCAAGATTCATTTTCTTTGGTTTGGACATTGGAAAAATTTTATTCCACTAAAACATCAGAGAGCAGGTAATATAAAAGCAAACTGGGATGTGCTTTTTTTGCAGAAGCAGCAGAATTGCACTCTGCATAATGAAGGTATTTAATGTTATTATTAAAAAATGTTTCCAGAGAATATTCCTTCCATCAAAGTTAATAAAGCACGTAACCTTTGGCTCGTCCCTGCCTGTGTGAGTAATTCTGTCCTTCAGGAGATTTGTCTTTCTGTGTTTGAGAGGTCAAAGGTTCAGGCTCAGTCACAACTTACTTCAGGAAATCTGAAAGAGTCGAACCTTAAATAAAACTACAGATTTCTCTGAGTTTGAACATTATTGGAAAACATTTTAAATAACGTAAGTAATTAAATCAATGAATACATAACAAAAAGAGTCATTTTTAGATCTTTTTGATAGTAAAATGTTACAGAATTTTATTTCAAAAGTGCCCTATTAAAGTGATGATAAAAAGATCTGCATGTTTCACTATAAATACGCAGTTGAACCCAGTGAAACTCGATAAAGGTAGCTGACACCTTTGGTTCTTTACACACATATACACACACAAACACACACACACACTCAGCACCTCCTTCCTCCTTTCTGCTGCTATGGCAGAGGCCCAAAACACTTCCCTGATGAACTCCTCCAGAGGCCCCAGAGGTCAAGTTTCTACCAGCCTCCTCCTCCAGCCAGAGAGAGCAGAGAGCATATAAAAAACAGGGTGAAACTAAATAGAATTATAAAGCGTGTGTGTGTGTGTGTGTGCGTGTGTGCGTGTGTGTGTGCGTGTGTGTGTGTGTGTAGCTAATGGTAGATTATGATGGGGGCATAGGAGGCAGTAAATCAGTGTAACTCAATCAGCTCAGTGCTTAACTATATCAGCCTGGTACTGCATAGTGTGTGTGTGTGTGTGTGTTTGTGTGCGTGTGTGTGCATGTGTGTGTTTTTAACCTTGTCCTCTCTTTTTTTAACTTCCGTTCTTTTGTTTTATTCCTGTGCACTTCATCTCCTCTGCTGTCCGCTGTGAGTGTGTGTGCCCACTTGCCAGCTATTTTAAAGCAGTCTCACAGACTCTGAGTGTATTTCTGTGGTTTCCTGTTTGATGCATGTGTTTGCTTCTAAAAAAGAGGGATATCATTTATTTATATTCTTTTTTATAGAAATTTGCTAATAAGTCCTTGATCCAAAGACGAAAATGTTAGTAAATCTGAGTAGAAAATCTCTAGCAAAACAACTGAATCCCCATTTAATCCCAGTGTGCACAAACCAACAGGGACATGAAGACACACTGCTTCGCTAATTGCAATGAATTTTTAATTTCATGATGATTTAGATACCTCAAAAGTGTGGTGTTGTATTTGTGTAAGACTTCACTTTTTTAGGAATCTTTTTCTTAAAATATCTGACTTTTATATAAAACCTCTCCCTCACACACCTCCACACACGCACACAAACACAGGGATTGAAAGAAGCTGCAGTTTATTCAGCTTATTCTGATTGTTTTCCTTTTCGCTCTGGGAAAACTGACCTTGACCGTTCAAGCCAAGGCATGTTGAGGTGAAAATTGAAGAAAGGGGAAAGTGTGTGCTGTGCAGGAGCAGGGTGTTGCAGAGGTGTTGTTACACACTGTAAATCCCCGTGTCCTTGGTCTCTCAGGAGTTATGAGCTCCTCTGCACCCCTCGAGGCCTTCTGCTGTGTGTGTTTTTGTTACTGCAAAAACGTCACCCCAGATAATGAATGTGCTGTTTTACACTTATGTGTGCTCTGCTAATGTGTGTGGGTTGTGTGTGTGTGTGTTAGCTAGGTGTAGCAGAGTGAAAACAATCCTTCCCATCTGAGACACTTGCTGGAAGTTACACAACTGCTTCTGTTTATCTGTCTGTCTGTTTTCGTTTGCTGCCCGTTCCTGATTAGATCCAGAGACATCATGCAAAAACGCACTTAAAATGCAATTAGTTATTACAAAACGTTATTCTCAGTTGCCGGATGACAAATTGATAAGTTCCAATGCTGCTGCTGTCCTGGGATATGATTTTTCAAGAAGGTTAAATCCTTAAATTGTCTCTTAAAGGGTGATCAAAAAGTTCAAACACTGTTCCTGTTGTGCATGAACATGAGCATTGTGCAGTGATGTGCATGTAGCAGCTGCAAAGAAATAAGCTTAATGAGTAACTCTTCCAAGTTTTATTGCTTAATTATCATCTGCACCTGAGTTACACCTCTTTTTGTGACCACAGGTACATGCCATTTGTCATTTCCCAACTCCTGAGCAGAAGCAGCGCCTTGTTAGTGATGAGAGTTGTTTCTAATCTAATCTAATCTAATCCCAAATGGCAGTCTTTGCACTGAGAGAGCCCACAGTCTCCAGAAAGCAGGTCTGATCAGGAGCACAACCAAGAACATGCTGCATTTGTAGTGAATACAGCATTATTAAACTCAGATGGTAACTTAATGAAGGTTTGAAAAACAGTCTGATTTAATCCAGAAAAATAGTCTGATTTAATCCAGAAAAAAAGGGGGCTAATTAACATTTAATTTAAACCATGACTTTCCAAAAGCAGAACCAGAGTGATTTTGTCGTGAT
>JAPZDV010000003.1:21322228-21344230 GCA_029814665.1 Acanthurus lineatus
TCTCTCTCACACACACACACACACACAAACACACACACAAGGTACACAAACACTTATTCGAAAGGGCACCAAAGGTGGAAGTGCTCCTTAATACATAAATTTCCACAGATGGAGGGTCAAGCCAGGTGGACCGAGAACAGTGGGGGACAAGAGCCGAACGGTCACTTACATTTTCTATGTGACATTTGACATCATTTTGCAAAAAGGAGGCTACTTCTTCTTATATTAACATAAAATTGTTGAAAATGGTGAGTTAGAACAGCCCAGGCTTAAGATTTTCATTCCACTTGAATGATTTTTCTGAATATTTTTGCTGAAATGAAACATGACCTCTTCATCATTTTGACCACAAATGAAAATATAAACTTGCAGCTCAGCATCATTTATAAATATAGACAAGAAAGAGTACTGATATCAGCCTTTCTCCTTAAAAACAAGTTGTGTTATGTGTTAATAATTAAAACCTAATCATGAATTAAACCATCAGCCTGTTATGTTTCTGTCATGTCCGTTAACCTGTAATTAGATTTTCTTACCGTGGCGGTGAGTCGGGGTAAAGGGTGTTGACTTGTGAAAGAGTCTCTCTGTAAGATTCAAAGTCTAAACCGGGAGGAAAGTCTTCTAAGCATGTGGATCTGAGTTCTCCTACTGAACCTCCATAGGAAAAACCATCCAGACCTGCAGAGACAGACACAGTTTTGTGACAAAACCAGGTATAATGAGCCAAAACATGATGCGATTTTAACCGCATCATGTTTTGTAACCCAAAGCAGGTGGATTTTATATACAGACTTAACCAGACTTAAAGTATAAATTGTAGAGTCATGCAAAGTGTGAACATATCTGTGGTCTGCAGAAAAAGAAAAACCCCAGTCAAAAATTCCTGACAATTGTTTTACAATAATTGAAGTAATAAATGCAAAATTTATCTTGTATGAATGTAGTTTGTCAAGTAAAGGTGGTCTTTTCAGAGCAAACAGCACTCAAGCTGATGCACATGATGGCTGATGCAAAAAGGCAACAAACCAGAAGAATTTTAAGTAAAATTTAATCTTTAAATTAGTAAATTTTTTGTTTTTTATGTCATGGAATCAACTCTTGTTTCATTTCTGTCTCGTGTCTTGAATCAAACCTTCCAAAGATTTCGGAGGCATGTTACTGTACGTGCATGATGGTGTAGGTGTAGTAAAATTTAGACCAACATGAGCAAGAAAAGTGTGTAGGGGTGTTTTATCAGTTACGTGAAGCCTCCACATAAGAAATATCCTGAATAAATCTTAATATAATAACAGTGTTTTCTTGCTGAAACACAGTCTGTGTTTCTAATTTAAAAATGACTTCATGTTCTGATGACTTTAATCTGTGGTTTAGTTATAAACCTGATTACCTGTGTGACTTTAACACCTGCAACTCCAGATGCCTGAATGTTGCTCAGTCTAAGAGTGATAATGCAGATGTTGTGTTTCATCTCTTCACAGATTTCTCTGATGAAGATGATGATAATAACTGACTTATAAAGACAGAAAATGCTACTTTACTATATAAAACTAAGGAGAAAACGGATTAGATTGCGTGTTAGTTGGTCACTTTTTTCAGGAAGTCTCGGACTGACCGTAGCTGGCTCGAAGGTGTGGGTTTCGGAGTCGACTGTCTTTGCGAAGGCTTCCGACGATGATGGTGATGCAGGAGAGGAAGAGGACCAGACCTATAACGATCCCCGCCACCACCAGCGGAGACACCAGGAGAGACGCCTCCCCTCCCGACTCCCTCTCACTCCGGCAGTCTGGGTACTCCCCATGGCTCTGGTTGGAGCTCACTGCAGGGAGACGGAGAGAGAGATGGAGGTCAGGTTTGAGACTGTGTTTGTGCTCCAGTATGTGTGAATGTAAATGTTTATACTGGAAAATATGAGACAGATTTCAAACAAGCTGCAGCTCTCTGCAGTCAGTCAAAAATTCTTGAGAGAGAAACTGCTGATGTAAATAATGTAACACCTCCTACGAATCAAAAAATGTCCTTTTGGCGTTTGAAAAAAAATATTTAGATAGAAACATGTTCATCAAATCTGTTCAACTGAAGCCAACGGGACAAAAAAATATGGCATTAAGGACAAGTTTTCTTCTTAACAGATATCATAGACTATATGGTAACATTATAATATACCATTACAAGTGTATAAGTGTGTGTAAGTCTGTGTGTGTGTGTGTCTGTGTGTCTGTGTGTATTAGTCTGTCTGTCTTATGACAGGAGTGCACCCGGGGGTCTTGTTACATAACTGCTGTTTGCCCTGCACACGAGGACTTATTCCATTTCAGTGTGTGACAGATAATTAGAGCTTGAGTCTACACACACACACACACACACACACACACACACACCCACACACACACACACACACTCAGTCATCATCATCATTAGATTACAGAGCGATGCTGCTCCCCTCCATTTCTGTTTAATGTCTCATCTGTCTGTTTGCTCTCTTCCCGTCTGTCTATTTCTTCATCCGTCTCGCTGCCTGTCTCTCTGGATTTTTCTGTCTACATTCACATCATGACTAAGAGAAGAGAGGAGGAGACTACTTAATGTTTTTTTGACCTGTACTGTACATTGTATGTGACTGAAATCCCACATTTTCCTCATGTGTGTCAGGAGCACAAATCTACATGAATCTGCATGTTCGGTTCATGTCACATGACCTGCTGAAGGTGAATCACTGACACTGAAAATGATGTAAAGTCATCAATTTAGAGAAGAAGAAGCGTTAGCATGGAGGAAAACAGGATCCAGTGGTCAGCTGATGTGCTAATTATGACAAAGATAAAGGAAGAAGTGAGACGACGTTGTCACAGAATGACAGAGTCGGTGTTGGGAGGGGGTCACGGTGGATGGATGGGATCAATAAACCCATCAAAGTTTAATGTTGGTCGATGTTAATTTCTTCTTGTTGTTTTCTGAGGTTAACCAATCGTTAGGACCCCTGACCTTAACAAAGCATCAACTCTGAAACACACAAAACACAATGTTTCACTAATATTAATCAAACAGCAGCAAAAGTAAGACCAGTAAACACTGTGTACTGATCTAGAGGACGCACAATGACACTTTGTCCTTAAATTTAGGGGATTTATTGGATTATAGTGGCTTTAAATTTGAGTGACAGCCTCTATAAGATATGAACTATAAATTAAACACACAAGTTTTTCAGTGCTGTCCTCAAAGTGCAGAGAAGCTACTTATCCTCTTATTCATTTATGTGTAATGTATGATAGAAATGCACTGTTCTCCAGAAATTTAACGAATGATGCTTTCACTGCACTCCAGTAATTTCCAAAATGAATCCACCCTAACAATTAAAAAAAAAGAACAAGAACTGTGGGGAAACATTATGCACCATCTGCATTTGTTATCTATCATTGAACGTAGTAAAAAACATGCATGTTCCTGTCTGGATGACTGCGACGCTGCAGCTCTTTGCAGCTGACTGACTGACCCAGAGGGAGATTTGCCTCCTTTGTGTTGAAAACACGTTTCCTGCTGGTTTCTGTCTCACTTTCTGCTCATCACTGCTCTGAATATAAAGCAGGAGAAACAATCAAAACCACAAAATGATTCACCTCCACAATATCGTTTTCATTTCAGTCTCTGTGCTTCTCTATTGCTGAACCCCCCCCCCTCTGACACACACACACACACGCACATAAACACACACACACACACATACCCATTTGTCTGCGTCTGTAATTCTGTTGTCTACAGTAATTTGGTTTCACACAGATTCCCGAGAAGAGGAAAATGTTCTCTCACCCCAAACGATTCCCAGCAGACTCCCTCCTCTCTAAGTTACGTCTCCTCTCACACACACTCTTACACACACTCTCACACACACTCCTTCGCCTCCTCTTTCTCTTTCTCTCTCTCTCCTAACATGATTTTCTTCTCATTTCTCTTCTCATCTCTTTCACATAAACTCCATTTTCCCTCGTTCTCTCTGGAGAGAACTCGCAGGGAAATCTATAATTATATAGATTTAAATTCACATAAACCTTCTTCCTTTGTAACATCAAGATACACACACACACACACACACACACACACACACACTAACAAGAGCAGCAGACAAACTCATAATAATCTTGATGGCTCTGCTCATCAGCTGTGTATTTCTCCAGGGATGGAAATGTTCTTCTGTCCACATCTCTGGTCCAGACTGAAATATCTTCACATCTCTGCGATGGATCACCATGAAGTTCTCTGCAGACTTTCATGATCTCCAGAGATTAATCCTATTAATGTCGATCATCCTCTGACTTCAGATGTTCAACATTTTCTTAATATATGAAGCTTTACAACAGAGATGCTCAATTTACAGCCTGCACTGAGCCACTGATTAAAGCTGTGCGTTTTATAGATTAAATAGGATTTTATGCTAATTTGAGGTTTGCTCACAGTTTTAAGATTTGACAAACATTATTGTTCTAATCCATTTTCACCCAATACAAAATCAATACTGCTGTAAACCTGATTGCTCGAATACTTTGACTTATGTTGCCTTGTGATTTCCAATATTGTTTTCCAGTGCTGGACTGACTTCTGCACTCAATCCTTTGTCATATTTGTATTTTTTTGGATTGTTTTTGATGTGCGTAAATGAATTTCCTGTGTGTGATTCTGTTTGCAAACTATTTTTTCTCAAATTGTCCCTGTTAGGGATGAATAAAATAAAAAGAATTGAATAAAGAGATTTGATCAAACTGTTGTAAGCTGCTCACAAGGCAGGACAGGAACTGACTGAACTGCTTCTTTCTCCTTCTGTCGTATCCTTTCTGTATAATGTCACATTTAAGTGGCGACTTACTTCACATGGACAAAAAGGCCGAGTGTAAGAGCTCATTGTACTGAAAGGCCACCGGACAAAGACTCAGAAATGTTTTTTTTTTTCTATAGTGTTCACAAAGAGGAGGAGAATTTAAGAGATACACAAAGTGGAGATGCAGTGAAAAGAACAGTCAGACACAAGATACTCTGTGAAGAATGAGAAAAGAAATAAAGAGACAGAAAGAGAGAAAGAAAATTTGTAATAAATGGTGGAAATGTTATTTGTCAATGACCCAGTGGGACTGGAAGCAGCTGCAGAGAAAGAGGAGCAAAGTTTCTTTTGCATCTTGTGTGTGTCTGTGGGAAATATGAGTGTCTGAGTGAAAAAAAACAGCTCTGTGTGCCCATTGCATGAAATAAATCAGTGTAAATGAACAGAGGGAAGCAGGTTAACGAGAAACCTATTAATCTTTGGACATCTTACGCTAGAAAATGTCATAAATCTTCTTTGCAGTCCAGCATCACGTGTTATTTATCCAAGAAAAACTGCCCTTCATCAACATTTATTATGTAACGTAGGTGTAAACAGATCAGCATCCAGTGCAAAGTTGGGAGGAAAAAAAACATCCTTAACAGACATTTTGAAGCCTGGATTTTCATTTTAATGCCTGCAACCATCTCAGATTAAGAGAAGTTACTTTATATTCAGCATTGAAGCTCTGATATCTGCAAAAAAATGCTTCAACACAGATCATCTTTAGAGCCGCATTAAGCCGATAACAGCGATGCTGCGTCCTGAGGTGCTTCTGCATCGGCCTCTGCTCGTTCGGCTTCCAGTCGCTTGCTAAAAGGCACCTCAGCAGCGCTCGAGCTCGCAGGCTCTCTGCATTAGAAACACACAGTGGCTGCTGTGTGTAAGAGACTATATAGTGCACAGTATGTTCATATATAATAAAACAGCAACAGAGGTAATTCACTCTGACAGCTTGTCACTAAAGCTTACTGTTCAACACGCACACGCCTCCTCCACCGTACAGTGTTCACTACAGTGTGGTACTAAAGCCCACTTCATCATCCTGATGCTGACACGAGCCCCAAGCTACGTGTTGACCCCGAGGCGTATTTACTGCCTTTAAATGTGCATGGAGTTCAAGTTGTTTTGATTTCCTCTTTTTGTGTTTTCACAGTCAGTGTGTGAACAGGAAAGCGACTGCAGTTTGACTCCGTCTCAGACAGAAGCTTCACTTTCTTTTCAGCTGACAGACGTGACCTGGTGACATGGTTGAAGTTTTCTAAATAAGACAAGTTTTGCTATGAAAAGGAGACTTATGAGGTTAACTGCTTCAAAACATATCTGAAGTTCAAAATGAGACCTCCTGAGCCTTTTAGAGGAACCAACAAGTACTTTTCCAAGACTATACTGTAGATGAAGCACTGTGGACGATTAATGCAAAATAATCAATAATGTGCATCAATAAGTCTTCTTATACATTCGAGTTGGAGCAACTTTTAACAATGTTAAGGAAGAAAACATTTTAAAATATGTCTATTTTTACATTTATCTCATCTTTAGGGTTGCATCTCTAAAATCTTGCAATGCAAAATAAATCAGGAGAGACGGACACACAGAGGAAGACAGAGTAATTCGACGTCAAAGAGCAACATATATAGGTCCTGTTTGCGTGTGTGTGTGTATGTGTGTGTGCGTGTGTGTGTGTGTGTGCTCTCTCACGGTGGGCAGTCACTGGCAGTCATTTATTTTTGTGTGTCACAAACTATAAAGGTTAAGAGGCTGTGATATTGACTGCTGCTGCGCACGCTGCATCACTTTGTACATTAGCTGCATACATTATACAGAAGCATCAAGCAGCCACTCAGATACAATCTGACAGCTTGTCATTATGAGTTACAACCACCTTCCTCTCAATATGAAATACTGTACACCGTAGTGCCGGCTGACTGTACGTCCACAGACATCGAGGCAGAAAGAGTTCCTGCTGCCGGGACGTTCAGCAACAAACTCAGGACAACAGCAGCATCAACCTTAGGTTTCAGTGACGAAAAACTGTAGCTTTTAATGAAAAGTTTGACCACAAATTATATACTTTTTACACTTGAAACAGCCATTTTCCCAAGCATGCTACAGTATGTATTGATAAATGAGTCAGTTTCTTTAACTGCTTTCTTTAAATGTGCCTATATTGCAGCAGATTTGATAAGAATCACAGTATTAATGTATTTCCCCGTGTTTCCTTTTTGACTGCATGGTGATAATTCAATATTTGTTCTTGAAAAAAACACACATATGCCTGTATTTGTTGCAGGAAATGTTGCACAGTGATAGTGAAAATGCTGCCATACAAACGTATATAACACACAGGAGCCTTCAGACAACCTTCAATTGTCTTTCATCCACCCAACCATCATCCATCTGTCTGGCTACCTGTCTTCTATCATTCTTGCTTCATCTACTTTTTCTTCATTCATCTGTTCTTCCCTTAAGTTTTTAGTTCTCTTTACGTCGTGCTGCGCTTCAGTAGTCGCTTTACGTTTGGAGAAACCACAAACCTCCACAGACTTTCCTCTTTTGATAGCTGACAGCTGGAGTGCTACCCACACACACATGCACACACACACACAAACACACACACTGACACATGCACACACACACACATGCATCCCTCCTGAGATTTCAGCGTCTCCTTCAAGGTCAGGACACTCTTCAGGCTCTGTTTGTACACTGAGGCAGTCATTAGGAATTATCTGCATATTAGAAATGGAAGCAATATAAAACTGTTGGCTCTTGTGTGGTTTAAGTATGACTGAGTTAAAACATAATTAAAATGTAATACTGAATAAATACTGATCAAAGTGGAACAAAAAATCTAATAAAAGTAAAAACTGGCTAAAATTTTTGCATCATTTACATTTAAATGTATCAGTTTTGATTTGTTTTTATATTGAACTTCTCATTTCAGTTAGTTTTTACTTCAATACATTTGTTTTTTGTGAAGGAAAAGCTTTTTTCCTCCTTTATTAAAAAAGGCAGAGTTGTTTATCAAGGTGACACATTTTCTGTTAAACCTAATCACTTAGTATTTTTCAGACAAAGCACTGCTTTTTACAAAAAGTTATTGTTTAAAAGAGTTAATATAATTAAAATAAAACAGCCTAATGTGGAAATACGGCGCATGCAGTCACAACACTAATATGAGATGACATATTTCTCCAAGTCAATTCGGCTCTCAGTGTTCAAAAAACTTGCTTAAAGTGAATTGAATCCAGTCCTAAAGCACTAATTAGCTAATAGACAACGTTTATCACATTTGACACTGAAGGCTAATTAATCTGGTTGCACATAACAATCGTGTCTATGTGATTAGAGCAGGATGCTCATTAGGATGCATTAACATCATGCAAGTCTCTGACCACACAGCTGGATTTTTAAGCTAATCAGCCTAAGTGGTATTGAAAACATCTCCGCCACAGCATGCAGTCGTTTCTCCAGCGTTATCATGCAGCACAAGATTAAATCACTTCTTTCATTCCTGAAAAAGGGAAGAGGAGGGGATGTTTTTGAAATATAATTTTTAATAGCAACTGCGTTATGAATACAGATTTCTTGCACAACGTCCGATCTGACAGTAATGGATTTAATCTGTCCGGTTTTGTTTTCCAGTAGATGTCTGTTTTTTCTTTTTTCTTATTATTCTGTCTCCTTTTTTCCTCTGGTTTGAACCCCTGAGGACACAAAGCAATGTAACAGCAACAAACAAAGCAATTTTACACTGATGGACCTCTCAAAGACGTCTGTGACATCTGGGTGATTCGCTTTGATGAAAGAGACGTTGGACTGTGTCCTGGACTCACATTATGATCTGTCTGGTGCATCATTTTTAATTTTACTGCTTAATTAGATCTAAATGTGTGACAATATGTTTAATTGTTGCTCTAAAACTGGACAGTAATATTCAAAGGTGAACTTTAAAGGAGCTGAAACATTAACAAACAGCAGGAATGTAATAAAACGAGGCCGTAACACTTAATACTCGTCGTATTCCTGATCAGCATCTTTTTATTTGTCTCTTTGTTCTCCGCAGCTGAAAGTTGTGTCATTTCAACATCCTGTTGTTCAACAGATTAAATTTATTTATCATGGTGACAGATTTACACACTCTTTGAATGGCTGACTGCTGAATCTACTTGCACTAAATATAAAGTAATGTTGATATGCATTGGGATCGTGTAAAATGTATTTTGTTACAGGTGCATGTTGAAAGTGTCTGAAACGACATTTTTAATAAACTTGTTTGCTTTGTCTCTCCTGATGTGTGCCTCACATGCTGATCAACTAGAAAACCGCTGTGAGGAGGATTTTTCTTTAGATTCAAGTTATGGAAAGTTGGCACTGAACATCTTTATGTCTTTTAAGTCCAGCAGACGTGAGACGGTTTAATCTGTGCTCCTCTGCAGACTGCTGGGACCCGGCTGATCTCTCCTGAGTCATGACCATGGTTTCCTTTTTGTTTTCTTATTTCTGAAAAAACTCCGACTCAACCTGACCTGAATGGATTTGCATCAACCAACAGAGACACTAATTAACCTCTCAGCTGGTGTTGTTGTTGTTCTGTTACGACCTAAAGCAGGGATTTAAATATTTTACGTTTTTATGTGGCTGTTTTTTTTCTCTCTCTCTTTTTAAATTGTGGATCTCGTTCAGGTTGCATATAAAAATCAAATGATGGCTCAACAAGAACGAATAATTAAATCCATTATAATTTTTCAGACCTGTGAGTGTGTTGATCAGGATATAAAAATAATATTTTTAATGCATATTTTTAGCGAGTGTGTGTTCAGCATTAGAAGCAGCAGGATGACCTCCAGTCCCTGAGCCCCTCGGGACGCCAAAGATATTCCTCCCCTCGCAGAAACAATGTTGTTCCTCCTTTTCTGACACGTGAGCAGCCTCAACACTAAAAATACCCCTTTCAGAAGGACTCAAGTAAAACACGACTGTTTTTTATTGAACCTGCAGGGGAGAAAGAGAACCAGAGTCCCTGTAAGAGCAGTGAGGGAGGTTTGGGATGAAGATAATAGTTTGAGATCTCCAGTGCCTTTACTTTGAAAATGTAAAAACAAACCAGACTCTGCTTTGCAAGTGTGTACAGATTAAAACATTAAGATGTTTAAATGCTTTGGTGACCTGCTGTATTGTTGCTGGTATAAAAATGATTTTCTGACTCACAAATCTCCCCTTTTACTTTAAAAATAAAAAAAAAATCATAACTTAGCATGTGTCAAGGTTTCTGCAAAGTGTTTGCTTTTACATTAAAGCATCTTTATTTGCAGAAGAAGAAGCTGCGGCTGTGACATTAAGTGACACATGTTATCTCCTCACATGTGCAGTGTGCTGGAAAAGCTGCATCCTTCAGCCTGGTCAAAGGACAACAAGGAGCTCAAAGAGAGAACTTGTCTCTCTCTCTCTTGCTCACTCACATCCTCCTGTCTTCCTGTCTGTCATTACTGTCTTGCTGTCGCCCTTCCTCCTCTCTCTCTGTCTCTCTCTCTGATCCTTCCTGTTGTTGTACTGAACAGATGCCAGGAGGTCTTTGGTGATGGAGGGGAGAACATTGGCCATTAAACCATCATGCCACATCACCACTGAAGCAGGGAAAAGGATGAGGAGATGGAGGTGAAAAGGAGGAGGTCCTGAGTTCAACTTTGAAAAAATAAAACTGTAAAATCCTTCATAACAACCGGGTTGAAATATCCTCTTTTCCCTAAAAAAGTAATGTAACATCAGACTGAAAAGCAGTGTTTTACTGCCATTAAATGTCTGATTAAATGTCGGCAAATCAGGGCTCAAGTTATGTAATTTGATAAGGAAACTCTTCAAACTTCATCGCAAATTATTCTCTAAGTTTGCCACTGAGCAAGACACGTAACCACCAAGTCTTTAGCCTTTTATAGTTGTGTTTTATAAGTTCCAGAAGGATCTGAATGCACCAAGCAGACAGGTTGAAGAAAAGAAACAACTAGTTTTAATGACAATAATATGAACCTACATACAAAACATGCAGGAAACAACAAGTTTTGAAGCAGGCTGGACAAAATTAAAGCAAATATAAAAGATAAAACCATAAAAGAGGAAATGCAAAGAACACAGACAGGAGCACTGACAAGAAACACGAGCTACCAAATGCAGACAAACCAACAACTTAAAGGGGAAACACACATAAACACACAGGAGGATGATTGAGTGTCAGGTGAAACTAATCAGGCAAAACAACGACGGAGCACTCAGAGCAACAGTTGTACTGGAAAGCACAAAGAAACAAAGTCGTGCCTTTAGCAGGAAGACACATCCAGACGACCATGTAGTCGTATGAATGCAGATGTGTTCACTGTTTGTTTCTGCGAGGCCTGTGGGACCTTTTACACACACTGAACGCTTCAACCTCGGGCCTGACGCTGTTTCAAGGTTGACAGCTCGTCAACATGAGTGACAGGTGCAGTGGAAGGAAGCGAGTGACAAAGGAAAGGACAAGACGAGCCACGCACTTTGCTTTCCTTGCAAAAAAAAAGTTGCAGACTGTGGATTTAAATCGTAAGTGATATCTGATGTTGGCAGAGTGTAGTTACATAAATAACTGGCAAACGTGAGCAAAAGCATGAACCTCCTACGACAGAAAACAGAGCTCACTGTGATCTTATTCTTTTCTCTTTCTGTCTTAAAAATTACATACATGATAGAACAAATCTCTTACTGTTGGATGGGTTTATTTTATTTTATTGGGAGTCTTTTTGGGAAATATGATTGGGTTCCCTTGTTCTCACCTACCAGAGTCAGCAGGTGATAGGTAGCTGGTTTATTAGTATCATGGATAGATTCCATGAAAGGGCCTGCAAGATACACATCCAGGGCCACATGCCTTGAGTTTTGGGCCAAAAGTTAATTAAACAGCTAAAAAAGAGATGCAAAATGATAAAAAAGAGGCACAAAACTACTGAAAAGAGATGAAAAGCTACCACGTAGACACAAAATGACCAAAAGACAAACTAAATGACAGCAAAAACATGCAAAAACTTACAAAAAAGGCCTCAAGAACCCAAAACAATCTAATCACTTGTCAAACCTGCTTATATTCAATAAAGCAACCCTGTCTTCTTCTCTCATTTTTTCCACTCTCCCTCACTCTCCATCCTCCTCCTGACCCTTTTCCTCCCCCTGCCCACCTTTATTCACATCCACGGTCCCTCTCTTCCTTCCTTTCATCTGCTCTTACTTCATCCTGTGAATTCCAAGACCATCCCTCATTTTCCACGAACTGTCTGAGGTCTGTAATTGGCTTGAGCGACTCCAGAGACAAATCCCTCCCCCACACAGAGTCCCCTCCCTCCTGGCCTCCAATAAATCCATCTCAGACCGATCTGCATGTACGACTTCCTCCCCCACGTTCACTCATTCACACATTCTCAACATGCTCGACATTTTAAAGGACCTTGTTGCATGAAACCTTTAAAAATCACACAGCTGTGTCGTCCTTGCCAGTGAAAGACGCAGAAAACAAGGAAAGAGAAATAAAAATGACCCCAATTAGACACAATAAGAAAACTAATGTTACTTAATTTAAGAAGACTTAAGTTTTTATTGTGTGTAGTAAATAATTCAAAATAAATAACTACCAATTATTGTTAATGTGCAGTTTATTAGAATGAATAACTGAAGCTTTTAATACAAATCTATTTTATTAATCTTATATTTTTATTTTATCTGCACACTTCATGGCTGTGACTAACTGTGTCTGTCTGCATGTATCAGCTCCCACTTCCTGTGAAAAAATAAAAAATTTAAAAAAATGAAAAAGATAATTGCTGTCATCCTCTGAGCTGCCAGGATTCTCCGACAGCAGAACCTCAAAAGTCTGCCGGCATCGATCTGCAATGTAGGTTAACCTGAAACATTATCATACTGCAGTGGTGTTCAAAGTACAGCAGCGCATTAATTCTTAATGTGAAACATGCACTCGCTCACACACACACACACACACACACATATCGGTTACAAATTAGGGTGTGTATTTAGATGAGGTGGTATGTGGGTCACGAAACATCACCGTGTGCATGAATATGGGTCAGAATACATCATACAGTACATCCCCTTAATCTCTCTCTCTCTCTCTCTCTCTCTCTCTCTCCCTCTCTCTTTCCCATGTGGGATAGATGGCAGAGAGACAGATTATCACACCCTGCTGGCCCACATTCCTCCCTTTCCCCTGTTTAATCATCCATTCCTCTTCCTCACTTGTTCTGTCTCAACCGTGGTTTGTTGTTTTTGTTGTGGTCACATGTTTTTTGGATCGTTTATCCCCATCAAACAGCCGCCGACCTGCTAATTAGACCTCATTCTAATTACATCACCACTCATGAGTTTTAGGATTTATGACGCAGCAGAATGAGGTTTTCATCGCAGTGTTGTTACGTTTTATAACATTAGATTATTTAATTTTTTTCAAACTATTACATAAATTTTATGAGCTCTGTTAGCAAGTAGCTGGCTGGAAACATGCTGTAGATGCAAAGAATGTGATAAACAAGCTAATGTTTGCTGGGTTTTGCACTGGGACTTTGTTCTCCAAGGTCAGACTGTTTAAACAGAGTAAAACAGTGATGTTCTGAAAGTGTCTGCATGTCTGAGGGAAAACATTTAGAGCAAACAACATGAACTGTGGCTTCCCCAACATGACCAAGCAGCCCCTCAGAGCAGAATGGAAATCCCTGCAAAAAGACAAAAATTGATCCTTAAATGCTTCTACTTGCCAGATTTAACTTCTTATGACTTATTTCTGTTCCTTAGAATAGGATTTGGTTTCTGGATCGTAGCTGAGGACCCAAGTTTCAGGCCACACCAGTGGTCACGTAAATGTATGCAATTCAGGTGCTGATGTTCATGTAGTGATGCAACTTGGGATATTTGTTCATATGAGTAATTGCTCATACATGCTACATGCACATCACCGTGCAGCGCTCCGTTTGTGCATCGCAGAAAAAGAGCATTTCAAACATCAGCCTCCATCCTTCATTGAACAGGGAAAAAAAGGTCAAGAAGCTTTTCAGGGCTTCACCTTGATTACAGATGTCAAAACCTCAGCCTGTGCTAGTTTTAAAAAAACAATAAAAATCTGTTGTTTTGGTACAGTTTGCTTTGTTAAGTTGACTATAACGTCCTTTAATCCAGGCAAAGACACGTTTGCATCACAGACTTGAGCGATTGGATCCTTCAAGTAACCCTGAAAGAAATCCACTCGCCTGCTGTTAGATGAAAGGATCGATATCAGTCAATATAAACCTCTTTGTATTCAGCAGCTGGAAGCCTTTCCAGGGATTTGAACCAGTTCTTAGTTAGTTAGTTCATGGTGAAATCTACCTGCAGCTGTTGGTGTTGTGGGTCTGAGAGGAAGGAAGGAACAGAAATGTTTAATGAGCAGGTGCACTGAGGGCCTCAGAGGTTTTATTAGAAGTCCTGTGGTCTGATTGTGTCAATGCACAGAGGTTCAGAAAAAAACTGCATTAATAAATTAGGCTTTAAAAACATGCATTTCTCTTTTTTTTTAAATGCACAAATAAATCACTCATATTCAGCGGGACTCTGGCATCTCTGTGGAGCAAACCAAACCAAAAATAAATCCTGGCAATGACTGCAGTATATCCTCCTGTGATTGGTCGGTGATCTCTGTAAATCCAGCTCTGATTGATCAATAAACACTGCAGATCGAGTCATGATTGGCCGATGACCATAAAACGTCAGTGCTGGTTCGTAAAAGATCCTCATAGATTCACTTCAAACGGTCAGGAAGCACCTTAAATCTAGCTGTGATTGGTCAATCAAGACTGTGGAAGTTCAGAAAATACCATCTACTAGATATAAACACACACACACACACACACACACACGCACACACACAGTGGGCTGTGTGCACTCATACATGCACTCACTTGACCGTCTCCACTGAGGCCATCTGGTAAAACACGCTGTGATTGCTGTTTTCGCCTGAGTGTGTGCGGCTCTGATGTATTTGGGGACGATGTGACCGGTTTCCTGTCTCTGTCTTCTCACCTCGCAACAAGTCACAACACATCTCCGTTTCCCTCCCTCGTTTTTCTGCTCCAGCTGAGCAGAAAGATCACAACGCTTCCTCCTCTTTTTTTCTCACAAAGCAGCACATTTATATGGGTTTTAAATGTTCACCAGCTGTGAGAGATAATGAATTGATTAAACAGCTGGAAACAAAAGGATTCATGTCACAGCCACCTGACCTCACCTGTCGTTGTTTCTGCTGCGGACATTATTTTCCTGATTGACAGGTGTCTCAGCCTGTCACATTTACCTGAAGCGGTCAGACTTGTGTCGTCCTTTCTTCTCCTTTGAGGCTCAACTTGTCAGTCCGTGTTTTCCTGCTCTAAACACCTCACATAAGAGCAAAAGCAAACTGTCTATCGTTGGCATCTCAGATGTGTTTTTTTAATCCATTTCTACTCTGTTTACTCTCTGCATGACAAAACAGAGCTGCTTTTTAATGCACTCTGGGATCAATATTAGCATCACAAAAGACACTGCGTGAAAAGATTTCAGCAGTGTCCCACAGCCACGCTACACACTAATTTAATACATTACGCTCTGGATGCTAATCATCATTGTACAGCCTGCTAGCAGATACTTTGCTAAAATGTCATGTTTCACCATTTCTACTCACAGAAAATGACCCAGTATGTCTCATTTTGGAGCTTTTGCACCAACACCAACAATTTATTCATTTTTTTTCTTACTGTAAGTAGCTCATCTGTTTCTTTTGTGCAATGCATTGTGGGAGTACAATGCACATTAACAGCACACTTGAGAAACAACCCAATTATTATACATGCTGTCTTTTCTGATTACAGTTTTTCTTGAGTAACACACTTTAAACTGCTAAGAATGAATTGTTTGCACCATTTTTTGACTTGCACTTGCACTTTTCAAAACACATATATTATTAGTGAAAAAATTGCGTCTTTGCTGGCTGCAGATTGGGCTTAATAAAGGACACGAGTTGTATTAATCTGTCACTTATCCTCATTAATGAAACTGGCCATATGCATTAAAAAAAAAAAGGAATTAAAAAAAGACTTCACAGCAAACACCGTCTGACAACTGTCTGATGCTTCTCCTGTTACACAATAATCTCTCTAACGACATTATCACCTCTGTGGCCTGATTTGACAGGTAAAAGCTGTGAAACAGTTTTGACATTTAAATACAGAGGCAGAAGCAGAAGTGTCTAATGGGAGGCTGATACACAGCAAACCAACACAAAAATTTCACTTAGGACACCTTTGCATGGCTCAGAGCAGCTTTAAAAACCTCTATTTTGTTGTAAAAGATGTAAAAATACTCTTTTACAGCCTGGAGGAGTCTGTTTTAAATAGAAAAAATCTGTGGTCTGTCAGTCGGTCCGGTGACAAAGAAGGTTTCTCCACACATGGCGTCTCAGACTGATTTCTTATAAAAATCTGTCTGTTTCTGCCAACTGATCAAGTGTTTCTCTCTTTCTATCTGCCAGGTCACTGAAGGAGGATTACACCCAGCCCAGTGAGTGCTGGCGGCTCATGGCAGCTGGTGTGTTGTGATGAATAAAAAGCCACAATAGTCATAACATCATTTCACAGAGGCTCATTTCAGACGGACCTCTGCCTTTTGAATCATGAGACCGTGATCTCTTCCTCTCTGACCCTCCTCACACTCCGCCTGACTCCTTCTGTCCCTTCCTTTCTCTCTGTGATTCCCTGTGTGGCTCTTTTGCCCTTTTTGCCTCATTCTTCTTTATTTCTTTTCCTTTTTCTTTCTTTTACTCTCCCTCCTTTTTTTTTCTCAGAAGTGCTGCGTAGGAGATAATGACAGAGGAAAGGGTGGAGGAGAGGGAGTGGAGATGATGTATGGAGGTGCAGAGGGGAGGAAAAGGCGATGTTTAATCATGTTAAAACAGCTGCAGCACACACCCCACTGTGTCACCCTCTCCCCTCTGGACACACACACACACACACACACACAGACAAACACCCAAACACACACACACTGAGGCACGAACACACACAATTATGGATCACACAGGTTGCATAACGTGCTATGGATGAAATCACTGCGATCTCAATATTGCAAACAGACAATGTATTCATGTATTCATCATCATAACTAGCAGGAGCAACTAAGTTACATATTTATTTATTTATTCTTTTATGAATTCATGAAAATTGATCTTTCTATCCTTTTATTTGCTTTCAGTCTTGATTTTCAGCTTGATTTTAATTCAAAGTTTCACTAAAAAAGCTGCTTAAAAGGAATGAAAACCACCTTAATCAATCAAAACAGATTAACTACACTATGCTGCGCTTTGATACTCTCCACATCCATCCATCCATCCATCCATCCATCCATCCATGGTGACACTGAGCAGCCGAGCCAATATGTCCATTTCCAAATGACAGAGCTAATGAAGTGAAGAGGAGGATGCAGCGAGTGCACCCAAGTCAAAGGGAGCCCGTGTTAGTCAATATTGGCACCAAAGACATTAGCAAAGACACTTACCCTTCACTTCTCCTTCCTCCCCCTCTCCCTCCCTCCCTCCCACCCTCCCCCCTTTTCTTATTCCCTCAAACGTTCCAAGCCACCTCCCTCAATTTCCCCGTCCGCTCTTCTCCTTTCCCCTTCTTCCCCCTCGAGAGTGATGCTGTTTCCCCCCCCGACACCCGTTTCACTTCCTGTGCTGCACCTTGCTCCTGTCCACTGCTTCTCTTGTTCCATCTATATCTCATCCTTCCTCCCCTTTTAATGTCACCCGCGCTTCATCACCCGTCTCCCCCGCTTCCTCAGGCAGTTCATCTCTACAGACAGACAGACAGACAGATAGACAGATAGACAGATAGATAGATAGATAGATAGATAGATAGATAGATAGATAGATAGATAGATAGATAGAAAAACAGTCCTTTCTTCCTTTTGTACCTGTTTTCCTCTAAATGCATGCACACACACACACGCAAACACACACACTTGACCACCTGTGGTGTGTATTAATTGTCTGAGGGCCCTGATGGGGGGTTAGTGAGGTGGAACTGCCTTGGTATTTGCTGACCTGCTGGGCCGTGAAATCTCCCTGCATATGCACGCGCCTCATATCCATTTAAATAGATTTAAATAAACGACCTTACACTGTGACTCGAGCGGCATGAGCGCCGACGGACGGACGGACGCACGGACGGACGGACAGAGAGACATAGGTGGATGAGATAGAAGTGAAAAAAATGCCGTTAAATGAAGTTTTTCCTCCCATTTCCATAAAGCGAGGGAATGTGATGATTGATGGCTTGGTGGCGGGGAGGCGAGGCGTCGTGCTGCAGCGCTCAGAGATGGATGGAAGATGTGTGCAGCGAGGCTGAACAGAAGGAGATTCCATTTCAGATCTGCCCTCATCTGATGCACGCTCTAATATGTAGATTGTGTTTAGCCTTTATCTTTTGCAGTGATATGAGACGGTGGGGCATGAGCACGCACACACACACACACACACACACACACAGACACGCACACACACACACAGGCCTGTTCAGTTATCGTGAGCAACTAATTTTTGCTGACCTGCAAATAATAATACTCTTTAATTTTTAATGGCAGTCATTTTATTTGTGAAGGTCACGACTGAGTTTGGAGAAACTGTGCATGAAACTGAAACATCTGAAACACATTTTTGTTGTTTTAAAGTGTTTTACTGAAACCTGTTTTTAAAACTGAGTGACTTTCCCTGCAGATGCAGACAGATGTGGATGTTGATGCTGGCGGTTCGGGGACTGCGTGTCCTTCTCTGGGGCACAGCAGCATCGTCCCTCGGGCACAAACAGCTGCCATGTGCTACACGTCAGTCTCCTTTACACGCTGCAAAAGCACCCAAAGGTGGGTCAACATAAAGTTTATAACCCTTGTTTATCCACTTAAGTTGACTTATTTTTTTTAATATGACCTTGTTGCCGAGGTAATCATTGGACTAGTTTCGGTTTGAGTGCTGCAAACTCATTATTGTGATTTTTATTAAATAATATGAAGTGGAACTTTTGATATTAATATTTTTTCCTCCTAGAAAAGGGAAGTCGTGCATCCATCTACTGATGCTTTTCTGTCCCTTTTTCTGCTTTGTGTCTTATTATGTCCAACTGGTCCAGTTAAACTTAATTTTTATTCGGTTTAAAGAAAGCATCAAGACTTTTTCACAGGCACAAGTCAAAGTGAAATACACTTCTGATCTTTGATGAAATGAGTTTTGATTTTTGGAAATCTGAAGTTCTGTTTGAGTTTCTGGTTTTATGATTTGTTTCCGTTGTTTAGAGGCTTTTGGAAATATAGATTTAATAACTGGAATGAAAGTGACCAATGTGACACACATATATGAAACAACAGTTCATGTTGAGAAACATAAAAGATAAAAACTGAAGTTATTTATCAGCCTCAGTTGTGCAAAAACACATTTTCCACCACAGTCTTGCGTCTTTCACCACTTAATCTTCCATAGCTGGAACCAGTGGTTTTGAAGGATTCACACAGGAAAATGTCAACCTATACAATGAGCCACATGAAGATACACCTTCACTTATCTATAGAGCCGCCCATCCCAAAGCTTTTATCTGTTTCTTTTGCTCTGTTCTTTTATTCATCATTCTATTTCTTTTTCTAGGAGGGAAGCACTGATGGTGGAGGTCTAAACGCCCCGGAGCTGACGGAGGGATTTCAGGTGTCAAGGGAAAGAGAGAAAAAGTCAGCGAGGGATGTGAATAATAGATCAGAGGAAAGGGGGGAGAGAAAAAGTGGGAAAGGAGGAGAGAATGACGATGGGATAAAAAAAAGGTGGGAGATGGAGAGAAAGAGGAAGAGATATAAAGAGGATGTCAAAAGGACAAAGAGTCAGATAAGGAGAAACGCCTGAAGAGATGCACAGGAGTGAGGAAGAGGAGGAGAGTTGGAGGGCAACTGCGAGAGGAAAAACACACATCTATAAAAGTCATGCATCTGTCCATCCATCCATCTGTTCATCCATCCATCCATCCATCTGTTCCACCCTCCTTCTGTCTCCTCCCTGCCTGCAGTGTGGTCAGGAGTTGTTGCATAAGACAGCGATTAATCTTTTATTGAGAAGAGAAGCTTCCATAAATATGTCTACCTTGTTCTCTGGAGTTTTAAAAGCTCAACCTGTATTTCAGCTAAAAATAAACGAATGATTCCCACAACAGCAACCAATCAGATTACACCGCAGGACGCAGCTTCTGCTCCCGTCAGCTCAACGAGTGTCTGTTGACAGAAACTTACAGTCATACGGAAATCAAAGGTTGACTGATGTGTGAATTTAAAGGGCGGTGACACTGTTTTGGTTCAGTTTCTGCATGAAAATTGATGCTGATTTTCATTTAAATGCAGCAATTTGATTTATTTGTTTCCCTCTAAGGAAGCAAAAACTGCCAAAGACTCATAAATCAATGAAACGGTTTCTATAGTTCTCAATATGGAACATAACTGCTAATTTTTGGTTATATGAATCTTATTTCTGTGTTTACAAAAGAACAGAAATTTGACATTAACTCAGGCTTTTCTTTATTTTAACACTTTGTAACAGAAAGCAACTTAATAAATTTAGTTGGAAATTAAAGGTTTTAAAGCTAAAAGATTATTGGTTGCATGTATATATATTCATACATTTGTATATAACCCTATACGAGTAGTAGACTTTGGTATAAATGTGATGTATCAGAGTTACTCTCATGTTTGTAACCTTGCATGCTCTCACTATTAATTTTTTCTTTGCTTTTTTAATTCAAAGATCAAGTTTGATGTGATGCTGAAATATAACATTAAATTACTGTAAACATGGACACATGAATTCTTAATCCTCTCCCTTTTGTATTTGTTTTATTTTATTTGTTCCCGGATGAAACCTCTTCTCATCACCTTTCCTAAGATTATAATATAAGACTCATGTTTGCTCTCCTCTTGGTTTCTACACAACAAATAAGACTTAATACCAGGAGACCAACTAAAGCACAGAGACAAAAAGAGAAAAAAGAGTTTTGTTTCTTACCTGAGCAGATCAATTTCATCAGCATGAACCCCCGTTCACAGTGTTTCCTATTGGCACATCTCAACAGGCAGGAAGCCAACTTCAACTGGTCGCCACCACACAGAGCTGCTATATATGTAACTACAAAGACAGAGAGAGAGAGAGAGAGAGAGGGTTGGAGGGAGGGAGAGAGAGAGAGAGATCAGCACATTAGTGAGGGAAGACAATGTGTGGAGCTGCTCCAAAGAGAGCAGAGGAATAAAACAAACAGCAGGCAGGTAGATGAAGAATGAGAGAAATAAACAAAGAAAAGGAGCGAAGCGAGGTGTTGTTTTACCGGGAAGGAGAGGAGGGGAAACGGAGACTGATGTGCGAGTCACAACCTCCGAGCACGGCTGTTTATAAAGCCCCAGGCAATATGTGCGAGTGTGTGTGTGTGTGTGTGTTAGAGGCAGTCAAGTGGCCACCCACGCCACCCTCTGTGTGAATGCATGTGTGTGCATGTGTGTGTGTGTGTGTGGTCTGTACGTGTGTGCTCTTTCATTGCTCTTTTCCGGAACATGGCCACAGGGTTCAAATGTTCCAATCAATACCTGAACTGCACACACACACACACACACACACACACAAATGCACACACACACACCTGCACACACGCATGCAAGCACACACACATCTCAGTTCATATATGCAAATATTACAGCAGGGTTGCAATACTAGAACCACCATGTAAAACTAGTAATAAAAATGATGATAGTGTTGATGGTGATAAATGTCATTATTATAATTAAAACTAGAACAAGTAGAACTCCCAATAAAAACACCTGATAAGAAATAAAAAATGTAAATAACTAACCGCTGCTGTCAGAGAAGCTGGTTCTCATATGATGCAGGAAAGTGATGTTTTAATGTCTACAGGAGTTTTATAGGACTAATTTCAGCATGAATCAGTTGGTGATTCTCCTTTATCGCTTTTTTTTTTGCTCTAACTTTGTCCAAAACTAATCCTCCATGCTGCTTTGTCCTCTCTTTTTGTACATCACATCCCAAACCC
>JAPZDV010000003.1:21350030-21368495 GCA_029814665.1 Acanthurus lineatus
CCCACCTCCTCAGAATAGCGCTTCGTTAAACTCTCGGTGATACCCGAGATTTACCCGCACGATGATCAACACTGAGCAGAGTGACGCTCCGGTCGTCCGAGCATCCTCCTCCGAGCGGTCCCGTCCTCAGCAGCGAAACATCCTCATCATCACCATCATCATCATCATCATCATCTTCATCATCACTGTCACCATCCTCCAACCCGCAGAGCTTTGTTTTCCGTATTCCTCTGTGAATATCCTCCCGTCTGTAGCATCATCATCGGCTCTCATCTGCGTGTCTCTCTCCCGCATCCTCCTCCTCTTCTTCGTCTGACTGTGTCCTCACGGTTCCGTCGCCGTGTCTCTGTCCCGTGGCTCGTCCCGTGGCTCGGCTCTGCAGCCCAGTAAGTGTGTCATGTTTGGGAGGAGAAGCGCATCATCCAGGGCAGGCATATGCCAACGGAGAGACAGGAAATCTCTCACCAAAAGCAAACCGTGATGCTCTGAGAAATCAGGACAATGAAGCGATGTGCAGAAATCACAGCAGAGTTACAGGTTCATCAGAATATCACTGACCTGCAACAATTAGAGCAACAAGAAAATAAAAACACTTATTTAGTCTGTTTTCATGATTTGGGTGCCTCCTAGTCATTTGCATATACAGAAATAGTGTGCTTTCAACCTGACAATGTTACCATGCACAAGATGAGAAAACAAATAAATTATTTTTTCCAGTTTAGTGGAAGAATTTGACTCCTGTGCTCAAAGTCTCGACCTCAACCTCATCTAACATGTTTGGGAAGAATTTTAACCCCACCCTGGTAAAAATGCATTAAAGCAGAGAGAGGAAGCTGATACTGAAGCAGAGTAAGGAGTGTTTCAGTCACATGTTCATCAATCTGCAAATTAAGATTTTTTTTAATGGATTGAAAGCAAAGCTCCACCCTCAACCTGAGCAGAAGTCTAATCAGCCAGAATGGAAAACACCTGCTTAGGCCTTGAAAAGAGCGATGAACTGAACATGAAAATGAGGCATTTCAAATATTAACATTGTATTAATAACTGTAGGGGGGACTTTTGGTGCTTACACCAAATATTAACACTTTGCAATTTTCTAAAACTACATGTAATTCCCTCTTTTATTGCCCATTTGCTGTTGGGGTTAAATTTTCCTGTAAAATAAAAGTCACTTACTAAATGGTGTCAGGTATTTGACATGATGCTGTGATTTAATACCTTCATTTTAGAAAACTTTATACAGTATATTTTCTCATATCAGAGGAAAATGCTGTTATGTTTTAGTTTGATTGAAACTGGACAGAAGAAGTCCTGATTTATTGCTGTTTTAATGTGAAAGTGTCTGCAAGTTGTGACCTTTTAAGGAACTGTGAACAGTACTGAACACTGGAATTTACAAAGAACATTAAGAGCAGCTTTCTGCAGAAAACAAACTTTAAGAAAAGAAGTCATACTCCATGAAAGAAGGGGAGAAAACTGAACAGAGCAATGAACCGTCACATCAACCCCTTTACCTTCCTAAAGAAGAGAATGTAACCTGAACCAAGCGAAGTCATAAACCGCTGCTTTTCCAGCCCAGACTAAGTTATCAAAACAAAAAAGAGGGAAAAAATGCCTTTACTGTCCTGCCTGCTGTCGTACAAGTTTGTGTGTGTGTGTGTGTGTGTGTCAGTGTGTTTGAACCCCAAGCTCCTCCCATCCCCTCCTTCCCTCTCTGATGGCTAATCAAAATCAGGTGCTGCACTCCGTCCAAAGAGGAGGAAGCACCAGAGAGAGAGAGAGAAAGAGCTTTACAAGGAGCAAAAAGTTTCCTAATCTCAAATAATTCATCTGAATTTAAGCAAATTTTAATCTAAGTTTTAATGAAAAAATCCATTAATGTTAGTGTTTTTACTTTATTGCTTAGATCCTTAAAATAAGATGTGAAATTAGCCCTGAAGATTTGAGTCTTTCTCTAATTACTGCCGTATAGTAACCAGTGTTGAGACACCTCATGATAACTTTATGAAAAACATCAGTTGTATAATAAAAATGTATAACTAAAACAATAGGATTTGAATGAAGACTTCAGGGAACATTTACATAACAGGACATTAACAACATTATGGGCTGCCTTGGTAAAGCAGATTGAATAAATAATTATTTACCTCTGGATTACAGATTATTAAAACAAATTTTATTATATATGTTGCACCCTTATTCACCACAAAATATGCCAAAAACTCTACATGAATAGAAATAATACAGGATGCATTTTATATTTTAGCCACAGGGTGGCGACAGAGCGCCGTCAGTTTTCAGCCAGCTGTCAGTTTGGCCTTTTTTTTGGTTGTGCTGTTTTCTCTCTTTGTTGGATGATTTCTGATCCTGTCTTGTAAAAATCTATTTTAAAGGAACTTTCTTATGTTTTCTTTTTATTAATAACTGCTCAAATAAGATCATCAATCAAATAAGTTAACCATAGTTTCCATGTTATTGTTAAATCTCTCAAAAATAGTTAAAAAACACTGGAATCTCAGCAGAATGATTTGTACTCAGGTACACCTTTGTGATTCATTTTAAAATTAAAAACATAAATCAAATATTTTCAGGCTGGCTGTTCTGTTCAAGAGTCTTTTGACTGGATATGTATAAAACTTTGTAACTTTCTTCCTCGCTGCACAAAGCAAAAAGGAGCAAACAAAGTGGATGAGAGGATGGGGAAATGGGATATCCTCCTCTCCACATCACTGTGAGGCAGACAGGACGTTAGTCAAACAGCAGTGGCAGTCGTTGCTGAAATCGCTCTTTGTGTTTATGCTTCACTTTGACATTACAGCAGCTGATAAATCAGCCATCAGTCATCTCCGGGCTGATTAGTCACCAGAGCATGTCCCTCTTTTCCGAAACAGGTTCCAGCAAACGCTCAGCGAGACGTCGGACCTCAGCGGCGTCTCCATCTGCAACAGTTCCTGCTTTTGTAGCGGTTGTTTTGAACTCAGGTTTGTTTGTCACTGTGTCAGTGGGATATTTGATGCAGCTCTGCTTTTTGTGATGGTTGACTGCAGTGCTTTTCAAACCAGGATTTAGGTCCAGGCCCGCTTCCAGTGGGCACCCATCTGGGAGGGGTACTGGTATGTTTGAGTAATCCTGCTCAACCATGACTTACACGTAGGGAACTGAACCCACTAAAATCTGGCAACACCGTGTTCTACCTTCTTAGCTACATGCCACAGCTTTATTTCTGCCTCCGACAAAGACAAAAACACATCTGCCTTACAGACCGACAGAGGACACGAAACAAAAGAGACCCGAACGCAAATCCTGATCCGCAGCATGAGGCCAGAACCTGTGTGTGCCACAGTGTTTAGTCTGCAGATGTTTGTGTTGCACCGCTGACATATTTGCACAGACAAACCAAAGAAAAACTGTTTTCCTCCCTCTGCAATAACAATGGAGACAGAGATGTTATTTATGAGATTGTATCTCGAGATGTGGGCGAGGAGACAAGTTGGCAGGTTTCAGAAACAACTTCAGCTCGTCTCTTACAATAGGAGACGATCCTCGTGTTGAATTCAGCTGAATTTAGTCTTTAAACCTTACAAATCATCCGAGGATTCAGCAGCGGTGCATGATTTCAGTGCAGTTTGACTGTGATATTCAGAAAACAGTCTACACACTTCAAGGTTGCAGCAGCTGATACAGTTTCAGTGAAGGCATAAATTTCAATTTTAGTCACAGTGCATTGTTTTAAAGGCACAGTAACTAAAAATAACTTGGAGGATATGGACAGGTAATTAAAATTATATATTCATTTTTTTCCTTATATACTGTCAGAAAGGCTAAATTTCTGTTACAGACACAAAAAAAGCTCATTGGACCACAAAAGTCCAACATGGGCGGAGCTTAGCAGGATGATGGCTCATGACTCATCAACTGCTTATTCAATCATAAATCTTGACAGACATCCTCAGACCATGAGTGGGATTAGGAATAGGTCTACATTACCTTTAAGCCTGACCAAAAGAGGGCCAAAACTTATTTTGGTTATCTGATCTGTTTATTGGTTATCTGTGCTATTTAAAGTGGTATTCGTTGACAGACAACAGGAAGTAAAAACGTCATCTTTTGCAACAATATTTCGATCAGCTCGGCCTTAACGAGCCTTTTGTGTTTGAGATTAAGCCAGATTTGTTGTAATCTATTGCTTTGCATGTGCTTCGTGTCCTTTCTTAAGTGAGAACGTACATGCAACGTGCAGCCACTGGTTTCCTTTCTTTACTTTTGTATTCTGAGACGTTGTTATGATTCCAGTGTTTTCAAAAGATCCCAAATACTGTGTAATCATGAGGTAATGTGCATCAAATCATTGAAGACATCAAGAGTTTTGCATTTTCTGTAATGGTCCATAAATCAGAAGTGTCTCAGGTTTTTATATTTCCCTCTCTTTATGTGGCATTTCTCTGCAGTGAGCTAAATGATATTTTTCCCCCTTGAAGTTCCTTTTAAATAGCTTTTTTATGCATCATAAACTCAAGATCTCATTTTTATGGCTGCGGCATCACATTAAGTAGAACATTCAAGGTGATTTGTGCACCTTTTTTTCTCAAATTTTCCCCCCAACTCACAGGGAGAATCATAGTGAGAGTAATTATTTTTTCCTTTTATAAGGGGTTTGAGGGTTTGCACATTGCTTAACTAAGATAATAATACATAAGAGAATACATCTGTGCACAGAAACGTTTCACGGCTAAAGCTTTATGCTCAGTAACACACTAACAATACAATGAGTGTAAATGAAGAGAGATTTTGACAAGATTAATGAATATAAATTGTTAATGTGTAATTGAACTTAACGTGTTATGATTAAATGTAACCTATTAAAGGACCACGTTCTGCAGTTGAATCAAATGATCAGTTTCAAATTAAATAAGGTTTGAAAATAAGCCCTAAACATCTGCAAACATCAGAGTCCTTCATAGAAACGTGCTGCTTTAAACGTCCGTCGCCGCTCTGTGCAAAGGTACAGTAGCTGCACTGCTGCCTCGCATTCATCTGTGTTGTCTTTCATGATGACAGAAACCAACATAACTCCTCGTGACAAGAAGCAGAATATTCTCTAACTGGATTACATGCTGTAGTCATGTAAACAGCTACCCGTATCAACTCCTTTTGCATGTAAACACACACCGCAGCCCACTTCAAAATTCAGACTTTCTTTGATCAGGCTTCAAAGGATTATCCATTTGCAGTCTCCATGTAATCGTATTCAAGGATAAAGTATGCCTCAGTTTAATAGTCTGGTTTTTTGTAGTTTAACGCAATGTTTAGCATGTTGCTGCCAGCTGGTTCTGTCCCAGCTCCTCGCCACAAGTGGAACAAAGTTGAGCTGAGGTTGAGGGAGGAGGGAGGATGGGATGGAAGTACGCCTCTCCCCTCTCTCTTGATCACCTTCCTCCTTTCCTTTCAGTCTCACTCCCTCCTGCAGACATCCGTCACATCTTCCAGCCATCCTCCTCGCTTGAATAACTGATGACAGAGTGAATTTGGTGTCTGTGCAGCTCATAAGACTCACTAAGAGCTTTTTTTTTTATTATTTTCTTTTAAAAGCATCCCTGTGTCTGATTAGGTGGTAATAGTGAGTGTTACCATGGAGGAAATATGAGAACGTGGAAAGGGTTTGATGCTGCACCACATGGAAACATTAAAAGTTAAGCTGTGGTCAAACTGTTCACTGAAAACACGAACGACAAGGAGCCAGAAATCAGCTGGAAATGGTTTTTTCATCATTCCTAAAATTTAAGATATTATGGATAATAACATCCTGCTTTGGAGAACAAACTCTGCAAAAACTGTATTTAGCCTCTGATACCTTTTATACTGCTTGTTTTTTTTTGGTGTTTTTGGAAAAAGCTCTTCCAGGCTGAATGAATCTGGTGTTACAGCCTGTTCAACCAATCAGCTGAGCTTTGCAGGTGCGTCTTTGCAGCAGCCTCATTTTAAAGTAACTGGCTGCACCTGAGAGATGGGAGGGTCTGAGGGTATTTAAAAGATGCATCCTTCCTAGATTTTGCCTTCTATTTCTGCAGCTTCCACATCTTCCACTTTCTCCCATCTTCATAATAAACTTCAGGCCTTAAAATACAGAAAAACAACTTTTTAATATCCAAATACAGTGATTTAGCCTTTCTGTCTGCTCACTGAGTGACTCTGCCTGCTAAAAGTTGAAAGGTGAACTCTGACTCTGGTCTTCGGCTGGCTGGAGATCAAACAATAACAGGAAACTTTCATGCTTGAATTTGCTCGTCACGCTTCAGGCCTCAAGTGTGAAGTGAAATGTAAAGAAAACTCCACATTATGTTATTTTCTTAAGGTTCTTTTACTACATTTTATTTCTATCTTTTATATTTTTCTTTGTACACACCAAAGTTCTGTTTTTAACATTAAAAAGCTGATTGTAACTTTTTTCAAAACACAACCTGATTGTCATGAGACAAACTTTCTTTCATTCTGTCTGTTTGATCGACTGTGCAAAGCCTCTTTGATCACAGCCTTCATGTTCTACTTTAACCAATTACATCAAAGTGCAAGTCTTAAGATCGTTCTGCCTGAATTACGCTGCATAACAGTGCAAGTAGCAAACATTAGCTTTAGCTTGAGCTAGCAGGTTTACTCTATAAAGCTACTTTCAACACCAACAGTGTGTTTTTTTAAGGCTATACATTTTTTGTGTCTCTGTCCTTTAACATATTGAGTTCAAGTTGGAAATGAGGTTTTTCACTTAAACTTGTCAGTGTTTGGATTTCAGTGTTTTCTGTCTGACTTTCTAGAAATTAAATTAAATTAAATTAAGTAGATTAACCAACTAAAGTTGAGGCCTGGCTCGGATTTTAGAAAGTGTTCATAGTTGAAAAATTACACTTATATAATTACAAGGGAATAAGCGTTTTTGAAATATTTTGACATTTAGGAATTAAAACCTGTTGGAAATTGAGCCTCTTAGCGCACATATGTGTGTATGTATGTGGTCACACATAACAGCATTACAGTGGACAAAGCCTGAAGGTGAATGAACACCTGGTTCTGTTTTAAAGTAATTTGTCAGCCGAATTAAAATCCCCAAATCTTCTTTTTCAATCTCTAAAAGTGTGTGTATGTATGTGTGTGTGTGTGTATTCCCAAATGGATGATGACATCACTCCGGCACCCCCCTCCCTCTTAGTTTTACCCCTCTGATCTTGCACTTTCGGCCGTGTCTCATGTTCGTGTCTCATGTTCGTGTCTCATATGGATATGATCACATATGTGGAGGTCTGACCCCTCAATCCAGCGGCCCCTACCATAATAAAACTGTATGAACCTGTGCTGAATTTACACTCGGTTTCGAGAGAAAAAAAAAACAGAGAGAAAAACAGAGGATATCCTCGGGCTGGCATGTGATCACATGTCAAAGATCAAGGTGAAGGAGATCAGAGCTTTCTTCACACCGCCTCACAATGTGAACATTTGACATGTCGGATCATTTTACACAAAGGAACAGAGCTGATCTTCGCCACATGGAATCTCACATATAAAAACACTCACGGTCTAATAAAACCTCGTTGGTAACATATGCATTTCTTCGTGTTTCAGGTCAATGTCAACACTCCGTCTTTATATTTACAGAGTGAAAATCTGGCACAGATCTTAAACCTAATATGAGTTATTGTTGAGTTATTATCAACAAATTCCACCCTCTCCTTTTACAGGCATGAAGAGGGAGGATATCTGACATGAATCACATGATGTCATCGTTGCTCAACCACACATAAGATCCAACAAATCTATTTTTCTGTCTAATTTTCTTAAGATAATAATCTTAAGAACAATTTTAGGCTTTTTGGATGTAGAAAAACATCAAACTGATGTCCACTTTTCTTTGCCAAAGTGTCAAAACACCAATAAAAGGACAAGAAAAAACATATTTGAGTGTTTATTTTTAATTCTACACTTACAAAAATGTCAGGTAATAAAAAGTAGTTGCTATACACCATAAAAACAATATAGAAAACATTGTGTTTGCCATCAAAAAAATGGATTACAGTAATTTTTTTTTTAAAGAATAAAGGCACATGTTGCTCCCTTGAAAACCCTCACTGTATTTACACAAGAGAAAAAGGTATTTCTATGTGGTTTCTATTCATTATTAGGTTAACACCCATTTGAGTGTATATACATGGGTACAGTCACAGGCACACACACACACACACCTGACACAAAAACAAAAAAATAAATCACATATGCATTCAGAAAGTCACTCATCAAGGATTATTCTCTCTTTCATTTGTAGAAAATGAACTTTTTTGTTACTTTTTACAGCAAAGAAAAAGAGATTACAGTAACTGAGACAAAATTAAAACCAAGTGAGTCCAGAAAAAAACCCTATCAGGCACATTTTTTTTTTAATATTTACATTTTACTCAAAGTAACTCCTCGATATAACAAAGGATACACAAATGAAATGACTGATTAATCACTTAAAGGTCTGATTTCTGCAGAATATATTGATACATATGGGACAAAAAAGGTGAATATTTTTGTGCCTGAACCCAAACCTGAGACATTTATTTTCACTGTCTGGATCCAAAAGTGATTCACCGTTTGACAGAGCAGACAAACGCTCTCACACATCCATCGATGGCCAACAAATAGAAATTAAAAATGGCACTTTTTTTTTTTTTTTAGGAAATAATAACTCAGCTTGGCACAATGGCATCACTGTTACATAACTGATTTTTGCAGATTCACAATAATGCCAAAGGTAGTGCAGGAGTCCTCGTAAATTCAGTGATGTTTTGCAAAATCTGATGAGTCACTCCGGAGAAGCGAAAAACACCATGAATGACTGGAAACTAAAATATGTTACCCAGAAATCAACATGTTTAACATGTTTTACTGTAAAATAAACAGAACTTGTCCTTTTGTTGCAAACAAAACAGACACAAGTATGACATTTTTTAAAACCACATGAATTTAAACACATGCCTCATGTTTTCAAGTGTTTATGTTAATGTATTTTCTTAACTATTCTGGATGTGTAAATGTATAAATATGTGTAGTTTTTTTTTTTTTGACAAATAGTTTTGGAACAGAACCTAACAAGTGGAAAATAAAATAGCTGGCATTCATCTGCCTCCCACTGATTTTCCCACCAAAAGAACACACAACTCTTATTGCTTTTAGGAAAGTAGATAATGGAGCAGCTTTATCTGCCACAGGCTGATGATTTCAGCAACACAGAATTTTCTTTTTTTTTTTTGTTCACATACCCAGTTTTCAAAAAGTAAAAATCTGCAATAAAAGAGACAAAAACAAATTCCTAGAGAGCCACAGGTCTGAAATGACAGCACAGAAACATTATTCCTCCAGAGCACAATGAAGAATAACTTTAACTCTTAAGGTGAATCTCTGTTCTTTGACCCAAACAAAGATGGCAGCCAGAGAAGGAAGCCACTGTTTGATTGTACGACCAAAAAAAAAGAAAAACAGTTATAGTTTGATTATGAAAATGTTTCAACTGTAATAACAGATGTTACAAGTTTGTTTTTTGTTTTGCTTTCTATCGCAACACGAGATATGAATGTAACTGTGAGTGCAAACCTTTAAAGGCATAAAAAGATTAAAGTCCATCACATTTTAAAACACACATTTTCTTTTTTTTTTCGCCACTTGCAGCCGACAAAGTGAGAAGTTTTCTGAAAAAGTTTAAAGGTTCAGTTGTGGCTAAACCTCAGCTGATTTCTGACCGTTGCATTGTTTCTTAAAGATGCCACAGCAGCAGGATGTTAACACCACTTGCGTTTGCATTGTGTCTCAGCGTTTCATCATGCACATCTTTGCTCTGAAGTGTTTCTGCTCAGCTGGAAAACTCATCGCCGCTCCACATTGTTCTCTTCATCTTTCTTTCTTGTTAACCCCCCGACTTCATCCCGCGTTCCTCCTCTTTTTCCGCTTCAAGATTGTTTCCCAGGCCGAGCCGACAGGAAGTGAGCACAATGTGTTAGCTCATGAGGGAGATAACACGAACAGGAAGGGGCGGGCGCAACGCCCCAGATGGACAGGAAGTTGACTCCACTGTTTGGTTTAACTGATTAGAGGATGGAGATAGAGCGAGGCGGTGTAGTGGAGATACGGTGAAGCAAACGAGGAGAGAAGGAGCGAGGTTGAGGAACAGGCTGCTCTAAGTATATATATGTATGAACCCAACAGGAAAGCATTGAGAGGGCTTCCAGCTATTGTATCCACCGTTTATCAAATGACATACCACACGGGCCAAAGTTTTAAAGAAACAAGTCCGAGTCCAAACAAAACAGAATAAACAGGAGAGTAAATAAACTATTTTCTCTAAACTACAACAGAAAAAAAAGACAAAGGGACCATCCAGAAAAACACGTGTCTGCATCTTCAGCGGGCCACAACAATGTGTTTTAAATATTTCATTGTTAACTGGAGTGTTTTAATGGAAATGAGCCAGCGAACTCATTTATTAGCTGTCATCGTGAACAATGACTGACCTGTATGACTCTCCTGTCTGCAGAAGTCATGATTTTATCTCCAGAACCTTTTATATGTTTCGAGCCAAAATGTTTGAAGTCTTTCTTTAAATGCTTCTGAGTCATTGATAAAGTTTCTTGGCCAGATAGCTAGAAGTGAAACAATCAGTGGATACAGTTGTTTTAAAATGTTAATGGAGAAAACAAAAAGCAAAAATAGGCGTTTAAATTATCAGGTTATTAATAATTTTACACTAATCACCATCAGGGAGTTTGGCTGCTTTGTCTTTTTTTTTGGTCATTTTAAATTGAAAAATTTGCCTTTTGCATGTTTTGTCCTATAAAACAAGCAGCATCTCAGGCTCTATGGCTTCTATTGTCCAGGAAATTGTGACATTTAGTTAAAAAATTTAAGAAAATAATCAGAAAAGTAATCAACTTAGACATAATTATTAATTTCAGCCCTTTTGACCACAATCCAAAATCCAATTACTTTGTATTTTAGGCCATTATAGTCTTAAAGATGAAAATTAAATCAACAGTTGGAGAAACTGTGTCCTTAAAATACCTAAAAGTAGATTTTTATATTAATAAAGTTCTCACTGAAAAACCCATTAGCTTCCTTTGTAAGATGGCACAAACTGCAGTTAAATCGCTCCAGGTCAGTAAAAGGTTTCAAATGAACGATCTGTTAATTTGTTTTGTTTCCGTAAAGAAGCCAAAAAACCAAATTTAGGATCCAGAGTTTCTAATGTGACAGTAGCCAAAAAAGGACGAGAGGTTAAAGTTATTCAAGCCACCTCAGAGCGATCGCAACTGCCCAACTAGCTGCTCGTGCCGCTCACCGTTTCCTGAAGCTGTCTGAATGACTTTTGTTCTAGTAGGCCTCTGAGGATTGAGCTTTCATCTCGACAATAACTGTGATGATGGTTTCTGTCAAATAAAGCCTGGGAACACACTGTAACTCTGTCTGAGCTGTAGCACCGTTTCCTCTCTGACGGTCCGTTTGTTGTCTTTTCTCTCCTTAGAGCAGAAGATAACTAAGAAAATGGACAAAATGACTCACTTAGAAAACGACTCTTCTCTTATTTTTGATGGTATGTTTCTAAAGAGGAGGGACAAGGATGTTTTTTTACGTTTCTATCTTAAAAAAAGCTGCAAAAATAATAAATATAATAAGCTTTTGATGCACCTTATGTGTATTATTGTCAAATTACTACGTGCTATGTCAAGAATTGCTGCAAAATTGAATTTAGAAATATGAAATAAATCTGTAACTACACGCAATAAAAAGGGGCGATGTCACAAAAGCACAGAGTGATCAATGGTGTGAGTTTCCCATAGTTTAACTTTCCTTAAAGACAATCCTTTTTAGTATTTCAGATAAAGCAAACTGGCGTCTCGCTGTGATCAAACGGTTCAAACAACAAAAGTTCTCTTTGAGCTAAAACTCATGTGGCTGCTCAGTTTTTCACCTCAAACATTAAACCCCTCTAGCGATCGTATTTACAAATCAAATCACCAACTTTGTTCGTGGCCCTTTTGTCAAATACATTAAAAAAAGAAAAGCATAAAAAAAACAAACATAAAAGTTAGAGAGAGATTACAGGCAATAAACACCAAAGAGGAAGAGAAAGAGTGGGACAAAAAAAGTGACAAAAATCTCAAATTGACAGTGAGATGAGATGACATGAATGCACCATTTTGCATCCCCAGTAGGACTGAAATAAACATGAATAAATACACTTTAAGGGTTTGTTTTTCTATGGTTTTGATGATTAGTCCCTTCAGAAAGTTTAAGAAGTGGTCCAGCTTGTTTGCCTCAGGCTTTTACTCGACATGGGTGCAGTTTCATCCTCATCTTTCTGTTGTATGTTGTTAAAAGTTCACAGGTTGGCATCTTTAGTGATGACATTACCAGAGGATCCCTGCAGAGTTTGACCTTTTTGTCACAGAGTAAAATCTTTTTTGTTTGACCAGAAAAAAGGTGTCACGTCATGTTCACCAAATCCACCAGACTGCAATGAAAAACTGTTGTTTTATCAGTAAAAAACTCATTTTATTCAGGAATTAAAAGACCTTCAGCTCTACTGGAGTTTGGTTGAAATTAAACTTTAATTAATTAAGTTAGATGTTAAATATCAGGATGAAAGCAAACAATGGTTCCTTTATTTGCAAAACCTTTTGGCCAAAATATTTCATTTGTTTTATGATGATAATGTTATGTTTTTCAAATAAGTTTGGTGGATTTTACAACCATTTCTAAAAAGTCTGGTCATGTGCACACCAATAAAAAAAGAAAAGGTCCAGGTTTATGAAGTACTGGATTTCCTTTTCGAATGAGCTGATATCCATATAAAGATCTGATGTCTTTGTCAGCATGAGACCACATGTACTTTTTAAAATAGTTTTTGTTGTAAAAGCAGGTTTATACTGTTAGTTGTGCATTAAATGAACTAATTTTAAAGACGATATAGGACACAAATCTTTGCCTGCAATACACTTATGGTTGTGAAAATGGGATGCAAAATGGTGCTGCATAGAGGAGACGAACACATGAACTGAATTCATAAAAAATATAAAAGAATAACATTTGTGTCAAGCAGTGAACCGATCAACTCATCCATTATCAAAGATCAACTCTGATGGCCTGAAGTTGATTTTTCATCTGACTGGACTTTGACGTCTCAGGTGGATTAAAAGGATTGTAATGTCACACATCACAACCCAGTGATGGAGTAAAGAAAAAAAAAAACAAGAAACATCCTCGCAGTGTGAATCTCACACTGTCACCAACAATCAGTCGTCTTCCTCCTCTGTGACGCGGTTAGTTCTCACTTCGTCCTGATGTTCAAAAATCCTTCCAACACTGAAGGAGGCAAAGGGCATCATGTCATCAAACAGAAAGATCTCCAAAAAACAAACAAAACAAAAACTCCTTGATTCAACTTGATGGGACTTCCTGGAGTTTGTTGCAGCTCTTATTTACCGAAAAACAGACGGTGGAGGTTCGACAAACTAACAGACGCACTGAATTTCACTGAATAACACAAAGTCTTTGTTGTTACACTGGAAACAAGAGCGCCCTGATTCTGTTTTCAGAAGTTAGAGCAGTTTTTAGAAAGCACTGTTGTCTGCTAGATCAAAGATAATTATCCCGAAACAAAATGGACAGCATCGAAGCCTGGTTCTGTGTGTGTGTGTGTGTGTGTGTGTGTGTGTGTAATGGATATATTCACTTAATGCTTTTGGCTTTCGTTGACTGCATTTTTATGGCTGTTTTTCGATGCTTTTGTGTGTGTGTTTTGGCATCATATATGCTAATAATCAGACGGTCTCCATCAGTACTGATGGTAGTACTCGGGTCCATCAACGCCGTACAGCTCAGCCAGGGTCCTGAACCTCGGCCCCCAGTCGTTGAGGAAGTCGTAATCCAAGTTTGAACCGGTGGAGGAACTTTCCAGAGAGCTGAGGCTTCCGGCTAAAGACTCGGGTCCCTCGTAGCCGTAGATGTGCAGAGTGTCGTAGGGGAAGCCGTCCCTGTCGTGATCCGCCTCGCCTTTCTTCACCTCGATCATCACGGCCATGTCGCCTTTACAGGCGGTGGGTTGGGAGTGGTGGGGGGGTTTCTGGACCATGGCGTAGAGAGACGGGTGGGGGTGCTGGTCAGGATGACGCAGCAGAGAGCCGTCGTGACAAGCAGAGGAGAGAATTGAGACGTCGTAGCTAAAAGAGAAGAAAAATGTGTGTTAGTGTTAATTATTTTCTGTTGCCTGCCTCGTCGATTCCTGTCGGCTCTTCCATGTGTATTTCACTAATGTAAGTTTTTCTGACAGCATAAACTGTGGAGCATCTTATGTGGATAGAATAAAGGATTATCTTATGTTTTAAATATTATTTAAATATGGATAAGCTCAGATTCAGATTGAAACAACTTCTTTTGGGTAAACTGGGTCAGCAAATTGACAGATACAGCAAAGAGAATAAATATTGCAAATGGACGGAGTTGATAGACTTCATTATTTTTTCATGAAGTATAAAGAGAGCAAAATAACTTAAATGAAACATAAATACAGAGAAACATTAATAAAAAAGATATAACTTGAATGCATCTGTTATATTAAAATATTTAAGATATCAAGATTTTAAAGAACAACTTCTATACTTTTTTGTGAATAAAATGGTGTTTTAATTCTGTTTTTCTTTTGGTGAACATCCAGTAAAGGTTGGCTCAGATCATTTTGCAAATGAGGAATATTTCAAAACTTAACGCTTAAACTTTTTGTGAAAATGCTGTATATAAGTCCTGGTTACATTTATGTTCAGGGACAACTTGGCTGGGGTTAGAAAAAGGTCACGTTTTGGCTCAAAATACTCAGTTTTATTGGCACATACATGGCTGGAAAATGTCCGTCTCATTAAAAATTCCCTGTTATAGGTTGAAACAGAAGCATACAGGTTTGAACAGCAGCCTGTTGGCAGCTTTGTCGCTGTCACACCACCAACCACCATTGTTTTTATGACAACGAGAGCATTCATGGCCTCACTGGAAAAGCGGAAAGGATGAGCGAAAATGTAAAATATGAATGTATAGAATGTTTCTTCTTCCTTTTTTACCCGTTAGTGTCCATCTCTCCACCTCCCTCCTCGTCGTAGGTGACCAGCTGCTCGTGAATCTCTCCGCTGTTCTTCATACTGGCCAACGAATCCTTCTGGTAGCGTTTCCTCATCACAAACAGGATCACTATGACTGAAAACACAAAACAGAGGAAAGTTTGTTTGAGAACATATTAAACCTGTGCAGAACTGAGTGTAAATCCTCTTTGACTGCATCTTTAACAGAAGAAAATGTAGAAATAATCTGCCCACTTTAGGGAAAAAAGGGAGACTAATAAAACCGAACATGAGATGAGCTTTGACTGACAGTCACTGACCAACACAGACAGTCATTTGTACAAGTTTAAGGTCTGAACTTGCAGGTTGTTTAAAGAAAAATCATTCAAGGAAATTTCTATCTGAGAAAAAAGCAGATTGAGACAAAAACATACGGTTCTGTATTCTGATGTTAAGTGTCAAAACCCCTTTTCTGCTCGTATCATTGGTGGTTATCGGTTAAAATTGGAGAAATTAAAAGAAGAACACAAACACAGACAGACTGCTATGCCATCTTTCCTGCTGGACAATCACTTCTAAAAATTAAAAACCAAAAAAAAAAAAAAAGAAAAGAAAAAATTAGGCCACAAAAACCGCAACAGAATAAGAATGGGGGCAGGAAACGAGTGAGGAAAGAGGAACGCTAATGAGGGATTGAGACTAGAAAACAGAACGAGAGGGGAGAAAATGAGGAGTGGATGGTTTGAGGTGTTTGCCTCAAGCATGAAAACCTCAGATGAATCTACTCAGCGAGATACAAACAGTTCACACGAAGAGAGAAAAAAGAGATGAGAGCTTAAGAAACAGGAAAACAGACCGAGTAAATACAGGAAAGGAAGTGGAAATGAGTATGTGAAAACAACACGAGAAAGAGAGGAAAGGAAGGAGAGTTGGACTTGGCATATGACGAAGGAATAAACAATTGAGAAGGAGGGTGAAGAGGGGAGGAGAAACAAAGGAAAGGAAGCAAAAAGAGCAAAGATTGTGTGAGCAAGACTCCTAAAAGAGTTAAAAATCATTACAAAAAATCCCCAAAATGACATTAATCAGTGTTAAAACACCTCAGGCAGCCGAGGCAGCTATGACTGCTGTCCTTTGGGAGCAAAGATGGAGGCAGCATGACGTGATTTAGAGCCGCAGAGTCACAGAGGTGGAAGGTCCGTGTAGTTAAATGGGTCAACAGAGATGTTTGCTTCCTACACAATCAATGCAGTTTTACCCAAAATGCACTCTTTCTCCTCAACAAAACCGTAGCAAAACGGCAGTGTCAGATCAGAAAATAGTCTTGTGTTAGTAACAGTGGCTTTAATGGACATGAAAAGTGCTGATAAAGTTTTTCATGCTGTTGATAAGGGCGGCAAATGAGGACACAGTAAAAATCATTTTGTCTATTTTGTAGAGGATTTGTTGAGGATCTCACACAAAGGTGGAAGCACCCTTTCACATTAAAACAGGAAAGTATATCTCAAAAAAAAGGGTCTAATAAAGAATTTCTTGATAAGATTAAAACTCACAATCACACTTTTTTGTCTAAACATTCAAACAAAAAAAAGCAAGTACAAATTAAACTAATTTGAGCCACTTTGTGACAGTCTCATGAAAAACTGAAGCAAAACAGAGGAGGAATGTTTCACATTCACACATCTCTTTCTCTGTGTGTCATAAACAGTTTTTATCAAAGTCATAAAGGTTAAACATGTTTTAAAAAGAATCTTAATGTGACTGACAGGCAGCTGCCCACATCTCAACAAACAACAGCAGCAGCAGGTTTGTGCTGGATTTCAGTCTGATCGCTCGCAATGTACAATGCTTTCTATAACACAGCCGTCAATCACAACATGTTTTTCAGGCTGAACTGTAAATAAAACTGGAAAGTTGCAAGGTCAAATGAGAGGTTGATGCTGACAGACACATAAAAATAGACTTTTTCAGGTGATATAATAGAAGTAAAAACGGTTTGCACAGTCGTTTGGCGATGCCTTTGTTGCTTTATTCGTGTCTGAACTTATTTTCCATAATGTTGATGAAAGAAGGAGGTAAAAAAACAAAGTAAAGTTTGTCTTTTTTCATTTCCATCCAGCCTTTCAGTGGCTATAGAGATGAGGAAAGATGACAAGGAGGAGAAAGAGAAACAAACACAGAGGGCAGCCAACGACTGAGGGAAGGAGGAATTTGGAAGAAATGGGAAAAGTCCGGACTGAGGAAATCAACAGAGGAGAAGGATACATTTGACATTAGATGAGGCCCCGAGCATCAGTCCCGATATGAACCTCTCTCTCTCTCCCTCTCTCTCCCTCTCTCAGCGGACGGGCAGCATTAGCCATGCCTTTTAGTCGAGGGCGAGCGGGACTAATTTAAGTTTGCCTGGGAAACCAACAGATTAATCTTTTACAACACATGCTCTGCAGTTTAATAAGCTCGGGAGATATCAGACTTAGAGGGACAAGAAAAGAGTCACAAAAAAAAGAAGAAGAAGCCCTCTTTTTGTCCAAAAAAAAAAAAAGACTGAGAAAAAATGTCTTTTTTCGTGTGTCAAACCCGACTTCTTGTGAGAAAATGCATCGGTGAATGGGGAGCGCGGTAAATTGCTTTGGGCCCTGGCAGATAATGACAAGTGCATTAAATAGTTAATCTGGCCTGTGTTGAGGGGTGTTTGATAAAGAAGGAGAAACAGAGAGAGGGCGACACCAGCAGAGAGAGAGAGACAGAGACAGAGAGACCCAAAGGGAAAGAGAAAGAGGAAGAGAGAGATGAAGGGGGAAAAAAACGGAGGGGAAAAGGCGCGATAGTGAAGGAGTGTATTAATAGTTAATAAGTTGAGTGTTTGGTGGTGTTTGATAAGCAGACGGCACCTAAAAAGCTGATAAACTCTTCTCATTACCACTCCTATTCTTCTGCAGCTTTTCCCACAATTCCCCTCTTTTCGGCACGTCTCTTCCTTAACCTCCTTCTGTCTCGTTCCGTCACTCAGCCGGTCTCATTCCACCTCAGTTTTCTGTCTCACTCGCCTCCCGTCTGTCTGCCTGTTTCACCCCTCTCCACCTCCCATATCTAAGCCCAGATATAAGTTTTTTTTTTTTCCATCTGTCACTCTGCCTCCGTCCCTCTTAATCTTTAAGTCCTTCTTCTCTTTGCCTTTCTCCCTCAGCACATCTCATCCCAGATCTCCTCTTGTTTGGCCAACTATCTCCGCCTTGTCTCTCATCCAACATGACAAGTGTCTCTCTTTTCACCAGAAAAACAAAAAAAAAAGGGAAGCGGGGGGTGATGTTTTCAAAGAGACAGAGGTGCGCCACCACCC
>JAPZDV010000003.1:21368595-21386292 GCA_029814665.1 Acanthurus lineatus
TGTCTCTCTTTTCCCCAGAAAAAAAAAAAAGAAGAGGGGGGTGAAGGTATCAAAGAGAATATTGAGCTCACACAACCGCAGGCATTATTTCCACATCCGCCGCTGCATTATTCATAAAACCAACAACAAAGGGAGGGGAATTGTTCCTCACAAAACACAAACCTTATTTATCACAAAGCAAGGGCAAGTGAATCTGTGCACATGCCCCAAACACTCACTGCTGCCTTTTTTTCTACCACTGATGCCATTTTCATTCAATTCCTCCCAAAATAAAAACCTAAACTGTGAGTTTAGAGGATCATTTGTGCACTTTTGTTTACAGTCTGTGAAACAGATAAAAATTTAATTGATCAACAATCAACATTTCATGATAATTGTGTTTTTTTCTCACTCTGTATATCTGATAAAAGCTATAAATATTTCAAAAAAGGTTAATATTTAAGTGTTTAATAAATCATAATGCAGATTTCTTACTTACAACTACAAAGGCATGAATAAAGTCAGAGTATTTTTTTATCCAATTTCAGACATGATATCAAAAGATAAAAGCTGTCCAGACAGAAACAGAAACGATGTTTTTAAAGCATCTTTGTAACGTGACTTCTAATAAAACTAAAAAAAAAAAAAGTAATGATTGACTGTCTTCTCTGTTTGAAAGTGTCAGTTTTCACCTCTGATGAAGAGAAATTAAACTTTATTACACGTGTCTTTAATTTTAACATATCATATGAATAATTGCATAAAACCCTCAAATAGATGTGTTTCACCTCATGAGTGTAAAAAAAAAATTCTTGGCAGTTTAAAATGAAAACTTATTCAGGCACTAATTGCAGTTTCACCTGCAGTAAATCCTGAAATAGCTTTTCTCCAATTTGCACTTCTCCAACACTGTCAGACTCATGACAGACAGTTAAAAAACTGCAGAAGGATCAGAGATGTTGTCTTTTTATTTTAATTGTTGCTTCTTGATAGAACAAGGTGCCTACATTTCCCACAATGCAACTAGCATACTGGCAGTTCTGTTGGCCACTTTGACGTGTAACGCAAGTTTCCAACGATAATAGATTTAAGCAGAGATGATGAGCTTAACGGTTTCTAACTCCACAACAATGAAGAAGAGAAAGAAAGAGTGAGTGTGGAGAGGAACACAAGAAAAGGAAGAAAATAAACAAAATGAACTTACCCAGTATGGTCAGTATGCAGAGCAGGATGGCTATCAGGGCGTGAACACTCACTCCCATCCTCCTGGCGCCAGCTTTGCACTGTGTAGGTTTCCGCCAGGCATCGCACCGACATGACTACAACAAAACATCACTCAGTCAGTACATGAGTGAAACTTATTGATATATTCACTTTGTATCCATGTAAACTGTTCACTACATGTTCATTGATATTTTGTTTAACGACTGTAATCGTAATTTTCGTTAGTTTTTGTGTGTTCTGTGTTTCCTGCTCTGTTCCTTTGCCTTGTGTATGTAGATTGGTGTGTTTCATTGCTGAAGGAGGATTGGTGGATCGATTTCGGGCCTGGCTGGTGTTTGGCTGCTTCCAGGAGGTCACCTGCTATTTAAACGGCCAAGATGGCGGCCGGCGGTGGGCAGCAGGCGTTTCCGCATCTCCCTCATCTCCCAACCGGCCACACTCTATCTTGGGTTTGCAAATAGTGATTTTGTCTTAGTAGGGTTGGACTGCCAGTTGTGTTAATTCCTTTTTTCTCTCCTGTTTTGGGTAGTTAGAGAGGTAAGACTTTCTGTCTTTTGGTTCTTTTGTTTTGTGGTTAGGTTATCTATCATCCTCCCCAGAGAGATTTGTTTTGTTTGTTGTTTCGGCCTTGGTTCACCCTGAAGTCCTCAGTTATAAAACACATTTTAATTCATTGTCACTTTTGTAAATAAACACTCTTTTTGAACTGAAATATATATATCTCTGTCTGTGGCTGCTTGGGACTTGGGGAAGACGGGGGCTCGTTTCGTGTTATGCCTGTGTACCCCTAGGCCGGGCGTAACATTTGGGTTTTAATTGCATTAAAAACTGGCAATTTTTGCTAAATAATGACTACTGAAATCAAATTTTGCCATTTATCTTTGTGTTGAAATCTGATCTTATTACAATCCACATCCACAAAAGGACACACAGACCTTGACTGCCAGTCTGGTGGTGCTGGTCAGGACGGGTTGTCCTCCATCAGTGATGCGCACATCCATGCTGTAATCCTTGGGGTCATCCAGGCTGAACGGCCCCGTTTTCACAATAACATCGGCTGTGCTGTCTTAAGAAAGAAGCATATAAATACACCCAGTGAGAAAAGAGAATACACACACACACAAAAAAAACACCTTCACAACACAAATTTACCTTTCCCTTCTGCAAAATCCATGTCTAATTTGTCTGACTCATCACTTCATCTCACTAAAGCGGATCTAATGTTCACCTGCTTGGTGTATAGAGTCTTTAAAGTCTATTTATGCAGCGAGCGTCTGTTCCGCAGATGAAACAAGATACGAAAAACAAGAAGAAAGTCATTACATAAAGGCAGACAGATCATTTGTGATTATCCGTCAGTTTGGTGCATTTAGGATTTGAGTCATTTAGGATTATAGATAATGATGGCGCTTCAAAAAAAAAAACAACAAAAAATTGTGGCATCCTGCTTGAAGCCCACAGTTTTTGTAAATGCACAAATTAATGCATCATCACACTGTTCTCTCCTTTGCAGGGGGAGGGGGGGGATGTTGTGGCTGCAAATGTTCCCTCTGGTGTAATGTGGTCAACTGGTGCCCAGTTAAAAGAGTCAAAACACACAATAAGCCTAAATTCATTGAGCACAAGGGAATAGAAAAGAAAAAAAACAAAAAAGAACAGCAATGAAAGAGAATCGAAAGATGTTGAAAACAGCAGAGCTGCTTCTCCTCAGCAGACCTGACCAACAATACAGTCATTAGTCAAATCCCTCGCAGGCAGAAGTTTCCTGCTGAGACTATAGGGAGAACCTTTTTTCCACAATATCCCACTGTTGGAGGAATTTGGAGGAACACAAAGGCAGGAAAAACCCTTGTGAACACTCAAACATACCTAGAGACTCTCTGTTTAAATTGCACAGCTCTGGTTTAAGGGCAAGTTTAAATGAAAACAATGCAGAGGTTGCTGACATTTGCAATTTGAAAAACAAATATAAGTCTTATGAAAGGAGAAAAGTAAATCTTGACTGCAATTCACTCTGATTCACCCTTCTGAGGCCATTTGAGAGACTTTCATTTAAAAGGGACAAGCTTTGTGTATGAAACGCTTCTGCTATTCCATCCAAAAAACATCAAAATAAAAGAATTAAATCTTTTTTCTTGCTATAAATGAAAACACATAACAGTGTTTATGAATTATTTGAGAAAGTAATGGAGGAAATGAGTCTGAAAATGTAATTTTCAAGTGTTTTGACCATCAACCTTGAATCCTATTCACTGCCTTCATATAAAAGCCACAGAGAAATGGCACCGGCTTTTCAAAACAAGGTTAAAAATATTGAAAGCTACTCCAGCCGCTGAGCTAACGGCTAACACACCAAGCCATTTAGTTAGCCAGTTTCATTTCTCTATTTTTTTTCCTACTGTCTCCTCTTGCGTGCGACCCAGAAATCAATTTGAGCATGCCGCCTTGAAGGACGTCTTGATTCCTAAAAAAAAAACGTATCTGAGGAGAGAGGAAGACTCGCCGGAGGAGCTACGTGTGAGGATGCACAGGTGTATCCTCTGCTGAAGTCTTTTCATCTCCTGTGACGTATAAAACAGGTGTGACCGCGGCAGAAGCAAGTCTTTCTTTGATATTCATAAGTTGTGTTAGTTATTTACGATGACCGAATGTGAGATCAAACTTTTGCCCTTCATGTTTTAATGGTTCCTTGGATGGTGTTAGATGTTGTTGACTAAGACGTGAGGAGAGGAGGTGAGGCAAGGGATCGAGGTTGTACGAACTAAGAGTTGAGAAGAAGCTTTATAATCCCGTTAGCAAAATTAGTTCTAACAGCACAAAAAAGTTCACAAATCTCACGGAAACTGAACTCAAACCTCTTTTACAGCTTCATACTACTGCAGGTGAGAGAATGAAGATGTTCTTTTTGCTGAGCTCAAAATATCTGACACCCAAATCAGGTTTTTACAACCAGCTCACTTGGATCAGCTCCTGTTGTCTACAAGACAACATGCAGTCACTGAAGGTGTGTGTGTGCGTGTGTGTGTGTGTGTGGGAGGACATGGGTACAGACGAAGCCTTAACTAACTGAATAAAAGATGAAAACAGCTTCTGTCCTCCCTTCATCTCATCGCTCCTCTTCGTCTCGTCTCCGGCTCCTTCTTTGTTTAAATTCATCTCCTTCCTGTCTCCTTGGATTTCTGTATATTTCTCACTGTCCTCTCTATATTTTCTTTTGTTCTCTCCATCTCTCTCTTCCTGTATCTCATTAGTCTTTTTCTCTCTTCATCTCTTTGTTTTCCTTCCTCCTCATCCTCCTCCTCCTCCTCTCTCTTGTCTGTCTGGTATTAATGCAGTGAGCTTTGTGTAGCCGCCTGGTCTGAACACCGAGTCCTGTCACTTCACTGTGCAGCTACACTGACTGCTGGAGAGTGTGTGTGTGTGTGTGCAGGAGTGTGTGTGTGTGTTTGTGTGTGTGTGTGTTTGTGTGCATCTCTGTGTCCCGTAATGAAAGCATGGTTGGTTTTTTTTTTGCAAGTTTTAAAGAGCTGGTAGTTGATAAATATTTTAAAAGCCCTCACTTTGCAGCTCTTGTTGCATGTGTGTGTGTGTGTGTGTGTGTGTGTTTTTGGCTTGTGTGTTAAGTGGTGTGAGGTTCTGTCTGATGGTTTTTTTGGGGGACCGCGGTCTTAAACCACAAGGGAGGACAGAGGTTCACGCGAACAACCTGCACCAGTCAAACAAGAATCCACCTCACCTCCTCTCTTTTCCTCTTTCTTCCTGATCCACTTTTCTCTTCCACTCATCAGTTTCTTTTCCCTCTAAATTTCTACTTTTCTTATTCTACCACTTTTTTAAGCTTTCATTTAAACATTCATGTACCTGATGTCATCTTTCTGTCTCGCACTGTGTCATCGTCTCATCTTTGCCTCTTTATCCTGATCTCTTCTTTCCTTCCCTGTCTTTCTTTTCACTCTTTTTTTTAACTCCCTCCCTAATGTTTAACCTATTTTCTCCTAAAATTTAGTCTCCTCATCCTTTTTCCTCCTCTTTTTCATATATTCTTTTCATCTCACCTTCTATTTTTATTTCACACTTTCCTGTTTTCATTGTGTTATTGTCGTTATTCCACCTTGCTAAATATTCTTCATTCTGCTCCTCTTATTAATATTTTCTCTCTTTGTTTCTTTATTTTTCTCTGTTTGTTCTGCTGTTTATGGCTCTTTATTATCTCTCCCACCTTTATATTTGCCCCCTCTTCTCATTTTGAAATGGTCTCACTTTAATTTTACCCATCTTCCTTAATCCTGATCTCCTCCTCTCGCTTCCTTTCATCTTTTTTCTTCCACCTCTGCCTCATCTGTAACTCCTTTTTTCTCTCCTCCATCTTCCTCTGCCTCTTCCTCCATCAGTCCTATAAGACAACCACCGACCCCCCAACATCCCTCCGAGCAGAAACAGAGAGGAAATGGATGAAGCAAGTTCATGCCTTTTTTTTTCCTCCTCTGTTTATCTTCTTTCAGTATATTTCAAGTTTCACTTTGGTTAAATAGTAACATTCACTTAAATCTTTCATCTGACTACCTTAGGCTTTCATCTATTCAGACCTTTAATATTTGACTAGAACAGTTGGTAACACTTTTCCTGGGGCTTTCATGTATTATACGGATATGTGATGATCAAAAATGATGAAAACTGTTTTTCTTGTGCCATTTTGTGTCCTAAGTGAAATAACCAAAATAGGCTGTGGAAATCTGATGTAACCGAGCACCAACCTTTGCATAAATATCACTGTGTGGATAAAAGAAAATGTCTGTTTACCTGAGATGGCATTTACTAACTGATTGCTGCATAAATGACACATGATCTGCTGACTGATTTAAATTCAGAATAATCTTCCAGTAAAAAACTATGCTCTTTTATGTTGAGTTTTATGCAGCTAGCTGCAGTCAGCCATATGATAAAGTGTAGAATATAAGTGTGTTAAGAACATATAACTGTACGATTATATCAAACAGCAGGTTTCTCTGAATTCTTCTTAAACTAAACTATAGTATAATTAAATTTTTAAATGTGAAATGCTGTTTTTTTTCCTTTAAAACTATGCTAACAGTCCATCTTTTAGCCCCCCTGCTTTGGTCCATAATGAAATGTATATATTTAACAGATGGATTGCCATGAAATTTGCCACAGAGAACTATTGTGAGGGTGAATCTTAATAAAGATTTGGTTATCCTTGGTTACTTTTCATCTACCACCCAGAGCATGTTAGAATCAATTATTCAAGTCAATTATTCAGTGAAATAAAAATGGTGATTGATAATTTTGTGGCCTAAGGCAGAAGGAGAGAAGTTATACAGCTCTTGTATCAAACACATGGAGTTCAACTCTTTGAGTGAATATGCAGAAAGTTTGAAGTTAATAACTTTTTTTTTTTTTTTTAGGTATTTCTGTTTAAATGAAAATTGCAAGTCAGCACTGTCTTAGAAAAAAAATGACAATATCAGCCTTCTTGCAGTCATGAACCACCTCAGTCTCAAGACCTCAACAAAGGAGGTTGACAAGGATGTTTGGGCAAAACTGAGGAGGATTCCCCCTCTCACAGGATGGTAAGGAAGCGGTATTCAAACTTGTAGGAGAGAGACGACTGCACTGAGGCAGATGAAGTCCATTTTCTTCGACAATGCTGACTTGCAATTTTTTAATAACCTAGAACATGAATGCCACTAAAGTTATTAATTTTAAACTTTCTGCAAAATTACTCAAAAAGTTAAACTACATGCACATGAAAGTGGAGCTGCGTAACTCATCTCCTTTTACCCCAGGCTGCAAACTTATCAATCGCCTGTCATATTTCAACACTATCTCAGGCAATATTCCCAGATTATAGGTTACAGGTTATTCCCAAATATGTTTTAGTGTCACCACAGTAAAAATACAACATTATACACACTAAACATCACAATATTAGCTTTGTTAGAGCATGCAAGCTTTCTGACATTAGCATTTAGGTCAAAGCACAGCAGTAGGTGAGGAAGTGCAGCCTCACAGCGTCATTAGCTCGACTCTCTCTGATTAAACTTCTGTAATGTTTTACAACAGCATTAAAACAGGTTAAACAATACACCCATAATCAAAATGCACATGCTCTCATGTATATCCCTAATAAAGACTTGTGCAGTTTTTCATGTGTACTTTTTTTCCATAATTTTAGTGTAAAAAAGCACCACAGTAGCAGTGTGTGTGACATGTTCCTTTAACATCCTTAACTGGGATGAGCTCAGAATACAACAAGAGTCTTCTGTAAGTCCACTGAGCCACTTGCTCTCATTATTTTCAATATTTGCTGTCGTGCATCCTCGACAGCACTTATGGTCCCAGACAGCCTCTCCAAATCCCCCGTCTGGCTGGGAGAACCAAAGCTCGCTTTGAGAAGTTAAAATAATTTCAACTTTCAGCAACAAAGCGCTGTGCCTCAAATGGAGTTTCAGTTGTTGCATAGCAACAAGTGCTAAGGCCAGTGCTTCCTCTGAGCGCCGTTTAAGAGAAACAAGCAAGCAGAGGAAGGCGAATATGTGCTGAGTGAACACTGAGACTTACTGCCGTGGTCTCTGATGGTGAAGTTGGAGCTCTCGCTGGCCAGGCTGAACCTGAATGTAGCTGGCTGGTCGTCTTTATCTGTGGCTCTCAAGGTTCCTATCACCTGAGGAGGCACAAAATAAAGCATTGAAATCATTGAATCATGCAGCAAAAATCTACCTAACGTTACATCCTCAACCTGAAGTCTAGTCTACAGATTACATTTTATTTTTTGTGAGCCCAAAAATGAAGTTTATGGTGAAAATTGTTGACATACAGTATAGAGAGCAAATTAAATCCCTCTTTCATTCAAAGTTGTATTAGTAGCTAACACTGCAAATGACATTTGAGATATTTGTCACGTATCTACAGCTTACAGTAAAATATTTACCAGCAGAAAAATTAAAGCTCAAGTTTCAAAGTTAGATTGCTAAACTGACTTGTTTTTTCTTTTCTTTTTGCTCTAATATAAAATTTTATTAGATAGAAGTTAGACAGTATGAGCTTTTAACTCGAATTTCCACAGGTGTAACTTCCATTTATTCCATTTCATGCTGTTAAAATAAGTAAAAAAAAGCATCTCAGCATCTTAAGATGATGAACTGGTTCCAAACTGAGGAGGTCACCACTTCGACCTTGCATGAATGTGTGTTTCTGTGTGTTGTACCACTCTTAGGTTAAAGGCATTAATGTGTTAGGATGTTGTAAGGCTGACACAAGATCTGCAGTCATGTGACACATACTTGAATACAAAAATAACCAAATTAAGTGATAACCTGCTAAATTTTTTTTTTTCTCACCGTGTTAGCGACGTCGTTCTCACACAGGATGATCTCATCCACAGCCAGTTCAGGCTTATTATCATTGATGTCCTTAACTGTGATGTTAACTTTCACAAACGAGACCAAGCCTGCAGAGGAGAGACAACAGCACACGATTCACTGCAGAGCGATGATGGATGCTTGTTACAGGCGACAAATTTTGATTGATCTTGTCTTAACTATCTCACAGTGTGCCGCGAATTAAAATAGTCAAAAGAAATGCAGAAGAAGTTTCAACACGCTGCCTGCAGTGATTTTTCAGAGCAAAGAGCATGCTGGGAGATCAAAAAAATAAAAAATTTCATCTGTAGCTCTTATGATTTGATGTAATCTTATGTAATGCAGATTTCATACTAAATATGGAGGGGAAATAAAATCATCCAGTTCAAACAGACATTGTAAGACACAGTCGTACAAACAGGAGGAATAACTGCGCTGTAAATAAAAAACTCTGTCATTTTCTCAATTTGTTTTTGTTTCTGAAAATATCTGAAAACTCCACAGACAGAGTCTTATGAAACATTCATCTACATTCTCACAAAATCTCTAATTTCAACAAATTTTTAGCATTTTTGTTTGCTTAAGTTTCATATTCTCTCGTGTCTTGTAAGGCTCACTTCACGCAGTCCGTTTGTCAGTAAATGGGCGGATCTGACTGCGTTTGCATGATGCTGATCAGGTGTGTCTCCATCTTTGATGGAGCTGATTAAGGTCAAGTGACTGAAAGGATTTCTATTTGTGAGCTTTTTGTTTGGCAGGGTTTTATTTTGTCACATTAAAGCAGCTTTTACATTATTTTACATCAGTGATGCTCTCTCTCTCTCTCTCGTTTGATAAAAGTGCGAGTCTCTTGCTTGTCTCTTGAGCTGTGATTTTGTAACTATCTTTAGTACAGTACATGGACTGTATATCGAGGACCTTGTCAAGCTCAGGGGACCATTGTGTTCCTTAAACATCGTGACAAGCCACTAAAATAGATCTCTGGATTTCATTCATTGCTGGTCTAAAAATATATATGGTTTGGTTTGGAAGCTGCAATTGAACAAAGAGACCCGTTAATGTGATTTTCCTGCTTCCTCTCTCCTTCACCAGGTGTTGTCGCAATATGTTTAAATCTATAAAAATCCTTGTTAATGTCTCACACTCCCATCCTTCAATGAATCCAGATGAGCTGCTCGGCGAACAAACAAAAGAACATACTGTCTCTTTTTTTTTTTTTTTGGTATTTTAACGCCTCCTCTGTATGAACATTACCATTGTTTGAAGAAGACACATGGTTTTACTTTCTGATCTGAGGTTTGTATTGTTTAAGAGAAACAGGATTATTAAACGAGTGTGTGACGTACCGCCTTGCTCCTCCTGAGCCTTAACTTGAAACATGTGTGTGGCCTCCAGCTCTCGGTCCAGCATCCTCAGGGTGGACAGCTGACCTGTGATCGGGTTGATGCTGATGGGACAGTCCTTGTCCAGGATAGAGTACCTAAACAGAGGGAGCGAGGGATCAGTGTTACAGCCTCTGTGAAGGATTAGTAACACAGTTTGTTATCTTTAGAAGAAGAAGAAGAAGAAGAAGAAGAAGAAGAAGAAGCACACACACCGAATGCTCTTGTTGGCCTTGTCGGGATCTCTGGCTGAGATTGTTCCAAAGTTGTTCACCATACTTTCCTCCACCACAGTGAAACTGTAGATGAGTTTGGAGAAAACTGGTGGCTCGTCCACATCCAGAACCCTGATGTTCACCTGTTAAGTTAGATTAAATTGTAACAGTTGAGGTTTTACCGTTCCAGCACATTTAAAATCAAAATAAACCTCTACTTGGTGTACTTTTTTCCCACAGTATCAGACTTCAGGCTCATTCTGTCTCTGATTGTAAATGAGACCTTTCATACTTAAACTGTGAGCAGCAGCTGCACAGTTGGGAGTCAAACAGCAGTTCTGCTGAAGAATATACAGTATTTACAGAGAGAAAATTACATTTACCAGCCTTTCAGGTTCCAAATCATTGACTTTTAAGTTGTGTTTGCATTGATTTTACATGCAGCTAAGCTATCAGTACTTTTTCTTCTTTCCTTTTTTAATGAAAAGTAAGGAAAAGAAGCCTGTTATCATCCCAGGAGGATGAGTGAAAGGATGCAGATGTTCTGTCTGATAATTACCTGGGCTGTGGTGACGGCACTGTTCACGTTATCAGCAGGAAAACGCAGGTTTCTCAGGTTTTCTCGCACCTGGATGTTGAAACTGTAGCTGCTCTTTGTCTCATAATCCAAAGCCTGGAGATCCCAGAAAGAAGCAAACGGGATTTTAGTCCACAGAATGTTTTAAAATAAGAACTTGTGCTTTGTACAACATTGGTGATAAATTTTCTGTTTCTGTTTCTACGAAAGTGTGAGTCAGCACTTTCTGAGAAAATTGGACAACTCTGACCTTTTTTGGATGGATGCCATTTCAGAAGCATATTTGAGCCTGTTCGACATCTGCCTTGTTTGCTGACTTTGCACTCTCAGAATAACTCTCCCTTCCTCATATTAAAGACATTTTTCTTTGATGGGCATTTTAACAATGACAATGGTGTTGTTGCTGCTTTGGACCACTTTCTGAAGGTCCAAGATGTCATTTTCTACATAGAGGTGATCTGCATGGTCCAAAAAAGAAGGTCTCTGTGTAATGTAACTCCTACACATAAACCCCATGTTCATCATGTCAAGATCTTCTGCAGCTGGAAATCCAATACACGTTTGTTCTCTAACCAAAATCCAAAATGATTTTCCCGTGACATGATGTTTTTAAAACCTAACTGTCTGTGCCGATGAAGTGAGGTGTTCCACGTCTTGCTCCTGCTTTTAGACTGGGGACGGACACACTCCATATTTTATGTGCCTAAATGCATCTCCTGTGTTTTCCCTTGATGCATTTACACCTGCGACCGTCCGCCGAGGACAGCTGTCGATTCCAGGTGTAAAAAGGCTCTAAATGTCACAACTTAGCTGAAACAACCTGGTTAAGCTCACACTCTGGGATTTCAGCAAACACATTAACATGCCAACTTTTTTCCTCCGTGTTAAACATGTTAGCGTGGATGCAAATACCTCTTTCCCTTTCACTTCTTCGGCATTTGCACAGACTGAGACTTGCACGGTGTTACGGATACACTTTCATGTCAACAAATACAGGAAATATGGCAAGCAAGCGCTGCTTACTGCCATATTTCCTCTTATCATTTCTTTCCCCTGTATTAGAAATAACCTACTGTTCGGTTAAATGTGTTTTTCTGGCAGTCTGTTTTATCTGTAGATGGGACACCACAGGTAGACATATTCTGTTAACTGGATTATTCATGGTAACAGGGATACTCAGTCGCAGGGTATCAAAGGCATGTGTAAACAGCTTAACAAGAATAAGACCTTAACCGCAGTGTGGCTGATAGCTGCTTACTCTGAATGTGTAAACACAGCCGGTGAGAAAGATGAGAGGGGCTACAGAGCTGAGGGGCGAGTCGAGCCGAGGGAAGATGTGCTGGTGCGATTCGATTCTAGGCCAGCGTGGGTACAAGTTATTACAGAGCTCATTTCATTAGAATACATTTTCGGCTCTCTGATGTCCTAAATACTTTATCTGAAGAGCGAAATCCAGTGAAGTAAACCTGCTAAAATTTCTCTAAGCATAAAAAAGCTCCTCCAAACCAAAAGGAGGACAGAACTTTTGGGTTTATATCCCATGTTATAAATCACTGTCATACAATTTTATTTATGTTGTTTTAAACCAAAAATGAACAGACTAATTTGCATATACAAACTGTTTGCCAGGCAAGGAAAATACAATTAAATACAGATGTGTAGTCACTGTATCTTGTAGGTTGGTAAAATGAGGTAAAGTGAGTAAATACTTGAGCCCATCTAATTGGGTTGTGTGAGTCTGTCAGTTAAAAAGGTCAGAAACAACTGCTCCTGTCAATAAACATCCAATCAGTACACCCAGCAGAAAAATCAACCTGATGCACCAAAACAGAAATATTCCACTCAACAAAGAGGTTGATTTACACACAGAAATAAAAAATGACTTTAAAAGGTTTTAGAATTGAGAAGTTGTCTGTTTATTCCAGTGTTAATTTCGTTGACGAAGACTGTGACGAAAAATATTCGTCAACGAACCTTTTTCACAGAGGAAAACTTAATAAAACTGAATAAAAAGTCAGATATGATGACGAAGACTTTGAGGAAACATAAGTGACACTTTAGTCAACGAATAAAAACGAGACGAAAATGTTAGGGAGGGTCGAATGGAGAAGAGATCCGATCAAAACTACCCTTTTGATTACACACTCACAAAAGGACGACAAAGACAAGTTTACAGAATTTTGCACAGTTTCGAAGACGTTTTCATGACAGTTACCATTCAATAAAAGACTGATGGATACTGATTGATGGATTAGCAGACTAAAATCTGCTAATATTTGGTCTAAAATATAGACTAAAACTAGACTAAAAGACTTAAGACTAGACTAACGCTAAAAGATTTCAGATTACTAAAATATGACTAAGACTAAATCAGAATTTGCTGTCAGGATTAACGCTGGGTTTATTCGTTTCTTCCTACCTCTTTGAGCATGAGGTTTCCATTCTTTTTGGGGGTGAGTTCAACACTTAACATCCTGGTGATTTCATTCGGGATGATGAAGATGGGCTCTTTGTTACTATCCTCATCTCTGTCCTCCAACTCCAGAGTGCCAATCACCTCGTTTACCTTGTGGTCCTCATGAACCGTCAGTTCATACTTGTCTGCAGACAGAAAACAGACACCGAGTGAAGTGCTGAGCACACAGGAAGTTACAATGAAATATTTTAAAGACAAAATACTGTAAATAATATCACTGAAATGCTTGAGAGAAGCAAATTCCAATCACTACATCAGATTTTCAAAAAACTCCAGCACTCTGTTTCTTACTTCGGGTGAAAGAGACCATGTTGTCGTTGGTGTCGTCGATGGAGATGGTGACGGAGGTGGTGCCTGTGCTGCCAGAGGCCATTCCTCTCATGTCCTGAGCTTTGACCACCACCACATACTGACTCCTGGTTTCCCGGTCAAGAGTCTGTATCTTGCACCTGATCGTACCTGCAGAGAGACAGGCAGACAGAGTGAGACAGTGTTATCTCTGAGGTCAGCTCTGACTCATCTTCACCTAAAAATAGCATCTGGATAAACTTGTTAAGGAAGAAAAAGGCGGTGATGCTGCAGGGTGACAATCATGCTGGACGTCGGCGCAGTGATCGTACCTGTGATGCTGTCGATTTCGAAGGCAGAAAAGTCCTGGACCAGAGAGTACCTGAGCTCTCCGTTAGCAGTGGTGGGGTCATCAGCATCAGTCGCCGTCACCTTCACTACTTTAGTTCCTGGATGAACATAAATTTTTCAGTATGACGTCATAAGACAATTTATAGTTTTCTGCGAAAAATCTCCAGCTGAGTTTTCTTGTATTGAACATCTTTGCTCTTTTGCTGATTAATGAATCATGATTATGTGCTAAGATTGTGTTATTTAATTTAGCAATGTGGCTTTTTTCACAGAGGGATGTGCTGATGATTGTGACAGGTGTTGACATTATGTTTCAGTTTTTCCACAGTTTTTCACAGTGTGGTCTATTTTTGATCCAAATCATCACTCAGTCATAAATGTCAATGGAAATTTAATGATGGGAAGCAAGAATCTGCTTTAATTACGGTCTTAATAACACAGTTTTATTACCTTTGTGTGTGTGTGTGTTCCTGTGAATCGAACGAACCCTGTATGTTTCTTATCTTGAAGGTGACTCATCATTTATTGCCTCAGCTTTTCACTCTTAACATTGTTTTTTAAACTTTTTCATGCATTTTACTTTTTAAACTTTGTTTTCATTGACTTTTATCAATTTTCAAATGATGCTGTTTTATTTTTGTAATTTTTAGGTCTTTCAAAATTCAGAGTATTGTTGTCTATATTGGGTTTTACATGTTCATCTGAGCAGTTTTTATGCTTGCTCTGTGAAGCTTTTTTTTGCTGCAAATTAGTATGAAAAATGCTAGATGAATAAAATTAAACACTTAGAACAACTTTTTGATCTGCTACTAATGGCTGATGCTCTTTTTGAGGCAGATACTTCAACAGTAACCCAGCTCACCTATTATGGACCTCTCCATGACGGATCCATTATAATTTCCAGGAAAAACGGGACTGTTGTCGTTGATGTCCGTCACTTGGACAACAAAGTGTCCAGGATCCTCTATCACTTTTCCATCCCCGTCATACATCGTTGCATGCAGACTGTACAAGTTCTTCTCCTCTCTGTCCAAAGATCTGGTGACAAACAGGTCTCCTTTGTCGTCCACGGTGAAGATGCTGTTTGCTCCCTCACCTTCTATTTTAAAGCTCTTCACCTCCAGCTTCTTGCTCGACTTCAGCTGTGAATTGTAAAAAAAAAAAAAAAAGAAAGAGGAGCTTTTGACTGAATCCAAGTTTTCAGCATTCAGTGTTTTCCCCGATGGGAGCGAGGACTCAAATCAACAACCGCTTAGCAATTTACTAGAATTTCAGATATTCGTTAGAGCTGATTAGCAACAAGTTAATGCCCCAGATTTGTTGGCATGAAGCATCAAACTGAACTGATGCAGCAAATAATTTCACATGTTCTCGCCTTCAGATTGCAAGTAGATTGAACATTCAAAGACTAAACTGCAGAAGTTAGGCCCATGAAGGAGACCAGAACCTTAAGGAGCTTCTCCTTAGCTTGTTTTTCTTGTGATCTTCACACAGTGAGGTCAAACACACTGATGTTATCCTACCTGTCCTATCTTGTAGGCGATGGGTGCAGGTTTCTCCTCCTCCACATAGAGGGAGTTCCAGATCCACTCTCTCTTCTGCCTCAACAGGACAGGATGAGACTCCTTCTTCACAATCTCAACTTCAGCAACAGCAGGTGAGACTGAAGCAGCCATAGTGGCCAAAAGACCCAAAGTCCACAGCTGGAGCCAGGCCATCATCTGGGACCGTGAAAGAGGGAGGAAGGAGAGAACAGAGGGGGGTGGAGAGGGGTGAAAAAAGAGTGAATAAGGGTAAGAAAAGGAAGAGGCAAGACTGGAATAAGCGATGTGAGGAAGCAGAGATGAATATGGAGGGAGAAGGGGATGGAGAGAAAGAAGAGAGGGAGCAGAGAGAAGACGAGAGAGGAGATCACATTAAAACCACTTATCAGCCGTGGACAGACCCCTGCGCTGTGCCAGGGTGAGACTCAGACTGAAGGCCAAGGACTCGCCGTCCCCTCACAGCCCGCCGCTGAGCTCGAGGTCTAGCTATCATTTAGGACCAGGGCTCTTAAACCATTTCAGCCTGGGACCCGAATGAAACATTTAGCCTCTCATCGTGGGACCTGGGCCGAGGCGTATCACTACTGTGGTCGTATGGGGATCTATTAAACATAGGCCTGTGACCCATTTTGGGTCCTGACCCACTGCTGAGAGAGAGAGAGACGGAAACAGAAGGAGACAGACAGACAGAGATGAAGAGAGGAGCTGACATTAAAACCACTTAGGATGCCTGTCATTATCAGCCATTAGAAAGGCCATTTTCCATAAAGGGACTGTTTGACATTTTAAATTTTTGATTGGTATTTCTTTTTTTTTTTTTTGCCCCCCTTTAATACAGCACATCAAATTGTGGAATAAAGAGAGCGTGTAACACAGAAAAAGGGCTTTATTGGGTCACTTTTGCACAGTAATTTTAAAGTCAGATTTGATTGGCTTAAAGAGAAACAGCCTTCTCATGTGTTTTAATAAGACAGCTGAGTTTACACAACAAGAACTGCTCCAGAAAATCAAACGACGTCTCGTAGTTCGGCAAAAAAAGGTTAAATCCGACTCAACTTATGCAACATCGTCTTGTGAAGGGTTTCTTTGCACCGGCCAAAACAAATAAGGTACATGATTAATCTCATGGATGTTTAACTCAAAGATTATTTTGTCATCTCACCTTCAACTATAACAGTAAGTATGAAACTCCATCTTGCATGCCCCCCCCTCCTTCAAGAGCCAAAAAGAGTTCACACCCTCCCAACCCCACAGAGGTTATCAATCATTTATGATGCGAAGAGAGCCAACTTATAAAAATGGATCCAAGTTAAATCTCAGTGAAATAAAAGTCTGCACAGCATCAACGGTCAGTTCAATCAGTTTGTTTAGTTTTTCTACACAAATATTCATTTTTTATTATCATTCAATTTAGTTTCACTGCATATTTTTCCCCTTTTTATCCACAACCCCACTGTAATGGTTATATAACACCCAAGAGACATTCAGCCCCCCAGTTTAAGAGCAAACTTAGCCACAGCAACAAGTCGATATGCAATGAGAAAATAAAAATAAGACAAATAATAAGAAACTGATAATAATGAGATGAAACCAAGAGTTCAGAGCCGCATTATCAGCAACATGGGATTATGATAATCGTACAAAAATCAAACTCTTTAGACCTACTGATGGCACTAGAAGGGTCACTAAAGTTCACAAAGATCAATCCATCCATCAGTTATCACAGAAAAAAAATACTAAAAACTATAAATATCCACCTGCAGGTAACACGAGTGAATCAACGAAGGTGATGATGGATTCACTCAACATCAATGTTTCGTCAAAAACATCACTGATTTAGTGCAAATTAACACTCAGCCAATTCAGTTTATTGCTGGTCTTGACTCAAACTGTCCTCAGTCGGGCGTATAACTCACATTTTAAAATCTACAATTACCTCTAAAAATTTAAACCCAACTGGTATCAAATCTGATTTATGACTTTTGACAGATTACGAGCTGGAAGACGTTTCACCGCCTTGCATCACCTGCTCTCACCTGCGAGTTATTTAAACACTCTTTAACCAAAATAAATGTTTCAGGCGCACAAACACCCGCCGTCGAGTAAACTTAAGCCTTTTTTACCCCTATTTTTTCTTACAGTCTCACCCTCTCTTTCTGTCTTTCCGTGTCCCCCATGGTTTCTCCCCCCCCCCCCACACGGCGCGAACTAAGAAAGCAGAAAAGCCAAAGAAAAAAACAAAAAAAAAAATAGTAAATACGGGAGCTGTACTCAGGACGAGA
>JAPZDV010000003.1:21386392-21396425 GCA_029814665.1 Acanthurus lineatus
GGCTCTATCTAATAAAGCATAAATGCCAAAGAAATAATCTTCAAAACATTTAGTCTATACGTGCTCTGTACTCCAGTAGATATCTCAGCGCAGCCCTGTGCCATCCCAGTGGACAGATTAGTGCATTTTATTGTCTTCCAGCCATTAGCAGCAGGGAGGGAGGAAGAGAGATTACGAAGAGGGGATTATACCGGCACAAAGTCTTCTCCCTCTAATGGCCTAATCTCATATTCAGCTGACCTCCCCCGACCTCTTCACACGGCTCCCCACAAATCAGCTCAAACAAAGACTCAACAGTGTTTTTGGGCCTTTAGTTTACATCCTTTTGTTTGGCTTCTTTTTAATTTTTCCACTTGTTTTTCTTTGTTGAGTTTCTTTTCAGCACTAAATTAATTAAACAGAAGTCAGTGGTCTTTTATTGTGATTTACTGTGGACTTCTGAATGGGACCAGTTATAGACAGTATACTGCTTTTTCCTGACAGTAGATCTCATATCTCTTGTGATAATTAGCATGTAATCACAGTATTATTATATATACTAAGGTTATTTACACATTAATCTTACAAATTTAGTAACTTCAAATGAATCTTTGGCATACAAACTTTGTTTTTACATCTTATATGTACTTATAGTTCATTATTTATCATTTCAAATCCATAAATGTGGCAAAAACTTATTACTTTGAAGAATTCATGCACATTTCTGTGCCTCATGTCTGTGATTTTCTCATGTTGTCTAAAACCAAAAAGGGTCTAATCCATCAAATCAACAAGAAAACTGGGATGTAAGGAAGGAGAAGGATATTAGAAAGAGGCTTCCTCTTATATTTTGATTAAATTTGTATAACACGACTTAAACAATAAATATAACACATAAACAAACTGTTAATTTTCATTAAAAGATCTACTTGTTGGGACCTTTGGTTTCTCTGCTAAACCCAAGTTTCAAAGCATTTTCCGCTGTTTGATGCTGCTCAATGACAAATGGCTTCTTTAAAGGACCGAACATGTTTCCTCACAGTGTCCTGCAGTGTCCTTCTCCTCACCCTGCTGTACTGGACGCCGACACTTTCCTTCCTCATCGACATGTTCTGGACAAACAAAGCCGTCACACTCTGTGTTGTACATGTATGTTCTCACGCGATGGCTTTTAAAAACACAAGCCTGCAGAAAGGAGTCCTTGAATGACTTTCAAGGAAAATAAAATCTCAAGTAAAGTCTGTTTTATAAATGTTCTAAATGTTGTGAAACTGAGCTTGAAAATTCACCGCAGCCATGAAAGCTGAATTGTCACACTTTAACTAAACAACTGAAGCTGTTTAAAAGATTAAACCTGAGGATTAAGACCAATTTAAGTGATCATGTGTGGGTTTGTGTCACAGCTTTGCTAGCTAATGAAAAACTTCAAACATTTGATATGGAAATATTACAGCCTGGTCGCCAAAAAATCTGTGAAAATCACAGATTCATTCAGTTTCTGGTCACAAAACCAGATTTTTCAGGCCAGAAGGTGATCTTTTCCCAATCTGTAGTGAGTGTTTTAGTTTTGCTAATGCCTTTAAAAGACTTAAACCAAAGAAGGACTCAATGTAAAAAGCACAAACTGTTACTGTGTCAATGCAACACTAATTCAACCGGTTGGCAATATTACTTTTTATTGAATAAATCACAGAAATGTTTTGGAAAATATGTTTTTTTTTTGCTCTCTTTCTTAAGTTATTATGGAAAATGTTTTTGTCTAAAAGAGACTCAAGAGTCCAGTGAGACTTTTCTTCGCCATCACATACAACATCTTACTCACGCAAACACAGAAGCAGCATGTGACTCAGTTACACACACACACACACACACACACACACAGTTATTTCTGTGATGATGAATCCGTTGGGGGGGCATTCTCCCTAAAAGGGCATTTTTAAAAAATGCATTTCCTTCTCCGGCACACAACGTCTTACCCCTCCCCTTTTATCAGCAGCAGGAAGTGTAAACACAATGCCTTCTGGGAAATGCCGGCGGGTTTGTTAATGAAGGGTCATCATTAGTGAGCGGACGCACCCTTCCTGCCATTCAGCTGCAGGCCGAGGGTCCGTCTGAGTTTCTGTCTCTCACTCTCTGTTGTGTCACACTTTGTCCTTTTCTTTCTCATTGTGTCTCTCACTCTTTCTGCCACTTTTTTACTTTCTTTCTCTTTCTCGCTAATTTTTAAATAATTTCTTCACTTTTAAATGTCTCCGTCTCTCTCTGGTTGAATCTCTCAAGATGAAAACTGCATCTTGTTTTTTTAACTCAGTCTATTCCTGTCTCTCCCGTCTATCATCCCTCCTTTTTTCCCTTTCCCCCTCTTTTCATCTTTACCTCTCTTCTTTTTCATTCCTGTCACTCTTCCTACATCACCTTAAGCAGATTTAGCACCTTATAAGATGGTGCAGAGGCTTCACCGATGCAAACAGACTCCTCAGTCAACACAGGGTTCACAGACTGATGCATGGAAAGTGACAGGAGTATCGAATACGATCAAGAAAATATAAATAAAGTTTAGGATTTTAGTTTACATTTTCCTTCATACCTGTCATTTATATTTACGCCAGTAGTTGTTAGTCATACGATAACTCCCTTATTAATTTTCTGCTCAACTGCCAGCGCCATGCATGCAAAATCACACTTCAGGGTTTTACAAAGTTATTTATGGCATCATTTATCAAAGGCATCTTTTCAGAGGTACGAAGAATAAATAACATCCAGGAATATCTGTAATTACATCTGTACATTGTCCACAGGCGAGGGAGTGTGTGTGTGTGTGAGTGTGACGGAGGAGCAGAGATACAGTTGTCATTCTCCGGGATGTTTTGTGACTGGCAGACAGGTCTGACCTAGTTTCACTGAACCAAAGGCTAAAGCACAGAAACGAGTCAACAAGACTTCATAATCCTGCCGCTTGCTGAAGGGTCGTTAAGGTTCAGGCACAAGTCTGGTTGTGCCGTTTCTGTGTTTTAAAGACAGAAATAAACTTCAGCTCGGTCCTCTGTGATTAAAATCTGAAGGGGGACGAGGGATGTGTCTGACTTCTGTCCATCAGTAATTATCTGGATGTGATTCATCGTATCTTTGACTCTACTGAATGCATCTCATCTTCTGTTGTGTTTGATTCATAAATTTTAAAAAAAGGTGATATTTAGGTACTACACAGATAAAACTTTGCATTTTTTAGTGACTCAAATATGTCTGATGTTGTGATCACTGACAGTTGGTTTACCAAGTTTGAGAAAAACCATATCGACCAGAACTTTGTAGATGGAAAGAAGGGTTAGAGATTTCAACTTTCAATGCCAGAACCAGAAAATGAGAAAAAAAAAGAATCTAGTTTTAAAAGTTAAAATGTTCTTAAATTGACATATTTCTTTAATTCATATTGAAAAACTCTAACTGCACCAAGGATGGATTGAACTTGACTTTAATGACAGAAATCAGTCTCTTTTTGATGTTTGAATGAAGCGGAATGATGATCTACTGTCATGCAACTTGATGAGCTGATATGTTTTTGTGAAAAGGTCAAAGCATGAATGTTTTGTCTGTCGGTCTGATCATCTGTTCAACAGTTTGGTCTAAAAGCAAAATATTGGCCACATTGCCATGAAGTAGTGTTTTTGTGTACTTGTGGATATCCATCGCCCCTCCCAAAAGGATGATTCCTAAATATCTTGATCACCTTTTCAATTTTCAGCATCTCTGTCATTATACTGAGGCCACATAATGCAGTATTACACCAAATTCTATGCAGATATTCATCTCATATGTTGAGCTTCTTTATGTTTCCCAGAGGATGAACCATATCAATTCATCACAGTCTATAAAGTGATAATTTAACATCTGTTAAGTCACTATAAATGGCAAAAAGAAGTAGCACAACAATGGTTCAACAAATGATTTAAACACTGGAAATTTAACAGTATATATTTGCAGTGTTATGAGCTTAATGTGCACTAAGTGACTTGCTAAAGAGAATTAAATGTTTAATTCTTCTGCAGCTTTACATTAAAACCATCTTACTGGAATTAACATAAGTTGGTTTTTATTTTGAAGTAATCACAGGAAAAGCACTGTGAGCTGTTAGATGAAGAGCTGCAGGCGACAGGCTGCAAAAATCTCACTTCTCAGCCAGATAAGCAACTTTCAGTTTCATTGTGTCCTGCAGACTCATTTCATCTGCAGCATTAAATAACAGTTTCTCACAGATGAAAGAAAAAGGTCAAATGCTGCCTGACTTCTTTGTCAAAGGACAATAGTTTGTTTTGTTGCCACCGGAGTTTTGTGAGCTAAAGGATTAAACTAAATTTGCTGTTACAACAAGTGTAATCAAGTAAACAACTGAGATTTCCTCTTTAAATCTCACTCTCAGCATTTTTAAGGACACAGTTACTGGTTTTTATGAAGTTTGTTACTGTGAGGTTATTCATGGTCACCAGAGGATGAACTCTGCTGAATTTGCTGATCACATGATTTTCCCTTTTTTTCTGTAGCACCACCCTTTCATTAACACTAACATTTGAACTTGCAAACAAGCCGTCCTGTTGCATGAAGGAACAGGCTGCCAGCTACGACATTTGTTAATAATCCTGAGATGAAGGACTTGTTTAAATGTTTTGACTGCACAGAGTCATTCAGAGATCCGATTTGCTAGAACAACTGCAAAGGCTCCAAGAACAACAAAATCCTAACAATGTTGTTCATCCTCTCACACTTTATGGATGCTGCTGCCCCTTTGAGCACAGAGGAGCTTCCAAATCATGCATTTAAAACAGGTTGGCTAACTGAAGTCCACTTTTCTTACCCTTAAACCAAGGGTTTGTTATTTTGTATATGTGAGGCAAAAAAAGTGATTGCACAGCCTTAAAATCTGTGGTGTTGGACAGTAAAGTGTGTGTGTGTGTGTGTCTGCAGTTGAGATTAAAACAGGTTTAATCACAGAGCAGCTTCTAACAATCTGTCGGCCAGCAAGTCACACCAGGAACTGCTACTACACACACACACACACACATGCACACACAGTGTCCTTACCAATAATGTCATGCCACAGACCGTGTTCGTGCTCTGATTGGGGTTAATGCATTTCTTGCTAATTCTATTTTCTTTCTCAATCACACAAATCAGATGTTATTAAAGTGAAGCGCTTATGAATGATGTCAGCCGGCTTGAAAACAGACAGTAATGACCAACAGTCATCTGAAAGTCATTTAAAGAGTGCGTGATCCACATTGGTTTTGGCTCAGCTGTCAGCCTCTGTCTCTGCTCAGGGCGAAATTTCCAACTACAGCACCCTGAAATACTGAAAAATGTTAAAGGAGCCCAGCAATGAGGGGATTAAGATTTTCTCTCCCATTTAGAGCAAACTGAACGATTTGAACGTGAAATATATAATTCATGTACAAACTGTCAGAGCGTTTACATTTAATCCTAATGGTCTTAAGCAAAAAGAAAAACACATCTACAGGTGGTGTTAATCACCTTTTTTTGGTAAGAAATTGTTAAATATCTGTCCCATCTGACCAGTTTACAGCATTTCAAAGCCTCATAGTCTCCATATTGAACTGAACTGGAGCTGCAGATCAATCACAGCAGCCCTAGAGGTTGTGCAAAAAATAAAAAAATCAGCACATATCAGTTCATGAAATGTACCCTTCTATTAATCTCAGTTGTTTTTTTGTGGTATTTACATGTTTTATGTTCTTAAATGTAATTCCAAGGATGACTGTGTGTTATTAGTGGTGTTTTCTGAGGATGGGATGTAAAAAACAAATAAAAAATACTGATGAACTAAATAAAAAACTTCTTTTAAAAGTGAGGTATATTCTGTAAAGTGCAGAATACAGGTCAGCCACTGAAAATAAAACCCTAACTGGGTCTTTCAGTTGTAATCAGCGACTTCAGCTGGACTAACATTGCCACAGCTGGACAGCTTGTCAACCACTCTGACATGTATCTGAATGACTGAATGAATGGCTCTAATCAGGAATCTTGCGTGTGTGTGTGTGTGTGTGCGTGTGTGTGTGTGTGAGAGAGAGAGAAAGAGAGAGAGAGAGTGTGTGTGTAGGAGGTTGAAGTCTCCCAGATGGCACCCAAAGGATTTTCCCTGATAGTTCCCTCTCCAGGAATTAGACCACTGGGTTTAGTTGCATCAACGGCTTTCGATGTAACAACCAAATCAAATCACCTCTGTCCCTCCAGGCTGAGGATCCAGACCCACAGAGAAAATCCGTCACTGCAGAGAAAACTATCCTCACATGCACGGGGTGGACAAAAAACCAGAAACACATCACCGTGAGCCGAAATCCACGACAGCTGCAACTCAGAGACGACTGAATAATCTCCCAAACAGCCTCTCAACATCGAATATCTCCACAATAAGAGTTGGATTTATTGAGATTTTATTGTGAAATGTCACTTTGCCCACCTTTCCATGTGCTGTTTGCTCTGAACAGATCAGGAGTGACACATTAAACAACTTGCACATGCTAACAACATGACACCACTCCACTGACGAGACCCTGCCTGCTTTGGGGAAATTAAATGGTGTCATCAATATTTTATAGCCACGACGACTCGACACCAAGCTGACAGTTGCAGAAAAACATCTTTTCTTTTTTCTATGTAAAATTTTTCCAACAGCTCAAGAAACCCTGGTTGATTTTATTTTGCCTTTAATTTTGTCCACAGATCATCCTGTATCATCCTAATGGGCACAGCCGTGTGTCTTCAGGAATGACAGTCAAGCCTCTGGGACAAGAGGAAGGGGGGGGCAGCGCTCAATTACAGCATTCAAATCTACACCGAGCTGTCTGAGATCATCGGTATAACATATGTGAACAACGACAGCCCGTCCTTTAAAGGGTCACAACCATCATTTCAAGTTATTTCGGTTCCTTCTTCTCGGAGACTGTTTGACCGGTATTCATGAGCGTTTCACCCTCGAGTGACTGTGAAAGTAGCCTGGAGCGTTTTCAAAGGATCTGGGTTATATTTTCTGTCCGAGCTGCTGAACACTGTTTTTCAATCACAAGGACGTGTAAATTCATACTCCCATTTAGCCGAAACAGTAAAGCTCCGGATATGTCTGTCTGTACATCCACAGCACCTGCTCACATGTTATCTAATCACACACACACACATTACACACCTGTACACACAGTATTCACCTTTCAGTCTTAATGATCCTAAGAGAGGAAAATAACAGAAAAAGTCTACTTACCACACAGACAGAAGGTGGAAACCAGGTAGAATCTTTTGGAACAAAATGAAGGCCAAAATCCTTCAAAGTGCTCTTCGCTGGCTCAAAGTGAGGTTATACTTTATTAATGTGGCAGGTTGTGGTAGAAATTAGTGGCTGGTAGGAGGTCGTGTGCTCAATGGGGAGTAAAACCACCTTCTGATTCACTCGACTCTGCCTCTTCCTCCTCGATTCTGTGTTTTTTTTTTTGTCTGATGTTGAGAAGAGAGCAGCAGGTGTTGTTGTACAAGCAGGGATTTCTGCTCCTGCCTCACCAGGTTTCTGTACAAATCCTTTTTCTGGACTGTGAACCAGATAATGAGATAAGTCAGCGAAGATGAAGATGTGTGAGTTGATTCCTCTCGAAAGAGAACCGATCCCAGAGTTGAATTTTTAAAAGACCACCAACAAATTCAGGAACAAAAACCATTTGATGGATGAACTTTGAGTTTTTCTTTAAAAAAAAGTCAAAAAATCAGTCGCTCCGCCTCTAAAAAAGATTTCCCATCGCAGCTCCTCAGGTTGTAAAGGTTTCTCCTCAGGAGCCCAACAGGTCTCGAGTCTCTCTCGCTCTTTTTCCTCCTCCTCTGATGTGGTTTTCTCATCCAGCGGCTAAAAGTGTTGAACCACAGCTGTCCAGTCACAGTCCCCTCTCACACAGGTCACTGCCCACTTCCTCTTCCTGTTATTGTGGCCAGTCTTCTTCGCTTGTGCTCCCTGCTACCGCTCCTTTTCCTGTCCTGGAAGGGGAAAACAGAGTGATATAGAGGTATGGAGAGAGGTGTGGGAAAGAAGAGAGAGAAAAGAAAGAGGCAGAGAAGCAGAGAGGGAGCACATATGTCAAAACAGCTCAAAGATGCACGGAGAGGCAGCGAAAGCAGCCGGCTCATGTTCATGAAGCAGATGGAGTGAGTGTGTGAGAGAGAAGAAGGGAGGGAGGCTGATGGGGAGTAAGGTGAGAGAGGCGTTACTTCTCAGTCCTTCTCAGAGGGAGAGAGAGAGAGAGAGACGGAGAGTGGGGGAGAGATTTATTATTCATGTGTGTGAGATAAGGATTAAGTTAAACAGGTTATTGGGGATAATCCTCAGAGATTTCCCCACATGAGGCTAGTAAATATTTCAGACTTCGGCGGCTGAGTGTGTGTGTGTGAGTGAGTGTATCTGACAGAGAGATCTCATCTAAGCCGGTAAATGAGATGAGTAGGACACACACACAGACACACACACACACACACTTCATCCATCCATCTCACTCCCCTCCTCTTCGGTGAGGGGGAGTCGGTCGTCAGTAATTTGGCGAATTGGACAGGAAAGCCGTCTGTGTGTTATTACATGAAACCTCTCCTGTGGCAACAGCAGCCTTCTTTCTTTTCCACCTCCATCCCTCCCTTCCCTCCTCCCTCTCTCTCTCTCTCTCCTTTTTTTCTCACTCTTTCTCTCTTTTTTTTTGCTCGCTCTCCTGTTATTTGCAGCTTCAGTTCCACTCTATAAAATATTTTCATTACAGCAGGGAGCAGCACTGCCTAATGTCAACATGACAGAAACAAACACCGACTTTGAATCCTCTTCTCGTGTTGCAGTAGCTGTGTATGTACAGTATCACGCTGTCAGTGATGTGATTGGTCAAAGTCGTGTCGCACATGTTCAAAAGGACTTTTTTCAACCAACAAACTGAAGGAAAAAAGGTTGCTTGTCACTGGGCTTTAAAAAAATGTGACAAACAGCTGCGAAAACTGATTGTTTAAAGGTAACCTGTGGAGCTTTTGACCACTAGAGGTGCTATGGAGCCTTGCTTTTACAAGTTGGTCCAGTTTTTCTTTGTTCCATGCACATAAATAAGGATTCACATGCACAAGCTCGAGCATATGGGCACTTTTTATATCCTGATATTGGTTTCACACTTCAGTGGGTAAGTATACTTGTTTATTAAGTTTAGGCAACAACTGCATTTTGGTTGAGGTGAGAAAAGACTGTGATTATGAAGAATCTTGTTTCTCAAGTCACTGCTGACCTTTTCGTTATTAAAACGGGTCATTATCTCTCCTTAAACTTAACAAGGTGCTGTCAGAGCCTAAAAATAACATTAAAAAGGTGAATAATCCTGCAGAGAAGTGCACCGATTTCTACAAGATTGTCTGTTTTTGCTCACAAAACACATCATCAAACTCATTCAACAGTTCTTTTTAGTATCAACACTTCTGAAAATTGCGAGGTGTTATGTTTCCCCAAAAACATATCCACTGTTGAAAATGTGTTGAATATAAATTGTTTTCTCAGAGAAAGGACTGATTATTTTGTAATCTGAACACTGTGTTTATACAGTTCACATCATTCATTAAGATGAAGGAAAGGGATAAGGGATCAACATAACAATTTTTCATAATTTTTAACTTCTGTCTCTATTACAAACTGCTGTTTAGTGTTTTGTCATCAATAAAATCATGAATTTGTCAGTGTCATTGTAGCTAAAACAACAGACTTGTATTAACAGAGGCCAGTCTTAAACTCTGAGCGTCTGTATGCTAAGAGGTTTTGCAGTGTTACAACAACACGATGCTGCTTTTACCTTCACATTTGACTGATTTTCTTGTCTGCTCGGGTGCTCTATCTGATTGCATGCATGCATTGCTTTCTTTTTATCTTTCTTTGGATATTTTTGAACCCATTTGAAAATCATACCTTAAAAAGCCTTTAAACAGACTGAAATTTCATTGAGTTCACATGAGTTGACTGGTTTGTAGAGATGGTGATTTTTGTACGTACATATGTAGA
>JAPZDV010000003.1:21400483-21417548 GCA_029814665.1 Acanthurus lineatus
CATCATTTGATCCAAAATGTTACTGTTAGCAACACTGTTTCATGTGCGCATGAAAGAGAAAAAAGGACCAAAGCATGATTAAGTTATCAAAAAGAAATTAAAAACTTTAATTGCATTAATTAAAAGGAAGGGAGACAATGTTTTCTCATTTAAAAAGAAAATACGTGACTAGATTAAAAACTGAAATTTAGTCAGACAAACAGTGCAACAGTTCTTATTTAGTCGCCTCTCCAAACTCCAGTTAAATGAGCAAAGCTGAGGTGGATTTGAAAGAAAGTGTAGTTTCCATCTGTTAACAGTTATTTCTGGTGTAAACAGATGTTCGATGGAAATCAAACCTCTTTGAAAATGTTGCTCTTCTGCTGAGTCGTATGTTTAAAGACCGAATCCACTCAAAAATGGGTCCCATTAAATGTCACAGCTTGATGATACAAACTTCTCACTCATGTTTTAAAATTCCTCTCCTGAAGGGGGCGATGTCTGCACACTTCTCTAAAATCTGAAAATCAAAAGTACCCCCACAAGTTAGATTTTGTCTAAAATTTGGAAAATCAGTCATAAGGGAAAAAACCTGAAACGCAGAGTCATTTTTACAGTGAGAGTTTGTGTTAGCATGACCGCTAACACTGTCACTAACCGCCAGTTACAAGCTAACAAGCTAACAAACAACTGTAATAATAATAAGAAACAATTGGTAATTAAACAACTGTAATAGACTATCTGTAATAAAAGATTACAACTACAAATTTAAGTTCCCAACAGACTCTTTATTTGAGTCCAACTGAGACCAAAACTTGTACGGCTGAGTCTCTCTGTTTCCTGTATTGTTAGCCACCTTCATGTGCTTTCAACAGCCAACTTAGCCCAAGCAGTGGTCAGCTAGTTACACAATCAGCCCATCGCACCACAGAAAATGGAGAATAAATGAAAAAATGGTCCCATAGGAATTTAGAATAAAAAAAAGTCCATTTCAGGACTGTCGGCTCACCTGCAGTGAAAGTGTCCCTTTTCTGTCTCTAAACAGTAAATCTGACATCTGCAGCTGATTCAGAACAGTGGAGATTCGAACGTGTCCCTCCAGTTCTCAGGTCTTTGTTCTGGCTTCCTGCGTGACAGACAACTGATTTTAAAATACTACGGTTGGTTTATAAATCACTGAGGGGGAAAAACATAGTTTTTAAGCAGCACATATCTGGAACAAACTCTTAAACAAACCCAAGGTCGACTCCGACTCTCTACTTTAAAATCTGAACCTCAGACACTTAATCAAATCCTTTACTGACCTGTAATTTTAATTTTCTTTTAACCATAATATCATATTTAGCTTATTTTTTATCTTCTATTGTATCATATTCTAACTCCTATTTAAATGTATTTTTTTTGTATTTTTAAATTATCTTGTATTTCTTCTCTTGATGCCTTCTATGTGTTTCATAAAGCCTTTAAATTGCCTTGTTGTTGACATGTGCTGTACAAATAAACCTGCCTTTGCCTGCTTTGATTGGATTCTACTTTTTTGAATCGAAGGTTAAACTTGTTATTACAAGGAGCTTGTTGGGAAAATGGGTCTATAAGTGTTTTTACCTTGAAACTGTTTGGATTTAACAAATATTTATCCAAACTTTAAAAACTCTACTTTCTATCTGCAAAACTCTGCACAAAAAAAAAAATCTTACACAAATAGAGAAGCAATTCTACTTAAAAACCCTCTACACCCACCTGATCTCCTTCAGAACAATGTCTCCACGCTTGTTGCTGCACAAGCCAATCACTAAATGAATTCAGCTTGTATTTTCAGTCATGATTCATTAGTCATGCTGCAACACATTTGTTAATCGCCTCACCATCACACACACACACACACTAACACACACACACACACACACAAAAAGGGCTGATAAAAAAGCTTTATGTAAATGTCAGTCAGTAAATTTCAGCACAGCGATCAAAATGATTTTAACTGTTTCACAGACTTTTCTGCACTGTTATGTTGCATCAGAAGCTCCATTCATTCCCACTGAATAAATGTTTTTAACTGGGTGTTGTGGCTTTGTGACTTTGTAATAAAGCAACAGATTCACTGTACAAACTGGAGCAGATGTATTGAAAAATCTGTCATTATGATTGCTTAAGAGTGTCGTATTGCTGTCATGTTTGTATTCTACATATGAAATGGAAGCTAACAATTGAAGCTAACAAGGATAATTAGCTTACACTCTTCAGGTTTGTAACATTTGCACAGATTCCCACAAGACATATCGTCCCACATTACACTCAGAGAGGGGGTCTTAGCTGTCTCTCTCTGTCTGAAACAGACATGTTACAACTGATCTGATGGATATTAATATGCAGGATTTACTGACTGTTTCTGCGTCTAAAAAGCAGAAACCATAACCCAAATTTTACACTGTTAGCCGGCCATCTGCAGATTCTTTATGTGAGCCGTGCATCTCTGCCTGTACTTGACTTCCTGTTAGCTAGCAAGCTGTTTTTATAGGTAACACAGTTGAAATTAAAGTGCATCACTCAGTTTTTCTTAAGTATGTTTGTCATAGTCTATAAAATGAATGAATAAAGATTGAACAAAGAATCAACAGAGTATTGTTGCTTTTCAGCCTAACTTTGTTTAATGCTAACACTGTCTTTATGGGGCACTAAGTATTAATTACCTGGAGATTTTATAAACTAAGAGCACACGACCGCTTTGTTCATTAATGGTGTTCATATCAAACTTAGTTTACTAAAACTCAAAAAGGCAGAAGTTGTCAAATATGGAGCACTTTGCACTGTGAAAATGTTGAGAAAATGGAGTCGTGACAAACAAAGAAAAATGGCAAACTCTCTGACCTTGGTTAAAAAAAAAACGTCATTTCAGTTTTTACCAGCTTGAATTGTTACGAGATGGGACATTAACCCCTACTGCGTGCCTGTGTGTAGGAATTCTTTTGTGTAACTATACAATGCTTGTTTTCCTGTGTGTTTGTGTGTGTGTTGGTGTGTGTTTGTGTTGTTGTTGTTTAAATAGACAAAGATCCCTGAGGACAAATGATGAGGAGATGATATCTTGTGAAGTGTGCCCTTTAAAAATAGCAGGGTCGCTGTCAACATTACTCGGCTCTGGATGAGCACTCTGTCTGCGTGTGTGTGTGTGTGTTTTTGTGCGCACATTCCTGCATGCTACCAAGATCTATGTGTGCACCACTTTGTGTGTGTGTGTGTGTGTGTGTGTGTGTGTGTGTGTGTGTGTGTGCGTGTGAGTGTGTGTGTGTTTGGGAGTGCATGTTTTCCTCCACTCTATTTGCCTGAGTTTTCTGCATGTGCGTAGACAAGTAACAGCTATTAGGATCTGTCATCATGCATGACCAAGCTCCATATGACCTGTTTGTGTTTGTGTGTGTGTGCGTGTTTATGTGTGTGTGTGTGTGTGTGTGTGTGTGTGTGTGTGTGTGTGTGCAGGGAGGTATGAGGTGCATTTAAGCAGAGCTCCTGTGACGGATGTACATGATAATGTGAAATATTGCCTCAGGGTGACACAGACAGAGAGAAAGAGAGAGAAGGATCAGGTCAGGAGGTGATAAAAGAGGAAGATGATGAAACAAAGGAGCAGTGCGAAACGAATAGTTTGACCCTTTTTTTTCATTTACACTATATAAAATGTGATTATTGCACTTGTTGTATAACATTTTCTTCTCATCTGCTCATTCATATTGTGTCTCTGTGTTACCAATTTACCATCATTAAATAAAAACACTGGATTTTCGGGAACTACAAATGAATATTTATGGACTAACCTGATATGCAGGCTGGATTGCCATTTAGTCACCACCACTTTGATTATCACGTTTTGTAGAGAAAGATCCTGGTTTTTCTGCTAAATGTCACTAACATTCAACTACTCTGATACCATTTTCAGTCAACACGAAAGGTCTCGTGCTTTAAACGAACTGCCTCGTGGCACTTTTCACAATGTCTGAGAATCCCATATGGGTCGAGTTTTTTTTAAGAAACGGGCAATTTGGCAATCTCAGCCACTTTACACAGCGATTGGCCAGGTGTGCGGAGGTGGAAAAGTATGGTCATATTTAGGCAGACAAAAGCACTGCACCAGTGAAAAATCGCAGCCCTTTCATTTACTTGAATGATGCCACAGCGTTGACTCAGCAGCAGCGCTAAGACAAAGGGCAGTGGGAATAAAACACAGGCGTCTAGCAAGAATTTTAAACCCAGTATTCTTGTTTTTTTTTGTTTGAAGGTGCTATGATTAAATGAAAGGGGGCAAAAGATCATCACAGTATCCTAACTTCTGCTCAGTATGCTCTTTAGCTGTAGCTTGCAGCTTTGTTAGCTAGTTAGCTCAGTCAGGTTTGCATTTAGTGGCTCTGACTGATCGGTTTAACTGGAATAAGAGCTTCACAGCCTCAGAAACCAGCTAGTTAAAGGCTAGTAAACAGTAGGGACTCTTGTACATTATGTGGCATATTAAAATATCTGCAGTAAAGTCATAAAAAGTAGGAATCAGACGTCTGGGAACTAGTTGTTGCTTTAGGTAGATGTTTTTTTTTTGTATATATCCAGCACAAAGGACTTGAAAAATCCTGATGGTGGCGCTAAATGTAAAGTTAAGGGATCGGCAGAAAGGAAAGAAGGAAAAATTAATGTGTTTGTGACATTTCATGGCCTTCCAACCCAAAAGTGAAGTCTGAAGATTACCAAAGGCTGTGTGGTCCATCCTCTGGGGGCCATGAACATCTTTACATTTCTCCATCTAATCCATCTAATAGCTGTTGAGATATTTTTAAGCCTGAAGCGAAGTGGTAGACTGACAGGCTGCGAGTGTGTCTAAAAAATCTGGTTGTATTTCAAAGAGGCAGATCAACGCAGCTTAAAAAGCAGTTTTTTAAGATTTGATCAGAGATGAGTGCAGCTGGTGTAGAACATTCAAAAAGAGAAATATGGAGGTAAGACAGTGGGGAGGGAAGATGAGAAGAGGAGGAAGGACAGAGGAACCTCTCTGTTACAAACATGCAAACACACACACACACACACACACACACACACACACACACTTACACCCAGGGAAATCACATGCAACACTCCCATTAAAATCTGGAGATAACGACCTACAAATTTCTCCCAAACGGACTCTCCACCCTGCTGCCTCGTCTTGTTTCACTCCCCCATCTCTCCTTGTCTCTCCCACCTGTCTGTCTCATATTGCTTCTGTCTTTCATCACTCCCTCTGCTCTGTGGCCAAAACCTATCACGGGCTGAATCAATGACGAGATGTCTGAGGGTATCTGTGTGTCTTTGTGTGTGTGTGTGTGTGTGTGTGTGTGTCTATCTGAGACCTGAGTGAGAGAAAATGTGTGTCTGCCAGAGAAATCTGGGTATTATCTGTGTATTTGTTTTTTTTTTCTTCCTCATTATGGAGAGATTTTGTAATTGTGTGGTTTCATGTGCTCAGCCTGGCTCTCATCTCAGTATTTCATGTATCAAAAAAATGTGAAAAAACACATTTACAAGTGTGTATGTGTGTGTGTGTTTGTGTGTGAGTGTGTGTGTGTGTGTGTTTCCTTGAGGATGCTAACTAGTGGATGCTAAATAATGCAGCGTTCTGCGGAATGCCTCTCCTCCCCAACAACATCCCCATTAGTGATTCGGGGTTTGAAAATGTTAATGCTTTTAACACAGTCACTCCTCATTCACATCAAACTGGAGAAAATAGCGCGACTGGAGAGGCTCGCACATACAGTACACACACACAAAAAACGGACAGAGGCACGCAGACAGACGTGTTGCAGACTCCAGTACATATACAGAGAGACACAAACATGCAAAGACACTCAGAGAAACATGGAAACTGACACGTATGTGCTAACTTATAGGTTAGAAAAGAGCTGGATGAGACAGAAGTCCCACAATGGGGCTTTGGATCTTCTTTGCCATTCTTCAATAGTGTGTATTGTCTGTTTTGCTGTTTTCTTTTGTGTGTTTTCTTTTGTGTTTTTAAATGAACCTTAACTGCTGCCACCATTTTTGCCAGCAGGGTCTTAAAACAGGAGCATTTCCTGGTGAAATGAATTTTTAATTAAAATAAAACAGTAAACAAACAACCATTGGCTGTAAAAGAGGTTAGAGAAGCTGAGCATGTGACCTGGAAAAGTCTCCAGGTTGGAGCTGAAGAGGCAGCGTAGCTCCAGTGTTGGTCGGTGGAGGATGCAGATAAGCATGTGCTTCCTCTGATACGCTGGATGTCGTCACACGCGTCTAATCACCTGCTACTGTGGAAGTTCCTGAGTCACATGAGCGTCAGTTCAAGATCCAACAAACCTGTGGTTGGCAGTGAAGCAGTGACTGGATTCTTCTCGGACTTCCCATCCTCAAAAAATATCAACAAATCAGGTGGTAAATCTGCTGGATAACTTTTAACCCCCCCAAAGAAGGAAGGATATGTTTCAGTGCAAACAGAACAATGTCTGTAGACACTTGGCTTTTACAGTGTGGCAGCCTAGTTGTTAATTTGTCCTATTGGCAGACAGCGGTACTACAACAGAAAAATATTCCTAAAAATCTCCTTTTTAAAAGAGATGTCTGTAAAACTCTTAACACACCCCTTGAATTGCAAACAGAGTATTTTTTTACTATGAATTTTTGCACCATAGAAGTTGTTATTTGCCTAGAAAAGCCATTTTCATGTGTGTGTGTGTGTGTGTGTCCTCTCATCTTGAAGTCTATGGGCCAAGCAGGCACTAACACACATGCAAACGACTGCATTTAGCCTCATTTCCACTGGACCACAAAATGAAGCAAACCAGGAGGAAAATGAGCTCTTTTTGTCTTACGTACTGTATGAGTAATGTTCATTTTAATGAATGGCTGCGTTCTAGTTATCAGCTAACATAAAGCACCAGTGCCATTTCTGGGTCTTTTACAATGAAAACATTCTCTCTGTAACAAAGAACCACAGGGTTTACAGGACATGTGGTTATAGTTTTCTTTTAAATCACAGGTACAAACTAATATTCCAGTTATCAGGATCCAGCATGGTTGCATTTGTTCACAGTAACAACATCAATGTCTTGTTTAATGGAAAATAGAGATGCTTAAATAATTCTTTACATCGCAGTTGCAGCATCTCACAGCAGCGGCAGTGAGCAGCGCAGCTCAACACTTTGTTTACAGGCAAAGGGAGTGATGCTCGACTTCTGAAATGAGGCAATAGAAAACCAGCTCACACTGCAGCGGCATTAAAATGCAGAACCGTGAAACTGGCATTCGTTTTATTCTCCCTTGTTTGAATTTTGGCCAGCGCTCAGCAAACAAGGTGAAAAAGAATGAGCTCTCGATTTTAAATTTACAAAAAAAAAAAAAAAAAAAGTGACAGAGAAAGGCTTTATCTTTTCAAATGACTGAATTCAAATGAACTCACAGTGGAACAGAAAATGTGTTCAGTTTAAACTGCCTGAGGTAGAAAAGGGAGAAATAAACATGCTCTGCACGCTTTGCTTTTGTTATTTCTGCCTCTCTTATGGTTTGAAAATGGAGCATCTTTAGAGGAATTCTGCATCTGTGTGACAGTTCAGATTCGTAGAGAAAACTAAATCGAATGTATTTTTCATTATTTAAGATAAAGTAAAAAGGACATACACTGCAAAGAAACAAAATAAGTCCTGTTTCTTGTTTATTTATTCCCTTTTTTCTTTTTATAATTTGTCTCCAGGCAGAGCCAAATTCCGGTTTTGGCTATCTAGGAACACTTGGTACTGCTGGGATCGCCGCCTTTCGTTTCAGTCTGTCTCCTAATGTGTTACAAGGTGTAAAAATGTAAATGATTTAATTTTTCAAGGTCACCATACTGTGAGATTTTCTTTGACACTAAGTCATGCCACTGTGAGCATCAAGGTTAAACTGTTTTGATGTTTTCAGCAGGTGATCTCTCCCTCTGCCTCCCTCTGATGATGCAACCTCTCCTCACTCCTTGCCAAATAGTGCTAACTAGTGCCCAGACTCCAGGACCGTCTCCCGCGTGCCTTTTCTTGTGTTTTCTCTTCTTCTTCTTCTTCTTTGCTGAGTTTTTTTTTCCTCCCCACCCTACACGCGATTCAAATGCCCTCCCTAGAAGCATGCGGAGCGCTGAGCGGGCCAAACAAATCTGACTGAGTTGTTTATCACAAGCGCTCGAATGTCAACTTGGCAAAACCTGCAGCTATAGCTGTTGTGTGGAGAGGAATGAGAGTAATTACACAGACTGACAGACATAAACACACACAAAAAAGCTTGCAAGAGATGCAGCAGTGCAATCAGACACACAAAACACACACACACGCACGCGCACACACACTCTCTCTCACTGTTTTTTCATGATAAATAGACTGAGGCGATGCTTTCATGTTGTCTCTTAGCTTACTGTATGATGAAGCCATTAATTTTCCTTCCCTCTCTTTACTTTACCTCATTCTTGCAATCTCTTGTTTTTTCTTACTCTTCCATCTCTCTCCCTCTCTATCTTTTACCACCTATTTCTCTTTTTTTCCACCTCTCTCTTTTCCCCCCTTTTCCATCTTTTTCTCACTCTCTGGTTCAATGATTGGAGACTTCAAATTGCCACTGAATTTCATCATAAAACCCCACTCTGCTCCTACTGCCCTTGTTGCCTCCTGCCAAACACACATAGATATGCGAGCGCACACGCGAGCTCATGCTAACATGCCACCAGAACCTATTATTCAGGGTAACTATCAACAAATCCATGTCAGAAACAATTAGAGAGAAAGCGGCTCACAGAGAAAAGCGACAGAAAGAAAATTGGAAGTTCCTTGTTTGCAAAGAGCGAAAAAATATTTATTGAAGCGTCTGATGCACACAAATCAACAAAAGCACACAGAGCAGAGGAGGGAGATAAGAATGGCTGGAACACAACATGCAAATAGGCAGGCAATGTGTTTTGAGCTCGGTGCTCTCCCTCTGGCTGCAAACAACCACTTTTCACAAAAAACAGGCATTTACACAACCAAATTGACATTCAGGTACAATCACTAAACGCTCCTAATTTCTAAATAGTATTTCAAAATATCACACTCATGCATTCTTATTTTTACCAGCAAAAATAGAAGGAGAGAAAAATAAAATATGTTATTTTTAAAAAATCTAGTCTTTGCTTTGACTAATTCTCACACAACTTTGATTCATCCATTTGCCAAATATGATCAACTGGCAGGTCTTTCTAGTGAAAAATCCTCTGAGACACAGGAAGTGATGAGTGTTATGCCTCCAAAAGTGGGTTATTTAAACATGAGAGGATCTGAGTTACCACGAGCAGAAATATCTGCTGCGGCTAAATGAGTCATATTCAAACTTTCTGATGTTTATGCAGACAAACAACCTGAATCTTCTGGTCATACCAGCTCTGCAGCCCTGCAGGGGACAAAAATTAACCTTTGTGCATGAGAGGATAATTGATAACTTAGTGGATAAAATTTTAAAAATTTAAAGTCATAATTACATGAATAGATTTTTATTTATGGGCTTTTTATACAAGGTTGTTGTCAACTCTCAACCAGCTTTACCTCTTTGTGAGGGTAACTTAATGAGCTCAAACAATATCTTAAAACAAAGTTGTGATAAACTGAAAATAAACCAACATGGTTTCAGTCCATTAGTATTATTTTAGGATGCAATTAGGCAGTATAGAACAAATCAAATCATATATAGGTCAAATTACTATGAAATAGGTGGAAAATGCCCAGCAACTTCTGTATCAGTTTACCTCTTAAGAACATTTCATGTATTATGTGCAATTGTAATGTTTTCATGCAGTGGTTGCAATAATCCAAAGCTAACAGACTGTAGCTGAAAGGTTCAACGGTCTTTAAAGGAGTTTATATATTTTCAGAAGTTTAATGGCAATTCATCCTTGAGCTCTTGATGTTTGTTATGTATGGTGTGGGAATTTAAAAGGGTAGGTGACCTCTAAAGAAATCAGGTTTATGGGAAAAAAAATCTTATTCTTTTGAAAATCTGCTCAGACCAGCTGACACAAACATCTCCATCCTCACCACAAACTTACACAAAGCAACATGAAGAAGTTTGTGTTTGTTCGAGTCACGCTTTAATGTTACATGTGAGGTCATTTCATTGTTGTGCCGTAAACAAAAGGAAACTCGTCACGGAGCTGACGCAGAGCTGGACAATGTGTGAATTCAGTTTTGTGGCATTTACTGACACACACTGGTCAGCTGGTCAACTTTAACACATGACGGTAGATTTCCATCAAAGGAACATCAAACATCACTTCCATAGAAGGATTTATTTCTACTCACGACTGTAAAACCATGGTGATAGAGTTTTGAGTGTGTGTTTGGGTGTGTGTGTGTGTGTGTGTGTGTGTAAGAGAGAGAGACAAGTGAGAGGAGGCAGAGATTTAATCTCAGCAAGCCAATCATTAATCAGTTCTCTCCAGTCCTTCCTCTGCCTTCCCTAGCAACAACCATTCACTTCCTCTGAGTATCCTTTAATCTGGTGTGAATGTGTGTGTGTGTGTGTGTGTGTGTGTCATGAATGTTTTCAGACGTGTGTGTAGCTGTGTGCATGCATGTGCATGAATGAATGAACAAAAGCCAGATGAATTTGTAGATCTTCTGTAAACTGAACTGTAGTTTTTTCCTGAGTTTGGCACAACAGGAAAGACTATGAAGTCATTTTGCAAGATGAGTCGATATTTTGTCTTAAATGTGGTTCTGAAGTTTCCATAATGAGCACAGTTCATCCTCTGTGGAGCTTAATTGTGCTCAGAAGCTTTCAAATGTTGACATTTCAGATGTATAAGACCACATTTTGGCCTGAAAGTGACGCAAAAAAGGAGTTCAAGAGTGTCCAAGATCATTAGGCTTCATCATCTGGAGCAAAATGAATTAACTCCTACTGTTATAAAAAATAAAAATAATAATACATGTAAAACTGAACTGGTTGCAAATTTGACAAACTAACAACATGATTAGAGTTGAACATCACAGCTGTTTCTAGGACCAGAGAACAGGAGAAAAGTATTGGCATCGTTGTTTGTCATCCTGCTGTGGGCCGGTCAGAAGTTTCCATTGGCTCAACAGGAAGGCCGAGGTTTCACAGTGCTCTGTGAATGAGTGTGTGATACACACTGCTACTGTTTCAATAGGAGGAAGTCAGTGTGACCCTGCACAGTAGAAAAATTCCTCTGCTCACAGCTGCAAAAAAAAAAAAAAAGGCAGGAAAAAATTCCCTGATAGTCACTTGTGCTCATTCTTTGCATTTTAACCTGCTGGCGTCACTTTGGTGAGTTGACATGTGCTTCCATTTACTGTCCTGGTGGCCACCGCGGGTGATCGATGAGAAGAATCAGCGAGTGATTCATTCCATCGGATTTTAGGTGAGAAAAATGTACCTCGCCACAAAACAGCCGAGTCAAACACGCTGCCCAAAGCGATGGAAAATGTTTCTAACAGCAGCCAGGAGACCAAACTCACACAGACCGCAGAATCAACACAAAACTCAACCCACAACTCTGTCAAAAAACTCACCCGTCAAAAAGCAAAACAGGGAGGTCAAGGACGGAAGAGGAGGAATCAAACAACATACAAACAGGGAACAGATGCATCAACACAGAGACATTATTGACAAAAAGGAGAAACCACATGCAAAGACAATTTCCAACAGATGTTACAAGCCCACGTATTTAACATTTTACTTATTTTTCCTCTCATAAATTTATGCACATTTGTCTCATTCCTTTTCTATTTTGTTTCTACAGAAACTACTTACAGTGCTTACATCTGTCCGGGTCAAAATGATCACTTAAGGCACATGATTATTATAAATAAGTGTTTCTTTTTATTTATTTCTCATACAGATTACCATCTAATTGGCATTTGTATATTTATTGCATAAATATAAAATGATAATACAGACAGCTCTGCTATTTTTTGAATTTTATTTACTGTTTCAAATCACAGAGAAGCTTTTGCTCACCAAAATCAAAGAGGCTTTACTTGACGGCTTGTTATCAATTCAGCTAATTTGATTAATTTAACCAGATGTAACCAGTCGCCAGATTACCAGAATCACCAGACAGGACAGAAAAAAGTTAACTCCAACACAAAAGAATATGAGGGAGTACAGGAGGAGACAAGCCTTTATTGGATTACACCCCAATCCATTATAATGATGGTAATTTTCCTAATGAAATGTGTGATTCGGTGTCTTGAGTGAAAGCTACAGAAGCAGAGACGTGATCCATCCGTGCATGACTGACAGGAGGACCAACAGGGTTAAACAGACGGGAGGTTTGGATGCTTCTACCAGTGTCACACTGCAAAATATCTCCAGAAAACGACTTTTCTGTCTGAAATCAGATGCATTTATCTCTCTTATACTGTCTTTTCCCTCCATTCTTTTATTAAATTCTGCATTTTAATTCAATTTTTAGTTATTTGAAGCCAAACAAGCAACATGGCTGCATGACTTTGGTCCAAACTTTGGTTCAAACTAAAAAAAATGTTGATGGGACCAGCATGGATTTTTTTTACAAAGTTCATGATCATCCAGATGACAAAACCTGCTGAATTTTGTGATCTTCCATTATCTCCAGCGCCACCATGAGGTAGACCTTTTTTGTTTTTTGTACTCAGGATGGATTGCCACATTATTGTCTCCTGAAGTTTCATCTGGTTGATTTTTAATTTCACCAATACTTCGTTGTATAACCTGATTCCCTAAAAAACTGTGGACATTTGCATCAGACTTAACTGTACTTTATTTGTAGTGCTAACCAGGCTAACGTTAGCATGCTAATATGCCAACTAAGATGAGTAACATGGTAAAATTCTACCTGCTAAACATCAGAAATGTTTATGTTTCCACAGGTTAAATGTTACCTTTGCAGAGTATTGTAACTATGAGTTTGTTCGCATGCTGACAGAACTATGTTTCATGGTTTGATTCATAGTTTTCTTATCAGCGATGTGGCTCGGTACATTTTGGTGAGGCAAGACTTCCTGGCACACCTAAATGGAGCAGAGCCATCATTAATATTATTAGTTTCACCTGTTTAACTCCTTTCCGTCTTATGACAAGCTGAGGTGCACATTGATTTGTTGGTCCAATAACATTTTGTGATGAGCTCATGTGTCTTGCTTGGCAGGTCTCTCCCCCCCAAAAAACCCGTCTGATTTTGTAAGAAATGCACCTCAGCTGTTACTTTTTAATTTCAACCGCATTTTTTTTCCTCTCGTGTTGACATTACTCCCTCTGGCTTTCCTTTATCTAATATTTTTTGAATGATTCTGTTGCAGAAGTATGTAAACTAATAATTTAATGGTGGACACACCCCGCACATATGAGAGTCTGGGTGTGCTCGACTCCTCTGCTCTGTTTCCTTTCCCGGTATTCAGCACTGAGACTCCATTACGTGGGATTTTCAGTCCCAAAACAGATTCTCTCAGAGCCGAGAGCCGCGATTCAGCTTTCAAGCCAAACTTTACATGCTTCAAATCCTCTTTTTCTCTCTCCCCTTTTACCCAAATCCTCACCTCTATCTCCTTTTTTCTCCCCACCCCCCACATTTAATACTTGTTACTTTATAGAGACTTTGCATTAATGCATCACGACAATCCACTGGAGGACTGGTGTGCAAAAAAATGAAAATACATTAAAAAAACTGGCTGGAAAAGTGGAGAGCAGTCAGAGTTGTAGCTGTAGTTAGTGTCGGATCAGTTAGTTTTCTGTGGTTTTAGTTAGATAAGTAGCCAGCGGGTAAGTTTGCACGCCATAATCTAAAGCGATAAGAAAAATATAAAAAGTGGAAGTTTCTCAGAGTCTTGAAGAAAAAGATAGACTCAAATGTTTATCTGGTGCACAAAAGGGACTACTTTATTCTGAAAGAAGAAGAGGAAGAAGAAAAAAAAGAAAATTCTTATGAAATGCCCCAGTTGTAAACAGTTCAAAAGAAGTCCAAGTGAGCAATCTGTCCTCCTCCTCACAACATCTGTGTGTGTTAAAAACAGCAACAGAACGACCCAAGAGTCCCATCACCGACAGCAGAGGTCTGTTACAACAACCACGCTCTGTGGTCACGCTGCTGCCGGAGCAGCTTCGCTCCGAGTCCGCAGGGTACGTCCAGATGGAGGTGTGAGAGGTCAAAGGTCAGCTTGTGTTCCTGTGTGCTTGCCATGATTTGCTGGAAAAAAGTTCATGTAAAATGTGTTAATGGTGCAAATATGATTGTTTTTCAAAGGCTTTCAATTAGAAGTTGAATGTTTTTGGTTTCTACAGATTTCCACTGTAGTCATGAGATTTTAATGTGTTTACTTTAAACTTAAAAAAAAGCTCTTTTTGAGTGTAAATTATTCATCTGATTTTAAGGCAGAATGAGTTGAGTAGCAAACACGAACCTTAAAATCTACGTCCAGCTGTTTTTACAACGTCAGTTTGTTTTTAAATTCTTCGCTTTCTTTGTTTCTTTTACCGTCAGATTGAGCTCCAGTATTTTCTCTTTCCTTTTCGGTCTTGTTTTGACGTCGGGTGGGCTTAGTGGGACCCAGAGGACATTTAGCAAGTGATTGGCACAGGTCAAAGGTCACCTGTGAACTAACCACCGGACTCATGTTTCACCCTCCCAAAGCGAACAGAAACGTGGAGATGGCAGACAATCGAATACCTCATGTGTGTGTGTTTTATTTTTTCTTTTCTGTCTGTTTTGTGAATCAGTTTTAGTGATTCTGTTAAGATTAAAATAATTAGTTCAGGTCATTGAGCTTGTTAGTCATTCATTTCGTGGGCCGACAAGTAACTGAGGCGACTCTGCATCCAACAAAATGTTCTCACACACAACTAGTGTGATTCATCATATTTGTTTAGGAGTCAGGATGTCATTCGGTGTTTGCAGGCAGATTTAATGCATTCAGTGAAACACATGTAATCCAAGAAGCATTGAGATTCTGATATTTGTGCATTAAAGTTCTTGTTTATGAACAGAATTTTAATGAAACATGGTTAGAATGGGAAAAGTGACTTAATAGCAGCTCTAATTTTGCTGTTTTTGTTGTTTTTATCACTCGTTCTCTGACTTTTTTAAGTATTGTTAGCAGTCCATCACTTTAGTTGAGACCAAAATATCTCAACAACTGTTTGATGGATTGTGATGAAATCTGGTTCAGACGCTCAGGGTGTCAAGAGGATAAACCTCAATGACTTTAGTGAAAACAACAGCCAACCACTTCTATTTGTTCAGTATTTTTGTTTATCACCAAATACCTATAAACTTAATGCTTTCTTTTCATGCCGTTTAATAAATGTTAGAACGCTAAAATGCTAAACTATAGTAATGAACATAATCGACACTATATGTTAACATCAGCACATTAGTAATGTGATCTTGTGCATGTTAGCAATTAGCCCAAAACGCCATCGTTCCTGCAGACTAACAGAGTTGCTAGCATAGTTGTAAACTCTTTTTTACAGTTTCTCTGGTAGTCGCCATGTTTTCCAACACTGACTTTAGACTCGGTTTGTTTTCCATGTCTCAGCATTTATACGAGGCCTGTGCCGAGCGTCAGCGTCCCCCGTCACCGCCAACATCGTGAAAAGGTCAGAAAAGGCCTGCAGGTAGAAGACGATGACGTTCAGTCATAAACAGAGGAGAATGGTGGGGGGTCCAACATCGGCTTTACCCCAGGCGACAACGGCATCTGGAGTGTGTGCTTTTAATCTGAGCAGAGTGTGTGTTTAAAGCACAGTGGGATGATCTGCCCTCATATCCACCACGAGGAGGAGGGGGGGAGAAGAAGAGGAGGAGGAGAGGGGGGGTGGGTTTAAGCTTGTTATTAGGAACACCAGTCAGATTCTCTGGACGGGGACGGGAAATCCCTCTCTGTCTCTCTGATTGTCTCTCCATCACTCTCTCTGGATTTGGAGTCTGTACTCCCCCTTCACCCGATCTGTCTTCCTCCACCCCTCCTACTATTCTAGCAATAAGCAGCATTTCCCAGAAAGCAACAGAAAATTGATTGTGATAGGTTTAAGCCTGTGCTAATGTCCACACACACACACACACACACACACAAAAACCCTCCCCATCTAAAAGAATGGGATTATAATAAAGTGCTGCACGAGCTGTAAGACCTGCTCTCTGTTTTTCATCATCCAGGGACAAGAGATTCATAAAAACATAAGAGTGAAGAGATTTTAGGGTTAAAGGACAATTCAGGCTTTTAGTTTTGTTTAAGCCTGCAGTGTGTCTCACACCATACGCATTTCTTACAACACAACTCGAAAACATCTGACAAAAATGACACTGTCTCTCTTTTATGTTTCATTTTAAAAGACTAAAGATGCAAATGATATTTTGCCTCTATTTTCTATCATGTTTGATCCTAAATAATAGAACATTTATTGTGTTTTATAACAAAGTCATAAGCAAATGTATCCAACTTAAAAGTTTTTTGCAGCTGTTGATCAATCAGAGTAACCATAATCTTTAATAAGACTTTGGTTTCTTACTCAACAAGACGGTAATATTACTTTAATAATTTTTCCATGACATCAACATTATGAAAGTTTATTTTTAAAAGAAGTTGCTTTTACATGTTGGTGGGAAATTGAGACATTTTCCAAGTTTTATATGTTTATTTTAAATTTGAAGCCATTTATCCTCCAGAGAGCACTTAAACAAACGGACAAACAAATGATGCTTAAAACTGCCTCAGAGGACGAGAAAATACCAAAAAAGAAAGTAAAAAAGGTTTTGAATGTGTTGCAAACTTTTACCACCAACAGCACACACAACACACAGACAGGACACAAAAGAGCAGTGGACAGTCTTGAGACAAAAAAAATAATATTTCCAAAAAGAGCGTGATGCTGCTCAGTCAAATAAACAAATGTTAAAAAATGTTACAACTAGAAAGCTACCAAAGCGAGAAGCACCAAGGCCAAAAAGCAACGCTCACTCAGCATAAAAAAGCATGACCACCAGTTCACCAAGGTATGCTTGCTATTTCTGGCAAAGTGGCTCAGAACGGAGGCGGAAGGATTGAAT
>JAPZDV010000003.1:21417648-21436338 GCA_029814665.1 Acanthurus lineatus
AAAGTGCTGCACGAGCTGTAAGACCTGCTCTCTGTTTTTCATCATCCAGGGACAAGAGATTCATAAAAACATAAGAGAGAAGAGATTTTAGGGTTAAAGGACAATTCAGGCTTTTAGTTTTGTTTAAGCCTGCAGTGTGTCTCACACCGTACACACATCTTACAACACAACTCGAAAACATCTGACAAAAAATGACACTGTCTCTCATTTTATGTTTCATTTTAAAAGACTAAAGAGGCAAATGATATTTTGCCTATATTTTTTATTATGTTTGATCCTAAATAATAGAACATTTATTGTGTTTTATTACAAAGTCATAAGCAAATGTATCCAACTTAAAAGTTTTTTCAATCAGAGTAACTACAATCTTTAATAAGACTTTGGTTTCTTACTCAAGAAGACGGTAATATTACTTTAATAATTTTTCCATGACATCAACATCATGAAAGTTTATTTTTAAAAGAAGTTCCTTTTACATGTTGGTGGGAAATTGAGACATTTTCCAAGTTTTAAATGCTTATTTATCCTCCAGAGAGCACTTAAACAAACAGACAAACAAATGATGCTTAAAACTGCCTGAGAGGACGAGAAAATACAAAAAAAAAGAAAGTAGAAAAGGTTTTGAATGTGTTGCAAACTTTTTACCGCCAACAGCACAGGACACAAAAGAGCAGTGGACAGTCATGAGGAAAAAAATATTTCCAAAAGAGCGTGATGCCGCTCAGTCAAATAAACAAATGTTAAAAAATGTTAAAACTAGAAAGCTACCAAAGCGAGAAGCACCAAGGCCAAAAAACAACGCTCACTCAGCATAAAAAAGCCTGACCACCAGTTCACCCAGGTCTGCTTGCTATTTCTGGCAAAGCGGCTCAGAACGGAGGCGGAAGGATTGAATTTTAGCACAGAGGCTTCGTGTCTCTGGGCTAGTGGCTGCAGGCTAAAGGCTAATCGGACACAGGAGACGAACGGTCAGGCATGATGGGAAGGTAGACAGAAAAAAAACAAAAAGTGAGACAGAGAGGAACGAGAGAGGAAGGTAGGAATTTCTGCTTCACCCGGGCACCATGGCAGTAAAACACACACACACACACACTCACACACACTCAGGGATAAGACTCCAGTCAGCGGCCAGTGGCAGCCGTCGAATTTGATGCATGATTAACAAATTAATCTGCAGTCCTACTCAATATGGATTAATGAGCTATAAATAGCTCCCATTAATCTTCCATAGAAATAATGACATTAGCATCATTAAGAGGATCTAGATAGTTAGCATCATTTGGGGTTTATCCAAGACCACTGCCCACTTCGTATGTGTGAGTGTGTGTGTGTGTGTGCGCAAGTGAAGTTTCTTGGACCAGCCTCAAAGCCGTGGCAAAGGAAAAAGCAAAGTAAAATATGTCGGCGTTGAGGCTTTTTATTACAGATTAAGAGACAAATAAGGAGAGCAGAGAACTCGCTGCATCAGTTAGAAGTTATTTGACAGAAACTTCACTCTCCCTGTCGACACAATTTTTTTAAAAGATCCATTTTAAGTGACCTAAAACTGCATTTGTGTGTGGATGAAAGGCCAAAATACATATATTACATGCCCTTTTGGTCAAGGTATCAGTATCGCCAAGTAGTACTGCAGCTGTAGAAAAAATCTCTGCTTTTTTGAACCTTTTAAAAGACTAAATTAAACTGAAAACAAAGTCAAATTTCATAGATGTGGATTCACCTTGTCATCATTGACTTTAAGCCAAGTTATCATAGGAAGAAGAAATCTTCGCCACCTTAAAAGAGAAAATGGGTCCAGTAATGCAAAGCACATCACTGACAGGAAACATATTTTACTAGAGATCACTGAGATAAAAGCGGTGAGGAAGAGAAGGAGAAGTGAAAGAGAGAAAAAAAGAGAAGTGAGACAGAGGACGACTGAAAAACACAGACGTCAGTGCAGAATATGGACAAGACAAGTACATGAGAAACACATTCCTGCACACTGAAGTACACACGTTTTCACTTTCTGCCCTCATGTTTCCAGTAAACATCACTCACGCACAAACACGCACACACACTGTTGATCCAGCTGTGCAGAGCGCAGCCAGTCAGACTATACGGTAAAGAAAAAACACACACACACACACACACAGACTGAAACACAAAGACAACACAGCATCCATCTCCTCTAGCATTAATATTTGTGTGTAAGTTCTTCGCCACAAAAACCAGAAACCAGAAATCAGAGAGCAGATAATTAAAGATGCAATAAAGATTCTGATGTTATCAGGATGTAACATTAAAATCCCAAACCATTTGATTTGCCAGCATGCAGAAACGAACACAGCTGGACCCAAAAAACAGCAAATTTTCACTGCTTTTTTTCAAAATACACAGCAAAGTGAAGTAAATTCTGGATGATTTGTCCCTGAATTCTTGGCGAAGAAAATCCTGAACCTGATGCAGGAAGTTTAGTGTGTAAACAGAAAGTAAAAATGAATAAAAATAAACTCACTTACCTTCAAATGAACTGCAACAGCTGCATCACCCACAGACTCTGAGCAGAGAGAGTTCTGCCTGTCGGACTGGACCTGAAGTACTCGTGGACTATAGAGAGGTGTTTGTGTGTGTGTGTGTGTGTGTGTGTGTGCATATGTGTTTAAGATCTGATGTTAATAGGTCTCATTACGAACAACCTCTAATCAGTAAAAATAGCAATGTAGGTCAGTGTTTAGTCTGCACACACATGATTGCAGAAACACACACACTCACACTCAAACACACACATTCTTTATGTTTCTCATGATCATTAAATTTCAAGGCACATGTGTGTATGTGTGATTACATGGCGCTGGGGTCTCTGAGGCCACTTAAGCCCTATAGTCATAGAGGGCCTCCCCACTCACTCACTCACACACACACACACACACATGCACACACACACACACTTGGAGTGAGATCATTGGAGAAAAGAGTGACAGCTTCAGGAAATGAAACACACCTCAGATTACAGTTAAACAACATTAACTAACATTTAAAACATGTGGCTTCGCAGGACTCGCTCTCTGCTGCACAGACGCGTTCGTTCTTCTGTCGATCGCTTTAAACACAAAACAGCAGCGTGAAAAATGGCACTCGAAGAACAAGCAGGACTTTTTCTCTCTAGGTTCGAATCTCTCCTGTTGTTTCTTTTTTTCTTTCTCATCATTCTTGTAGTTTCTCCTTCAAATTCTTCCTGTTGGTGTTTCTGCACACACTCAGCATAGTAAGTGATATCAAGGCCTTTTTTTCCCCCCCTCACTCTCCTCTCTGAAGAAGCCATCTGCTGCTGTTTAATATTAAAATCAAGTTTTCAGAGTTAAGTAAACCATCATAGTAAAAACACAAGTTTCTGTTGAGTGTTTTCATACAAACACATGCATCGGGTTACTCTCCGCTCGCTGTCAATCAAACAACATCACAAGAGGAGTTTTTCTCCACCAGGAAATCATCTTTAAAAACATTATGTTGCCTCACAAACTTTACTGTTACATCCGTTTCTGTGCATGAACAGACATAAAAGGTGACTTTCCTCCAAAGCAGCCACTGAACAGCACACAGCCTTTATAAGTAAGCTGTGTTTACTGCTGGTTTGCTGTGATGAAGGACCATCGTGCATGTGGTTATGTTAGTTTCTCACTCATCTCCTCGCTGAAGCAGCAGAATAATAACAGAAAACCCTGAATGTGTTTTATAAATTCTCTGTATTTCCAGGCTCAGTTCAGGTCCGACATGTCTAGTTTCTGCTTTCAACTCACAGTGAGGTCGTGTTTTGTTCCTGGCGGGAGGTTTGTGGAGTTTTTTGGGGTTCAGACATGAAGATCTTCTTTTTGTTAAGACCTCTAATGAATACTCAGATGCACATCAGGGTCCTCATTCACTAAACCTTCATAGAAGAAGTAACAGCAGCAAGAGCAGACTGTTTTCTTGCATTAAGATGCTTGTGTTTTACCCAAAACGCAGCACCTGAACACACCACAAAGACCACAGTTGACGTATCTTGTTTTAAATTGTCACTCACTACTTTAAAAATGAGACTTACATCATTCATTCTGTTCAAAGGCACATGTACACAGACATCTTTTCTTTTCACTCATGTGATCATTTTTTAGTTCCTTTTCTTGACTAAATAACGTTACAGACTCAAAGTAATAGTTTAAATCACTTTTTTAAAAACCCGGAGAATCAGAGAACACTTTGAGTTTCCTCGCCCTAAAGCTGAAGCACAAGATCAAAAGCTGAGAAAAGCGAGTTCAAGAGGGTTTAACTTCCGTTTGATGAGAACCCTTTTTTTAAAAAAGAGAGTTGGAAAGACAAGTCTCACCATACTGGTCCTGTCAGCAGATATTGTCTCAGTGTTTCTCCGGCAGCTGTGCAGCTTAATTAACTCACACATTACGTTTGAAACAATGAGAGAGGAGCAGCACCTGCCTGCCTCCTTCCTGCCTGTAAAACTGAAAAAAAATGAAAGATCAGAATCTGATAAAATAACAACATCTTTAATAGTCTGCAAGTAAAAAAAAAGACACAGCCTTTTGATTAAAAACTCAAAAATATGTGCATATAAAACTCTTCAGTGTTTCTCTTCTAATAAAACTAGAGGCTCAGTTTTAGTTTAATCCACTTCTCAATCATCTGCTGACTTTATATGTTATAAACAGGAATATTTTTGCCAGAATTTGGATAAATACATGACTTTAGTCTCAATATGCATGCATGACTCTGTAGTTTGGAGCTTAATTGTACAGTAAACTGGACACAGATGGATGTTAACATGTTATTCTGATTCTGTGACATTAAGATTCCTCTTGAAAACAGCAACTTAATTGGTGTCTTTACCACAAAATTCATCTGGATTTTCAGCATCACAACACACAAACAGTAACGTTAATGTAACACTGGACTCAGAGACAGAAAAACAACAGATAACATCTGACTTCAAAACAGATTTGGAGTGTTTTGGAATGAAGCTCTTCAGCTTTGGTTGCAGATTTCAAACAGACTCGGAGCTCAAATCCAACATGTTTGTCTTTTTTTTTTTGTCCCAAATTTGTACACAGACATTTATTTTACAATACAAAAGCTTCCATATGCAGCTTTTTTCTGGCTCACAGTCTCATTAATTAGAGTGAAATATGAATGCCAACACTTTCACAAGTACCTCACACTGTAGATGAACACTTCCTGCACCTGACTAGGTGAGTTGCTACATTACTATCTATAGCTGAGTGCACCTGAAAAGCCGCCAGGTTATTATATTTCCTTGTATGCCTCCTTGACAGCCACCGGGAGAACATTTGGTGCTGATTCTAAATGGGTAAGAATAAGCCACCAAAACCATGAAATACTGTGAGTGCAGAGAACAAATCTATGACAGTCTGAAACCTTTACACATTTAGACCTTTGGAGAGAAAAAAGCTTTGTGCCTTTTTAACATGTAAATTCAGATTTAAAGTCTACTGCAGAAAACAAGTTTATTAGCTTAAAACTGCAAAAGAACAATTAGAAATTATATAAAAGTGTTATTGTGTGTGTGTGTGTGTGTGTGTGTGTGTGTGTGTGTGTGTGTAAGCGTGAGGGGATGAACTGTAAGAGGAGGAGAGGATTATCGACACACAGCTAATCTCTTTATTCCACTCAAATCTACATCGCCTCAAAACACAAAGACTGTGAGCAAGAAGCACCTTCACTCATGATGGAGACAAACATGTTGGAGGAAACACACACACTTACAGGTACAAATGTCCACTAACACAAACAAATACACACACACACACACACACACACGCACATGCATTCATAAAGGTGGACCTTCTTTAAAGCAAAGCTCAGCTGCTCCACTTCTTCTTTGATTATTTTCTCGCAAACTTCTGCTGCAAGCTGCAAAAAACCAACAAAGGTATAAAACAAGTTTCCTCCTCTTGCTTTTCGTGCTCCTGTTTTACAAAGTTTGCGATGTTTTATTTTGTGCTTAAAAGAATCAAATCTGAGTTCCTGATGAGAGACAGTGTGGGCAGTTTTGTCTTTTATGGTTGAGTTTTTTTCTGCTGTGATGGTTAAAAGAAACCAGCACCAGCTGTTTGTAGAAGATGAGACATGAACCATGTTCTCTCGTGTCAACAGCATATGTTTCATTGATCCAACCTGAAGGTGTTTTTAGGCTTTTTATTTTCATCGTTTTATTAAAGGAATTTTGCATGTATGAAAACACATAAACACATGAACAAAGAAACTAAACTCACACAAACATCCTCCCACACTGTTTTCTCCCTCCTGTCCTCTGCTGGGACAGCGAGCTCAGTCACAGAGAAAGACGAATGAGATTACTAAAATTAAATTACCAAATAATAAGATTTAGGAAAGACAAAAAATAAAAATGCACAGGGATAAATGAAATGTAATAAAAGAATAATTAGAAAAATAAATAACTAAACTATCAATGCAGATAATTTAATGAATAAATGTGTTTCTCTGTGTCGCCTCCCTCTGTCCGTATGTGTGTGGGTGTGTTTGTGATTGATTGTGGTTGGTTGGGGGGGGCAGTTTCTCTCACCTGCAGGCTGGTTCGGCTCCTCATCTGTTGCTCATCATCTCATCTCCCACCAGAATTTAAGCCTGGTCCCATCATTCATTCATCACAAGAGTGTTCAGTCTGTCCTTGTACTTGCTTTCAAATCTCAGCTGACCTCGGATCAGTATTCTCTTCGTCTACTTCAACTACAATTAAAGCTGTAAGCAGCGTTGGACGGACCCTCGCACCCCGACTTGTCCCAGACTCAGCAGAGTGCTGGCGCTCAGTCTGCACTGCGAACCAAGTGCAGTATGGGCCTTCTCTCCCTCATGCAGGCAGGTTGGCACATAACTTCACTCACAGTTCTCGCAATCTCAACCCCCCACCATATCAAGCAGACTACATGGGAACAGATGAGAAACAAGGTCACTGACATCCATCGGTCTGGAAAGGGTTACAAAGCCATTTCTAAGGCTTTGGGACCCCAGCGAACCAGGTGTTTGGAAAGCTGACCGGCTTTGGTCAAACAGCTGAGCAGTGTGAAACAGAGAAACAGGAGAATTCAACGGGTTTAGGTGAGATGATCGGAGGCTGCTGACTGTGGCAGATGAGTGAACTTAGTGAAAGACATTAACGTCCTTACCTTTGCCGCTCTGATTGAGGATTTCGGCCTTCACGCTGCTCTTTTGTCCTCCTGCTGCTGAATGAAAACTGAGTGATGTATATAGGAAGTAAATTGAATGGTGGCGTGAACCGGGAGCCAATCGTTGAGTCTGATGAGGGTTTCCGTGTGCATAGACGATTGAGTGCTGGGGTGGAGTTCGGGGTACAAACCGGATGAAGGTTTTCACTTGTTAACATGTTGCACTAATAATTTGAGATGACTGAGCAATTGTGAGGGTAGAGGTGGACTGGCACGCATATATGCGTTCATGAGTCCTCTCTTAGCTCTCCACGTGTCCATGTGGGAGGGGCTGCCAATCCTGAATGTGTTGGTCTCCTCTAAAGTTTGAGGTCAAAGTTAAAAAAAATGGAGGTGACCTGACTTTTAATGTCTAAAGGTCAAGATTTCTCATAACCTGGCTCAACAGCATCTTTAATTTCCTGATGTCAACAGTCATCAAAGTTTTTCTCTACTGCTTTAGAGCGCCCCCCTCAGAGCCTCAGAAGAACGTTTCCTCATGACAAGTAACCTTAACCTCATATTTGAGGTGTATTAAAGTTTCATGCAAACATAAATTTGTTCATATTCAGTCTGAACTGAACTCAAACTTATGAGTGTTTTTCAGCTCTTTAATGACATCATAGTGTTTCTGCTGTTGTTAATTATACAAGCCAGTAAATATTAAACCTAAGAGATTAATTGTCAGGACGACTTAAAGACTCTAAACAAATGACTAATGCCGTCATTTTTCCAGTAAAGTCATTAACTTGCCGCAGTGATTAATTTGGCTCTTAAAGGTTTGTAATTTTAAACTGTGTAATGTGTATTAATTTTCTTTCCCCTTTGTCTTCCTCTAACCGATTGAAGGGCATTTTGCGAGCATTCAGAGCCCTTCGGTGAGTTGGCTCTGTTTGGCTTTGTTCATAAAAAAAAAAGCTCTGCCTGTGAATAGTTTTTGTTTTCTCGCCAGCAGTGTGTAAGGCGAGGTAGAGGAGGGCAGGGTTTCCTGCAGCGCCGTCATTGTGTCGAGCCTTGGCACAGCGAATGTGGGGGATTGTGTCATGTTTCATTCTGCAAAGTCAGCCTCTAAACCTTGATGAAATTATGTTTTTTTGTTTTTTTTTTTCAGGTAAGAATGATTTCGTCATTTAAAAATGCAAGTGTGTAGAGTGTGTAAAGTTTAAATACACACACACACACACACACACACACACACACAGAAAGGCCCTCAGCTCAAGTCAAAGCCTCCAAATCATTAAAACTGTCCTGTGCTTTTTACACCTGCTGATCCTGTTTATGTGAATGAGATTAGAGATTTACCGGGTCACAGAACCAGAGACGACTTACTGCACTGTTTTTTTTTGTTTTTTTTTTTTAATCAAATTAAGAAAAATACACCATATGCACAGACACACATGAACCATCTCACCCACACTCAGCAGCTGGAATAAAAACAGTCTTTTCTTGCTGCTTTTCTCTCTCAGAAAGTCCAGATTAAGTATCATGACTCATTCTGATAATCATGCTGTGTAATCAGCCTCCAGTCATATTGTCTAATCTGACACTTCGTATCCCAGCACATGAAGACATACACATCCACACTCATTAACACAAAAAAAATCTTCTTTTAATGCTTTTAAACTCCCTCACTTGACCTCTTTCTCTCTCACACAAACACACATCCATCTCACATTTATCTTGACTGGGATTTTTTTTATTAACTCTACATGAAACACCTCACTGAGGCGTTTACTGAACCAAAGTCTGAATCAGAATTCAGAGTATTCAGCAGTGTTTTCAAACATGAAGAATTCAACTTACACAGCATTTTCACATATCCTGTGTTTTGTTTCCATCTTCATTTATAATCATAATTGATTGATTTTCATTCATTTATCTTTTTTTGCTGTAATGAGAAAAGGCTGAACTGTCGAATGGAAAGAAAGCAAATCTGTTTCTTATTCAGATACATGAATAAGTGGAAGCCTGTTTGTGTCCATATGTGTTCAGTTTCTGTCACTGTGGCCAAACTTTGTCATGAAATTTGTCCAAAACAATACAGCAATTAAAAGTAGAGAGGTTTTTTTTGTGAAAACACATTTTTAATTTTTTCTTCATTCAGAATCTAACAAATATTTCTATATAGAGGCCAAAACCAGCTAAAATCTTTAAATCCCTCTAGTAGGATCTTTTTCTAGCATTATGCTGCCCCCTCCTGGAAAATATCTGTCACTACAGTGTCTGGATCTGATGCTCAGAGTGAATCCGTGCTCAGTGTTTCAAAAGATAAAGGTCGTCAAGATCGTGCATTTAACCTCATGTTTTCCTCACTTAACCACTATTATTGGTTATTAATCAGTTTTAAAATGAACAAACTTAACTGTCTGAAAAGTCAAATCCTTGTTTGTAAAGAAAAAATGGGCAAACAGATGTAGCTTTATTGACAGTATGTCAGCATGACGCCACATCATCTGTCTCTGACCTCCAGAGTGTGAAAATACACAATTTAACAAACAGTTCAGTGTAAAGGTGCAATAAGATGCACATTGCTCAGGTATGATTGCAAAGGGTTTTGGAGTGTATTTCATCTTTAACAGTCAGCGGTGATTGTTGTGACTGAGGCTCCAGGTCATGTGATCTGAAAAAACGTCTTCAGTATGCTGTAACTCTCTGTTTGTTTTTCTATCTGTCTGCCTGTTGTCCATCTGTGCAGCATTCGGCCACTGCAGGTCATCACTCATGATGTCACAGCTCCTGGAAGTTCAAAGGTCACAGTCTGACCTCGCAGGAAGCTCACAAGACACACACACACACACTCGCAAACTGCTAAACTTCAGGGCAAACAGAGGTGATCAGACTTTACCATTGAGCTTGTGGAAGACAGAAACACGGTCAACCAAGTGTGTGAACGAAGCTCCGCGAGTCCTGGAAACAGATTTCAATCTTCTCAGACTGAAACTGTGCTGCTCTTTACTTAAGAAAATGAATTTACTGTTGTTGTCTTAAAATGTTGAGCACTTTTCTAACTTTAACTTAATATATTTTAGCTCTTAAGAATGTTTTATATGCTTAAGTAGTGATTTTTAAAGTAACTGTTATAGTAGTTTGTTTAGCTCTTTTAAGTGATCGTTAACTTAACCTTATTTTTTGATAATTTACTCAGTATTTGCCATTTACCAAAAAATATATATATTACACAAAAAAATGTTAAGCACAGCATAAAATATGTTACTTTACAATCCCTGTAATTAATATTTGTATTGGTTTCAGAAATTCCAACATCAAAGTTTAATGTTTAATGACCTTTATTTTGTAGGCACTTTCAATTCACACAAAGACAACAAAAGTGGAAGAAACTAAACAATAAAACATCCTCTTCATTATCATTATGTTCATGTGTATTTAGCACAGAAGAACAGCAAGTATGCAAACACTGCCTCATATTTTTACAAGCTTCTAAAGTTCTGGAGTGAAAAAAAATCAGCAAGCTTTCTGAAAGGCAGCGTCATCTCACAGCCTTGAAATCTATCTTACCCGACCTCTCTGAGAGGTTGTGGGCAGCTGTAAATGCACTATGACACGTCAGAGTAATCTGCATCCCTGTGTGTGAAAACAGACAAATTAAGAGCATAAAGACACGTCTTTGCCTCTGTGTTGGGAAGCATCCACCATACTGAAGTGTTATGAATCCTGACTGATCATCTGCAGCTTTGTCTGAACTCTGACCTTCTCCTGGAATCTGTGAAGAGCTGCATTGCTTTCATTCATTTTCTTATTTATTTCCGACAATGATGGATATTTAAAGGCTCAAATGTCACTTCAGAAGTTCAACCACTACTGTTTCACAGTATAGAACACCTAGCTTTACTATTGTTGAACTTGAAAAACTCTTTTCAGGTGGTAAATGTGTTGTAAATGTCCTTTAGAATGATCTTAACATTGATTTTAGGGTAGGCCCATTTTGGTGTTTGCCATACCTGGAATTATATTAAAGAATTCCCTTCCTGCTTGTATATTTATCTATGAGAAGTTGACACATCATGATCCTTGAAAGAAATGGCTCTTCTGGACTTCTATTGGTGACATGTAACAACGTACAAGCATGAAGCACAAAGGAGATGAAAGCAAAAAACATGAGGGGGCCAAGTATCTGAGTATAGACAGTTTTTAGCTTCTCGGTGCTACATTGAGGGAATGAGAGAGGGGGGCACAGAATGTACAAGATGAGATAATACATAGAGATTGTGTTCGCTCTTTCAGGAACTCTTGTCTTCAAAGTAGGTCTGTTCGATGCGTCTGCAGAAGGACAGCAGGTTGCTGTTGCTCTTGATTCTCTCTGCCAGCTCTTGGCTGGTCAGTCTGGTGGTCAGGATGGTGAAGAGGTGACCAAACACCAGGGCATCCAGTTCTGTAGGCCTACGACACACAGAGCACACACACACTCTGAAATCTGTTCCACCATCGGATCTTTATTATGCATGTGATTATTCCTCACTTTCACCAGTTATTTTAATCACTTTTTTCTCTCAGCTCTAAATGAAAAATTCAGAACTGAAAGGTTGAAATAACCAATCGATCAAAGGCCTTATTTCACGCTGTATTAAAGAATTTCTACTTTTAGACGATTATAAGGTCATTACTGCATTATACCACAAGATGGTGCTAAAGAGACGGTTGATACATACTTTCAAAATCTCACTTCCTTTTAATGGACAAAAATCAGTTAAATAGACACACACATAACTATTTAGATACATACTGTTTATTAAAGAAGAATGGTTGTGTTCCCAGCCTCTGAGAGAGAGCCTGACAGCACTGACTCACATCCTCATAAACCTGAAACAAATGAGGACACAAAAAGCTTTTAATTGTGTTTTTGCCAGCTTATGTCAATAATTTGTGAAAAAAGAACTATTTATAGTATCTGATGGCTTGAAAACAAAAATAATTCCTGCAAAACATCAGACATTACTTGATGGTTTGCTAACCTGCTCCAAGGTTTTTCCTCCCCAGCCGATGGCGTTCATCTTCTTGCGAATTTCCCACTGCTTCTGATAAGCGAGGATGTTATTGAGAGGCCACGAGTAAGGACTGCTGTACCTGGGGCGAGAGATCTACACAAAATACACACATATATATGTATAAATGCTAATGTAATAATCACTGCCAGTTTGTTTTATTCATATCCAAAGGCAGGTACACACCTCAGCAGCAGTAGCATCGTCACACCACTGAATGTACAACTGCAGAGAGGAAAGGAGACTCCAGTAAGAGATGTAAAAGAAATATTGACAGATAACATGTGTGTATGTGTGTGAGTGTTTGTGTGTACCTCAGCAGTAAGCAGCATGTTGTTGACCAGCTCCATGTAAGCTTTCATTTCAGCTCTCTGAACGTCATCTAAGCCATCGCTCAGAGAATGACCCTGAGAACCAAAACACACACACAGAGAAGATTGTTTTACTTTTACCCCACTAAAACTAATACAATGTCTCTTACTAACTGACAGAATGAGAAACTAAATGTATTTTCCATTCAAAATTAACAATCATAGTAATGATATCAATAACAAGTCCAGGTGATAAGACGTCATAACATGTGAGTGTTAAGTAAGCTGGGATAAAAGCAATAAATCAAACCTTTGCTTTGGTGAATTGCACTATTGGACCCAGTTCTGACACCACCTGATTCCCTACATGAATAAAGGGAATCTTACCTACAGAAAGAGAGTTAAAACACAGATGGAGAGAGAAGCACACCTTAAAAAAACATCAGCAGTAGGACAAATATGATGATTAAGATGTACAGACATGTTTTGATACAGAATTTCCACTTAAAGACTAACTGAACATTTCTGATACAGATACAGCAAGAGAAACAGATATCTTCACACATGACAGGATACACACGTGTGTTAATCCACCAGCATGTGTACTAACCAGAAGGTGACATGTATTCAGCATTCGCTCTGCAAACCACCTGCACAGGTAGACCACACATCCTGAGGTAGGCCTGTGCAGGAGAGAAACAGGGGTGGGTCAAGTCAGGCTGAGACAATTCATTTGTTAATTAAAAATTAACTGGTAGTCATTTGTGTAATTAATTTAATAAATAACACACAACTTCATAGAGTGTATGATGCATGTATATTCTAATATCTGCAGAAAATGTGATGACACACACACGCTGATGTATTTTGCTGAGATCACACACACACAAACAACAGATCACCTGAACAGCAAGAGACGAGGCGCAGTCTGAAAGCAGAATCTGATCATCTGTAAATACACATCCAGAAAAACTGATGTCAACAATCACACTGACAGCCATGCCTCTGACATGACAAGACATATTGTCACTCGGTTTAAGACAGACGCTGACTTACCCTTTAGCGGCTGGTACAAGGTTGCAGTTTCAGGCCAAGGCTCAGCAGCTGTCAATGTCAAACACAAACATGAAGGGAGACACACAACAACACACGAGTTTGGTTTAAAATCTATTGTATGATGACGGCAGTTAACAGTTAACAGCTTTTATTTTTAACCGTGTGATGCATTAAGGTACGTCAATTAATGTTTCACTGTGATATAGAAGATACGCCCCACAGTCACAGACACTATCATGATTATCGACATATTTAGCTTAGCTTAGATACAGACCCATTTCAGATATTCAACGGTCATAAACGTGCTAATCGGACGACTGATGAAACTGCAAACACTTCGGAAGGCAGATTAGCTTCTCGGCAACTGTTCAGGAAGCTTCTCGTCAATTTACAAAGAAACAAAAGCACATTTTACACCGATGGGCTGTAGATGAATCCCATTCATCTCTATTAAATCTATGTGGAATTCAAGGTGACTTCTTCTCGCCCCGAATGGAGTGCTGCTCAGTGGCACTGCGCACACTGCTGCCACCAATGGCCAGAGGTGGTATTACAACAGTATGTGGCTCTAATATACACCGTTACTGTTACATCACAGCTATAACTGCAAATTTGAGCAGCAGTTACAGCAGCAATGGATATAGAGAATAAAAGAAATTACCTTTTCTTCATCATCTAGGAACTTTGTGTTGGTTAAATATTATTTAACTCGGCCGCATTTGAATGGAGTAAGTCTTGTTTTTATAACGTCAAGGAAAGCTGTCATCAACGTGAATTCTCTTAATCAGTTCCTACATAAATTTGCTGTCGTCTCTTGGTATTTCTCATTTTAATAACACTCCTTAAAACACCTTTGTGAGCATAAATTCAAAGAAAACGGATGCTCCCATATGTTGATCATTCAGAACACGTAGCTAATGTAAAAGTCCTGTATAAAAAGCGAGCCAAGACAAGCTAGTATTTGCTAAAAAGAAAAAATAAAAGAGTGAACAAAGACATCCGTAGTTACAGTTTTACTTCAAGTGTCCTACTTCGTTTAAAAGCAATAGATATGTAGTTATGTAAAACTAAAGATACATTAAAGCTGCATAACTGTAGCCGTTAGCTGTTGTAAGCTAGCTAAAGCTGGTTAAGAAACAATAATACTAGCGGACAAAATCAACACTTTACCTGCCATCTGCGACACGAAGGCCTCTGCCGCAAGAGACATTGTCTTGTTGTAATATCCGTAATGTTATATGTGATATAAGCTGTTATTTTATGGAAGATGAGGTCAATTCCACTGCATGCAAGTTTAAGGGCAAGTGCTTGTTCTGCTGTCACCGTCTGGTCCGTCTGCTATTACGGTCCCGAGGATTGGACGTTCTTCTTTGGTTCCGCTTGAGACATCTGTCTGTTGTATTTGCTTTTATGCACAGTGACTCTCATTATATCGTCATTTACATATATTTCTAGTGTGTTTTTTTCTTCGTGTAGGCTGTTTTCCAGATTCAAGTCTCAAAGATGAAGATATTCATACGTTTTCACCCTTCTCTGTTTCAGGCTGCAGTACTCAGTGCAACCAGTCGGTGGCGGTCCTGCTTCATCACAGAGACTGCACAAAGGCAGACTGGTGGATTTTACAGTAACCAACATGCACATCCACCATGCGCAAATGCATACATCATAGTAATTACTAGATGCTTACGATGCAAAGAGCTCAATTCAGTATACAAAAAGGACAAATATATGCAGTTTAGTTCAAACTACTTTCAAAAGCAATATGCACTGTTGTTCATTTCTGTCATATTTTTTGGCCATTTTTTAAATTTTCATATAACGTTATGTTATCGATTTGGATGTGCAGATGTTTTTAATATATATTTTCTGTAAATTTACATAATTATAATAAATCAATAATTCAAATTAGGTCCAAGTTATAATGTGAAACGGTCAGTGCTCTTTGGATACAGTCTCTAACATTCAGACCTGTAGAAGCTTTTTTGTTTGTGAGTCAATATTTGAACTTCCGTTGGCCTGGCTGTGTGGTGGATCTCCAACATGTGATGGATATACCATGTTGCTCTATGTCAGCCCCTTTCCTGCGCATTTAACCCCGTCTCGACCGGAAGCCACCAATTTGAGTCTCTCATTTCCCTCACATCTCACCATACACACACACACACACACGCACAACGAGGATGTCTTTCATCAAGTAACCCGATTCGTCCCAACGCGTAAACAGTGCGTAAAAAGACCGGGTCAGAAATATTTAAAGCAGATACTTTCATGTATAAATTGTGCCTTCAGTGCAGGTTTTTCAGGCTGGGTTTTGTCTCTGTCCTGGCTTAAAACTGCAGTCAAAGCGAACTGCAGTCGAGTGATTAAACGTCAAGGATCACCGTTTATCCACGGAATAATTCGGAGCACATTTGAAATCCTCCCACGGGAGAAAAATCCTCACATTTTAAAAAAGCTCCTCAGTTGAGACATCACGGACTAGATATTTATCTTGGCTCACCTCAAGTGGCCCGACGCTCCGTTAAATGATGACTTGAACAGAGATCGTGTATGTTACAGTGAATGACTCCAGTGTAGCCTGTTTGAAATATAATTACGCTACTTTTCACGCATATCTTGATATATTTACAGTAAAGAGAGACTTTTTTATGCGTAGCGGTATGAGCAAAAGGTGAAGGTTGTAAATTCATCCTTTATTGGTAACCAAATTACGTCACTTCCGTGGATCTTCACTCAACATCTCTGTCATCCTCCAAAAAGGCATCTATCCTCCGCTTAAATACGGTCAATACAGATGGTGTGTGTGTGTGTGAGTGTGTGAAAGAGAAAGAGAGAGTGTGTGTGTGTGTGTGATAGAGAGAGATAGGGATAAGAGAAATGATAAAGAAAGACAATTTTGCAGCTTGAAACATTTTTAATTTTCATCTAAGTATTTTATCAAAACATTTCAACATATAAAATTCTTAGACGAAGAGTTTTTTTCTCTTTTTTTTAAAGATGAACACATTTTTTAACAAAAGAAACAGAGATGATGCTTGCTACAAAAAGAATAAAATATGCTTCTAAATAATACAATAAAAATAAGTACTGACGTAGACTATAATAGAAATCAATAGCATATTAAACTGGAATCAGAGAAGGAACATAGCTATTTTTTTAAAATGTAAAGCTTTTATGCTTTTTTTTCAGAGATTATTATTTTAAACCTCTCGGTGCTGGATCAAACAACAGTTCTGTTCGTTAAAACCCTGTAACCCTGAGAAATTATGTTGGATTTACAGTCAGCGTCGTGCATCAAAAACCTCCTATCTCCTTTGCCCTCGTGCGTACAAATGTATTAATTTTTTCCCCCAAAATTATTGAAAAGTTTTTTCACCCTTTGGAGAGAAAGATGCTCGATATGGCTACTCATCCTACGAAATATGCATTGGTTTTTTGGAATGGTTTTCTTTGTACAAAACAAAAGCTAAAACATTAATTGATCCAACCATTCTGACACCAAGAAATTTGGTTTTTCTGCTCCTCTGATCTTCTGTTTCGCCCCTTTAAGCGCCATGTTTTTTGGAAACATTTTGGTAATGTGCATATTCTTAAGTTAGGCTATTTGATCTTCTAGGTAGCTCTTTAAAAAAACCCTGTATTATGTTTACCCTGTAGAAATAAAACCCTGTTTTCTTCAAAAGACACGATTTCTCATTGTTTACCTTTGATAGGGAGAAATCAGCGAGACTACAACTAACAGGCACCAATCCTGTGCCTTTGATATGGATGTCTAAATATGAAACAATTCCCTAATATCACCTGTCAGACCTTCTTTACGCTTGATTTGATCTAAATAAGAGACTAAAAGACTTAAATCAAATCATTAAATAATACATTGAATTTGGATGCAACCTCTACACAACAGAACTTATAAGGCCATTAATATGACTTTAAAGTAAAAGTTGAAATAAAAGGCAAAAATACATTAAGCCTTACATGGGTCTATAGATGGATAGCCTATGTTTTTTGTTTGTTTTTTTGTTGTTTTTAAAGCAGTTGAGAATTGTTTCGGGACTGCAGTCACCCTGGATTCATTTAGCAACATCAGTTTCGGGTCGTGAAGGTGCTAACTCGGCTGCTCCTGCTGCTCCTGCTGCTCCTGCTGCTCCTGCTGTTCAGACAGTAATCGCTACCTTCACGTTGCTTTCGCTGCTGCTGTTGCTGTTGCTGTTGTTGTTGTTGTTGTTGTTGTTGTTGTTGTTGTTGTTGTTGTTGTTATTGCTGTCCGTTGCTTTCTTGTTTTTGCTCCTTCCTTTGGTGTTCGGCAGCTTGTTGTCTTTCTTCCAGCGCATGCGCCGGTTCTGGAACCACACCTTCACCTGCCGCTCGGACAGGCACAGCGCGTGGGCCACCTCGACGCGGCGGCGGCGCGTGAGGTACCGGCTGAAGTGGAACTCCTTCTCGAGCTCCAGAACCTGCTGGCGCGTGTAGGCCGTCCGTAGTCGCTTTGGCTCTGGACCCACGTGATTTGGATTAACTGTAAAAAATAAAAACACGAAAAAAGAAATTAAATAAAATTAAAGCAACTGTTTATTTTAAGTTTGCATTCAAAATTATTTTATTTTACTTTTAATAATTTTACTAATTCTGCTGGTAGGCTATTGTTGTTATAAGTGTATAGCATTAGCTTATGCACTAAATTTAGAAAAAATAAATATCGAATTTCCTGGAATAAAACTTAAATAAAAATATATGTATGAAAATTATTGCAGTTATTATCATGTGGCAATTTTTTAGGGTATATCCTCATTTGTGGTTAACTGGTAGGGGTTCAAAAAACGGGTTTTACTGTTAGCTTCAAGCTTTTTGTTCAGCTGCAGGGTTGCACACAAGAGACACACGATTTCACGCGCGCTAGCTCACATACGCATGCACGCACGCACTCACACACACACTCACACACACCATGGCAGGGCCATAAAACTTTATAGGGGTTGTAATTCTCTCTGACTCTCACTAAGATCATAAATAACTCAACAACAAAAAACGGTGCCTACAAATGGACAAAACACTAGAAAGAAAGAAAGAAAGAAAGAAAGAAAGAAAGAAAGAAAGAAAGAAAGAAAG
>JAPZDV010000003.1:21478844-21491651 GCA_029814665.1 Acanthurus lineatus
TTCTCGATCATGAACTGATGAAGCCCCTTGGATAAGAGGCGAAACGTCTTCACAGACATCTTACTGAGTCCAGTTGCCTTTGATTTATTTGCCTCAGAATAACTATGACCTGGATGAATGAGAACATGCATAGACATCCTATTTTAGCCTATTTGTGGGATGTGTTATCTAGTTGCAGCCTTGCCTGAGATGTCCGAGATGTCCATGTCGGTGGGAAACAACCTCTTCTGCCGGATCTCCTGACTGGGACGCTTCATCGTTGAGAAGAACATCATGTTGGGAATGGTTTCAATGAAGACCTGAGAGACAGACAGATGCACATGTTGATTACATCCCTTAAATAAACTCTTTTTTTAAAAGTCAAACCAACTGATAAAACTCAAAACCTTGCGGATCCAGTTGGGCATGGTGTGTGTGCTGGGCGAGCGGTGGTGTGTGTTGATGACGATGACTGTGATGATGATGGAGGCGATGACAAACACCATTGTGAAGAGCATGTATTTCCCAATGAGAGGAACGGCGCTGGAGGTGGAGGGAATCAGTTCCACGATGACCAGCAGGAAGACAGTCAGAGAAAGCAGGACAGAGATGGAGAGAGTCATCTTCTCACCTGGGGAGGCAGAGACACACAGACAGACATATCTCAGTGCCTTTTATTGTGCACCACTGATATGAATTTAATCTCTGCTACCAATGCAATAATTAAAAAAAAAATCTATTACTTTGTTTTTATCGTTATCACAAACTTTTTTTTGTCCTATGATCTAGTATTAAGACTCATACTTGGGGATAATAATCTGTTCATATAACACAAGCAAAGGACTGGAATACTGCAATCTGTGATTTAAAACGACAGTCACAGGGATTTAAATATGTTTAAATCTCATTGGGTTTGATGGATATGAAAAAAGGCCCTAAAGGGATCTAAAATTATTTGACTTCATGAGCTTTTTCAGTTTCTTAGATGTGCCAAATGTGAGGAAAAAAACTTGGAATTGGCTTCATGTAAACCGACAAACATGGGGTATCATCATGTTTCTGATTTTAACCATCTTTTAAGTCATAAAGATTTTTTTTTTAAACAAGTTTCTTTGTGCTGCATCAACATACCGGAGTCAGTGGGCAGATAGAAGACCAGTCCAGTGAGGAAAGAGAAGAGCATGCAGGGAATGATGACATTGACGATGAAATAAAGAGGCAGCCGCAGCATCAGGAAGTGATAGGTGATGTCCAGGTACGGGGTATCGGGACAACAGGTGTAGTAAACCCAGTGTTTCCAGCTCCTGTAGTCCTTTAACACCCATTCACCCGACTCCATGAAGTTACTGAGGTCAGGTCGATCACTATCCTGGAAGAAGAAGAAGAAGAAGAAGAGGAGGAAATGATGAAACAACAATGTTCACAATGTTCTCCAAACACAACCTTTCATACTCCGTCAGTACAAACTTGACTCAAACTCACTGGATTGATGACGACCAGCAGTCCATCATACGTCCATGTCCCCAGTTTCATGCTACAGTTCTGCAGGTCAAATGGGAAATGAAGCACAATAATCTCACAGTAGCTCTTAAAGATGGCCGGAGGGTTCCAGGTGATCATCCCAGTGTGCTCCAGTAATACTTTGGTTTCATGGATGATAGCGAAGTCACCGTCAGCACTGCAGAGGAGGAGGACAAGGACAAGAGGAGAGGAGGACCCTGACAGGAGCAGCAAGGTGGTGAATACACTTAAAGAGACAGAGATGGTGTGTTTACTTGTTGTAAAGCACCAGGTCGGGTTTCCAGATGTCCGTCGAAGGGGCTCTGATCTTCTTGATGCCTCCGTAATCATCTGGATTCCACTTCAGATTCACATCCAACCATTGCTGGGATGGAAAAAAATGAAAAAATTCAAATACTTGGTCAACATAAGCACCACAAACACAAAGTTCAGCAGTTTTATTTCCATTTGAGGATTATTTAAACTTTTTTTAAAATAACTTTGTAGAAATCTTTATATAAATCCTCCCTAAATTTATGTTGGACAATTTCATGTTAAACACCCTCTTATTGTGTAAAAAAATCCTCTTGTAAGTTAAAACAACATAGATCATCAATTTGTCTTCCAATTTGTCTTTGTATTTGTTGTCATGAATCCAGCAGGGACATTTACCTGTCTGAGACGGACATTACTGGTCACAATCTGGTTAACCTCATCCTGAGAGATGCAGAAAAATACAGAAAACAGTTCAAACATTTTTACAGTCTGTCAGAAAACTTTGCTGCTGCATCCTCTGAATTCCCTGTTTTGAACTTTGTAAAGCAATATGAACATTTCCTGAGTCAGAAAAAGAGCAAGAATGTGGGCTTTCATTCTAAAATTGTGAGTGCAAATCTCTTTGGGTTTGAAACTACTAGAATATTTTATTGAAGCAGAGTTATTTTTGCTAAGAATGGTGGAGTAAAATACTGACAAGTCTGCCTGAGTGAAACTTGAATTACAGATGTTAGTGTTTTATAAAGTACAATAGGAGCTTCCAAGTTATAGTAATGATGCAGATGCAGAATTTGCATCTTCTTCTATTACCACCTCATAAGGTCACCCTTGTAAATAATGTGCAATTTTTTGTTCTTATTTTGCACTTATTATTTATTGTTCTTTATTCTTATTGCCGCGTTTTACATTCTGTCTTTACTGTCCACTTGCTGCTGCAACAATGCAAATTTCCCCATTGTGGGACTAATAAAGGAATATCTTATCTTCACAAACAATGCTCAAATATTAGGAGGAAGTTTGAAAGTCCAAAGTGAAAATGTTGTTTATTGTTGTGTCATTTTTTAACATTTTGCCCAGCGAGTACCGACTCTGTCCCTGTCTCTCACCACACTGATCAGCTGTATCAGCTGCAGGCCCACGGTGACCACGACGGCCTCGCTGAAGTGGTTCACAGGACGAACCACCTTGTTGTAACCAGTAAACAAGTCTTTCACCAGCCGAGTCTCATCTGCTGAGCTGAGAACTGGACCTGAAACACACAGACAAAAAAAAAAAAACCCCACAAAAACCCAATCAGACTTTGTGTCACACACTCTGTGATGGAGAGGCAGGAATGAAACAGTAACATCAGCACACTGAGAACACATTTTATTTTGGGCTCACTTTAAGCTGAGGAACAAACTGTGAGTGTGACATGTTGCCACACACACGCACACATACACACAGCTGACGTTCATGTCACCACAAAAATGTTTTTCTCACCGGAACTGAAATCACAACTGGAGCGAGAGGGAACAGTGATTCACACACCAAACATTTCTCTGGATTAGGACCAGAAACCTGAAACCCCCCTCGATGTGACTGAGAATCTCAGAGAGGATTCATGGGACGAGAGAGAGGCCGGGACAGACAGATCGACAGTGAAAAGCCGATGCCCTGAATGCCTCATGAGGCGTCTAAGCGCTGTGATCAAGCCTGCGTCTCTGTCAGTCCTCGGAGCAAACCAAATTGAGTGCTAATTGGGTGTTTGGGAAAACCGACTCCCGGGAAAATCCACTTGACATTAAGTTTGGATCAGTCGGAGCTCTGAACAGTTAACCTGCATTTAACGCCTCTTCTTATAAAAAAGGTGTTTCCAGCAAGTTGACTTAGTGTTTTTATTAAACCACATCTTGAATTATGCTGCAAAACCAGCTTTATTTGTTGTTTTTTATGAATTAGAAACATACTTTTTTAAGATGCAGAGTATATTTAATCCATTGAATTTGTCTTTGCATGTATCATTCAAAGCTACCCAGATTTCCATTGAACAATAAAAATGAATCTGTAGCAAAGCTGCCATTTTCTCCAAATTCACTGTGCAAACACTGGATTTTTTGTTGTTCCTCATTAGATTTGATCTGTTTCTCAGTGTTTGTGTTTAAAGCTGAAGCAGGTGTTCGGTTTGAATGGGATGGTTGCTGCAGTTAAGCTGTGACATGATGTCTACCTTTAAGAAACAAAAGCTGTGACTTGAAAAAAACTCCTTGAGTTTAACATGATTGTTTTTTTTTTTACATCAAAAATCAGCAAACTCAACATTGGTGGTAATCAAACCTTTAAGTTACTTTACCCCCTTGGATTGGGGTAAATGAGGGACTGGTTACATGTTTTTTGTACCTCAATACATCATTTAAAGAGGAGCATCTGCCATGTTTTATATTGCAGTACCTTCAAACTACAGGGGAGTGAAAACATGTTTACATTAGATCTCAAATGACCTTTCTTTGACTATAACATATTGATTCGCAAAAGCCCAAACATTATTTCCTTAGCTGATTATGTAAAGTTGACAGAACGAAAAAGGCTGAACTCAGCTGTAGGGGGCAGTGCAGCACTCAAACGGCATGCACCTGTTATCACTTAATGACCCAAGCTTAAATGATAACTTTTGCAAAAGAAATCTTAAGTTTAACTTTACCAATATATCCATTCAATGGAGAATCAATGTAAAATCAAAAACTGCTTTGAGAGAGAAAACAATCTGGAATCAAATCATGATCCATGATTCTGTACTTTTTGTGCCAAGTGACGTCTTGAATCTTCATGAGCTTAAATTTGATCAGTCGGTATCAGCTGGTAATATCAAGCTCCTGGTCCAGCTCCAACAGAAACAATCACTGTATGTTTTCTAAAACGATCCAAGATACTTTCAGAGTGTCTAAATGGTTGATCATCGCTCTCAGGATAGAACAAACTTCCATTACCAACTGTGTTGTGTCTTTATTTTGCACTCGTAAGGCACAATTACCGCAACTCCTTCCTATAAGTGGACTGTTGCATCACTTTTGTTCACGTAATTACAGTCAAAGCGTCATGTAGTTTTGTTATAACATGACTCAGCAGATAAGCACAGAGCTGCTCGTCAGGTTGTGACCCAAGTCACATCCTGAACATGTTATTCCTGGAATCTGCTGGTGGATTCACAGCCTGAGCTGAGCAGAGCTGAGCAGGCTGGGATCTTGTTTCATTTAGCCAGCAAGAGCAGAGGATAAACACACACACACATGCTCACACACACACACACACGGCAGACACACAGAGGCGGTTTGTTTTCGGTTCAGACTGTCCTCTGGGAGCTTTCTTAAAAATGTAGAAGAGGACTGTGGTGGTGTTGTTGTTGTGTAGTTGCTGAGGTTCACTTCCTCGGCTGTCTGCTTCAGTCTCTGGCTGTCGTCGGCTTTCTTCTCCCTGTCTGTTGTCCTGCTAGCATGCTTTGATCTGGTCACATACAAAAATAGATCGGAGGCGGGACAGAGCAGCCACTTGGAGCTGTCAGTCTTCACCCACTGAACTCCAATTTCCGCATGAACCAACGCTGCAAAACACAGCAGTTTGGGTTCTTTCTATTTTTTTCACTTGCCAGCTTAAAAAAAATAAAAGTGTTTGCATGGAGATAATTCTGAGTTGCATTCCAGTAAATGAAGATATGGGAATGTGCCAGCTATTGATCAAATGTCACAGGTTTGAGTCACATTACAGGCTGTTAAAGTGCTGCAGAGGAAAGTGAATCAGTTCTCCTGCAAACACATTTGAGCAGAGCTTCAAAGGAAAAAAACAAAAACAGGAAGCATCTCAACCTTAAATCACCTCATCTGTCGAGTTTCTTGGTGACTTTTTCTGACCTCCAGAGAAAAGACATGAATTGTTGCCTTTAGTCAAATGGATGTGTTTGAATCTAGTTAGCCTGCTCTGGTCTTTGTATTATATCTGTGCTTATTCTAACAGAACAAATCTCTGGCTGCTGAGGTTGTTGTTTGTGATAAAAATGTAAATTTCTTTCTTTAACTTAATTAAATTCTTGCTTGCTGATGATACTTAAACATTTGTGCAGAACAGAAAGCCAAGAAATGAATCCCAGAGCGTTTTTTTTAATCTCTCTGACTGACAACAAACCTTAATGTTCTTGTTGATCTTTCTAGAAAGCTGAAACAACACTGATGTTAATGTTCCAGATTGTGTTTGATCAGCTGATCATGAACTTTTTCCACCTGCAGCACTTGGTGCTTCCTACTGAATATTATTTCTAACTTTTCCATCTTAAAAGGCTTTATATGCAGCTATTGTTCATTGCTGTTTGCAGACACAACACTTCTCTCCTTGGCTCAACAAGTCTGAGAGAGCAGCGGTAGTCAAGTAAAATAGAGTGAATAAAGAAGGGAAACATTGTTACTCAAAGCAAAGCAGCAAATCAAAGAATAAAAACCTTATTTTCTGTGTTTTACAGCAGTGACGTCCTCACACACACGTAAACATGCTCACACCTTCAAACATCCCTGCAGGAAGGTGAGATCACACCTCAATCGCTCTGCTGGTCGTCCCTCTGCACTTCTTCTCTACTTTATTATCATCTATAGTAGTTAGATGTTTCTGACGTAATAAAAACCCCATCAGATATCACTTTTTCATTGCAGAACTGCCAGCAGAACATCGATCGCTCAGCCTTGTTTCTCTCTGACATAAAACAGCAGAACTGCGGTGTTAGCTGCTCCTCTTCATCCCCCTCATCCTCACTCTGAATCAAAACATTATCGTCCTTAATAACATTTGAATTAGTAACTTTTTTACATCCTCTCAGTGACTTTATTTTTAAAAAGAAACTAGCGTTGACATAGTTCACAAAATGTCCCAGCAACCAAATAACTGCAGTTTCAAGGAAATATGAAATTAATTCCTCTTGAAATAAATGCAGCTGTAATCCTTCCTGTGCAGACACTGAATATGGAAAGACACAGATAAAAAACAAAATACAAAATACTAAAACAAAACTTTAGCAAAATCATTAATGCACCATTTAAATAGAAAATAAAATGGCAGTTGTTTTGAACGCAATACAAATATTTATAAAAAACACAGCCTTAAGCGTGTTAGCGCTACTAAGATCCATTCAAAAGTGTAACAGGGAAAGTTTATTCACTGTACTCAGACTTTACATACCGAAAACATCTAAGCCTGTTAACAGCTCTCAGCCTTTCACATGCAACATTTTTTGTGAAGATATTATTCTGATGTTTTACTTCAGTGAAAGTAAATGTAATCTAATGACCATGTGATCAACGCAGAGGTTTGTGGGAAGTCTCCTTCCTCTTTTTCCTGCCTGATCTCTAATCATATGTTTTCTTTGAGATGCTGCTAAAACCCTTGAAATTTACAGCAGGTGAGAGTAGATAAAGTAACTTGATGTTAAGTTGATGCTTTCAGTGACTGAATTCATTTACTTTTTGCTGCTGATCAGCTAAACTTGTCATGATAAGTTGTAAAATACTCGGGTGTGAATATTTTATCCATGTGTGTGTTAATTTTCAGGGATCAGTGGTTCGGGATGAACAGACTGTGTCCTCCATGGGTAAAAAAGTTGTTTACAACATACTGAAAATATCAGAAGAGATGATCATGCATAGAAATATGGATGACTAACAAATGTGTTAAGTGCTCTGTGTTATGTGGAGGAAGAGGAGGCCTGATTGTTGGAGTTCCAGTGCTTGAAAGGTCACAAGTTTAATCCCCCCAAAGAGACAGCGTGGTCACCAGCAGGCATGTGTCCTGTCCAAGTGTCCTTGAGCAACGACACCAAAGTCGTACCTGCTCACTGATGGATATAAATCAGTGCAGAAGAGGACGTCAGCTACAGTAAATGTTCGATATGAATGCAGTGAGGAATGCTAACAACGCTAAGCTGCCTTTTTTTTAGGCCACCTGAAGGACAAATGCTGCCATACTTTCATTTCTGGAAGTGTTTTGCACGCAAAGCAACAGGCAGAACGTCACATATTGTCAATTACTCTGAACGATAGAGGATCAAGTTTTATTTTTCTCTTCACACTTTGCTAATAGCATTTATACCAGGCTCACTATCCATTTAATATCTATGGCTGAGTTTAGCCTTTGTGAGAACTTCTAACAGATTTACAGGTCTGCTGTAAGTCTGTAAGGGATTTTTATACATTTTGCAGATATTTAATTCAGCAGATTAGCAAAAACTAGATTCCTTTCTGGTTATTTTGTCAATAAACTATTCCAAGGGGGTTTTTTCCCCAAGAAAAAAAGAAATAGTGTATCAGAGCATATAAAGATTAGATGTAACTTGATAGAGGATTTTATTCATATTGCGTGCTCCTACTGTGCATTGTAGCCTTTGGTTTTCGGTTTCAGGACCATGTGTCTGCAAGCTGGCACCTGTTTCTGAGCGTGGCAACTTAACACAGCAGTGCAGACTCTGAACAGACCAGTAATCAATCCACAGAGACGGGAACTGAGCAATGTGAAAAGTTCCCGAGCTTAAATACACGTGCACAACCTTTACTTAAAATATAACTAATGAGATAATAACTTTTATAAAGAGCCATTTCATATGATCATAACAATTCTGATTAACTTTACCAGTCCTTGTCCTGCTTTGTTGTCCTTGTTTTAGCTACATGTCCATTAATATTTGTCCTGTAAAGTGTTGTTACAAATATGTGCAACTTGACTCGAATTTCTTGATTGCACACAGATTCTTGTTTTTAATAAAACTGATTCTAAAAAGACAGCAGGAAGGTTGTTTTTTTAAATATGAACTATGAAACAACAGCTCAACCCTTCTCTTAATATCTTTATAGCTTCATTCACTACAAACTACACTTCATCAACACGTTTTTAGGACCAGTGCTGCTCCAGAAAGTCCAAAAACAAAACCAAGAAGGTTGAAAATGAACCATGAAGACCCTCACATCTACTGACACACAGACAAACACACACACACACAAAGACAGGAAGACTTACCGGTGAACACACAGAGAATCAGTGCCGACACGATCTGGACCACAGAAAGGTTCATATCTCCACCAGATGTTTATGTAAACAGCTCTGAAATCTACAACATCTGTTTAGTAAAGTGCTGTTAAACTGGTCACGAGCCTTTTTTTCTGAACCGGCCTCAAACAGAAACACACACACACACTCGCACACACACACACGAACACTGCAGCCGTCACTCTGTGAGTTAAAGTAAGAAGTGGAAAGGTGAATCGTCCTGTAAGTGAGCTCTGGTTTCTGAGCTCCACCTCCCCCACCCAACAACATCCCCACCTCTCAGCACACTTCAAGGCACAGGAGACAGCTGGGAGTGTGTGTGTGTGTGTGTGTATACATGTGTGTGTATGTTGAATACACATGAATCAACACAGTGATTATTTCTCATACATGTGTGAGTCTTCCTTACAGTAATGTCTCCATCATAACATCTGATATCAGTGTGGCAGAGAAGCATTTAAAGATGAAGAAGAAGAAGAAGAGGACAGACAAGTGGACAGAACAGAGAGGGGACAGGACGGAGACAGAGAGGCAGACAGCAGGACAGCTGAGAGCTGTCACTGATGGTATGAAAAACATGTCCACGCATTCTCCATTCTCCCCCTCACACACACACACACACACCCACGCACACACACTGTACCCACCTCCCCCTTACCAGCACACATGCCATGACAGGAAACTCACCAGTGTGTCAGACTGAACAACTGATCGTACAGAGACAACAAAGGTGTAAAGTTTCACTGCTTTCTGAGGAGCCGTTTTTAAATTAGGGGATTACAGATTTTAAGACATTTTTGGCAGCGAAGACAGAACTGAAACTTTGTTTTTCTATTTTTTTTACATTACTTTTGGCTGTCATAGCTTGTCACATTTGTTTTCAATGTTGTTGAAGTTTTATATTGATTGAATAGAGTTAAACAGAAACATCAAGAGATTAACAGGGAATTCATTACTTCTTTGTCCAGTCAGCAATTTTATAAGATGCAAGGAGTTTAGTGAGTCATAATCTGTTTGAAATTGGGTAAACATTTCACCTTAATCTGATAGTGGAATAAAAAGAGAATTTGTTTAAAACTCCAATACTGAATTGTGTTCAAAGTAAAAATTAAAAGGACAATCGAAACAGGATCTGTCATGTGTTGGTAACCAGGTCAAAGTTGTTGTGTTGCTCTTCTTCCACTGGAGGGCAGCAGATAGTTTAGGAAGCTGCACGTGAGAAAAAAAAGCTTAGAGCATCAAAACAGCAGGACATATTCCAACAGAATGGACTTGTGGGTCGATTTTGAGTCAGATTGTTGAAGTGAAACCTGTTAGATCCAACATTTATGAAACCTGTGAGACAGACAGTTCATGTTTTAAGAGGCTGAATCGCTTCAAGTACTGCAGCCTGATATTCTAGCTGCATTTCACTTGACATTAAGCTGAAAAAACTGTAGTTTTTGACTTAAAAAATACAGTTTTTCTGCAGCGCTGACATACAACGCATTTACACTTTGAGGTGATATTAATGTAAAGCTCATCTTTGCTTGTTTGACTCATTTTATTAAAGTTTGCTTTGCGCTCACCAGATTCAAATACAACATTAAAGGGGATATTTTATGATGTGGTTAGTCTGTAGAAAGGCTCTCAGTTAAAACAGTCACTGAATGAACAATAAACTGAATTAATTAAACATAAATCTGAATGAATTAACTGCCGTCCCCACTGGATGGCAGTACGAGACCGAGAAAGCACCTGACACAGGGCTCGATGGCAATATGGCTTACAAGAGGGTGGATGTGTAAAAAAATAAGTGTGTGTGTGTGTGTGTGTGTGTGTGTGTGTGTGTGTGTGTGCCTACTTTTCTGTCTGCTTGATATTGTAGAATATGGTTCTATATGCCAGTATGAACATTTTCCACCAACTGGTTTCTTTCTCTGTGTCCCTCTCTTATGATGTCTTCACTTCTGTCTGTCCGTCTGTCTGTCTGTCTGTCTGTCTGTCTGTCTGTCTGTCCATCTCTTCAGATGACACATTGACCTCCATTTCTTTCTTCTTTCCTGTCACAAATGAGACAAAACACTAAGACTGATTTTTTTAAAAAAGCGATATGAAAGAGCTCTTTGAGATGAGAAATGTTAACTCATGTCTCATATTTTAATAGCAGACTGAAATGTCTCTATTTTTCATTCTCATTCTGACCAAAAATAATTATTTAAAGTTTATCTGTGAAACTATAATATATTCAAGATAATCAAGTGCACTGAGGTGCTGCCAATCAAGACCTCGAGGGACCAGATACCCTTTCAAAAAATCTCCATTTCTTGCATTTGTCACTTTCTTCTTCACAGTTGGTGTCACCTCTTTGAAATGACGGATATCTCACTTTAGAATGAAACTTGTTTAACATGTAAATGAAACTGTTATTCAGTTAAATTTACATTTTTTTGGCAGCAACCAGTAATAACAATGTTTGCTTTAAGAATTTTGGTTTTTGGTTTTTCTGTTTGGACGGTTAAATGGCTTCACTTCCTGTATTGTATCCTGAACTACTAATCCTACTTGGATGAGCAGATATGATGTAATATGTTACTGGGGGGCTTATTAAACTCTATTGAATAAGAGAACAAGACTTGGACATTGTGGCCTAGTTGGCAAAGACAAGATTTTTAAGTTGGTAGGAGAGAAGTTGCAAAGTGTATCACAAGGGATTAATTTAGTCCTGCTGTGAGAGGAAGAATGTCAGAGCAAAGCTGCTCTGTAAGGATGATGTTCACATTTAAAATAAGTTAAAGGAAACCTGCTTTTAAATATATTGTTTGGATTTCATACACCACATATGTACAAACTGTGTGTGTTATCCCAAAGTGTTTTTGTGTTCCTGAGGTGAACTAATACTTTAATTCCTCTGTCGAAAGACAACTTTTTGATTGTTTGGCTACTTTGTGCTGGTTTGAAATCTTCCAACACATATTTCTTTTAAGAAATGTGATTCAGGAGCACGAAGGGTTTTAATCAGACTTTTGTGTTGTTTAAGTTATCGTTAAAAAATTAAACTACAATGAGGATTAAGGAACGTTTTCACTGAGTAGAATTTAACAATTTAAGCCTTTTCTTTATTCTGAACTGACTGTTATCCTGTTTAAACACAGCTAACTGTCAGAGAATCACAGAGACCAGAGTAGAAGGAGGATTTCTTTTGTGCTGAACACATTTCTGTTTTAAACCAGAGTATCAACATGTTTTAATGTATCAAAAAGTGTGATGTCTCTAAATCTCTGATCAGATTTTAATCATCAAACGTCTCGCTGAAGTTTAAAATAAAGTTTCAGATCATTCTGTGGTTAACTGTGAACTTGGGATCTTTACTTACACTTGAAAAAGTCACTTACACTTTAAAATTCAGACCAAATTCAAGAGTTCAGTCAATAATTTAACCTGATTTTTTTTAAATTTAGTTTGTGGAGTATAATGCAAAGCTACAGTATATGTGTGAGATGTATAATTGAGAGAGTATTGATGTTTCCACGGTTGCTTCAGTTTAGGTTCTTTAAATTAAAGCTCTGTGTATCTGAATGCAGAGCTCTGTGTTTTGCAGCCATGATTACAACATGAAATCCAAGCTGTGGTTACATGACAAAGATGATGCAACATTTCAAAATGATGGCAGAGAGACAGAAACAATGGGCAAACAGAAAATACAGTCCACGAAAAGCCAAAAACTATCCAAAGTTTTAAAGCTGAAACAAAACACAACCAATGTATGCTCAGTCCAATAATACAACATGTGCAGCTTCTCAGCAGAAAGCATCCATCAGATGATTTTCCAGGTACACATTTCCTACTTCATAAAAACAATGCAGACAAAGTATGAAGAAATCAAAGGCGGGTGGAGGTTGAAGACCATCTGACAGCATCACACTCACATCTGATATCTGGACAAACATGGCTGCAAAGGCAAATCCAGAGTGGATGATGGGGAACTGTTTGTTCAGCACTGGGACATGAAGTCTCGCA
>JAPZDV010000003.1:21516488-21533372 GCA_029814665.1 Acanthurus lineatus
CATAAAACACAAGTATTTCATTTTTTTCCCACCAAATATGAATCCAGTATTTCCGAATGGGAGTCAACAGGGTATTGCTGAACATAAATAATATGGTTTCCCCCCCTCCTCCTCCCCCCTCCCCTCTGAGGCAAAGCTGGATTTTAATATCAGACTTTTGTTTGCATATGTAATGCCATCTAAGCTCATTGTGGAAAGTTCAGATTAATTTCTGAGGCTAAGATGAGGCTTGAATTATAACAGAGAGCAGAGGGGAAGCAAAGAGAGATAAAGAGGGAGAGAAACAAAGCAAAATGCAAACAAATAAAAAAAAAAGAGAGACAGACAGGCTTCGGGACACAGACGGGCATTATCGGAGGAGTATTACTGTACCTCAAAGGCTTACAGGCAAACAGCTCTGACAGCTCTTGTTACTGATAAAACAACAAACTCAGCTCGACGCCGAAGAGAAAAGGTCACATTATACAACTGGAGGTTTGGAAGGCGAGTGTTTCACCTCCGAAAGCTCGCTGGAAATGTCAGGATTTCCTTTTAAACTCAAGGAAGAGTTTTATTTTGTTTTTATGGAGGTACTTTGTCCACAACTGTTTGGACACTGAAACACCACAAGTGTGAACTGAGCAAAACAATGCTGATATTTGTGAAACAGTAAAATAAGTGATATTAATAAGCAAGTAAAACATTACTGAAGGATGTTATTAAGCCATAAGAGGAAGAATATTAACATAATCTAACTTTTTTGTGGTAGTTTTTACAATTTAAATAACATCTTAAAATGATTTTAGCTCTTTCAAATGATAGTTCTTGCATCCCAAATCCCAACTCGCTGATTGTTTACAGGCTTGAAAGTTGGTTCGCTGATTTAACCGAATCATAACTGAACTGACTGTAACTCTGGCCAGCTGTTTTCCAATCATCAATTAATGTTGCTTTATGGAAACTGACAGAACTGTTCAGACAGAAACCCTTCAAGATGGAAGAGATAAAATAAGAAAGATGAGAGCAGGAATACTGAAGGAAAATAAGGAACAACTTTAAGGAAATAAACAAACTTTCACTTCTTCATTATTTGAACCTGAGTAATAAAATGCTTTAAGATCAAAACAGGAGAATTACTGTAAGGAAAATGTAAGTGCTTCATCACAATGGGCAATAATAAAAAAGAGGTAATTGAGGAGTCATTAAAGCTTGTAAAGCCTTTAAAACCGATCTTTCTTGACCCTTAGATAAACATTTTTGCATAGTTTTTGAAGCTCAAACCTAATAAATGACATAAAAGTAAGCACAAAGATTTCATTACTCAGTTCTTATTGCTTTACCTGCTCCCCCCTTTGTGCAATAAAATGGCAAAAGTTAGAAAAAACAAAAACATAATATTTTTACCTGCTTTACTGAAGGACATAAAACAGAGGCCAAACACACAGGACAAATAAAACAAAGCCTTTGTCTTTCTGTTATTAAAGAACTCTTGGCATTTAATTCACAGAAGTGTCTTTTCTTGCTGAATACTAATTCTGATTTTGTACGTTTTTACGTTAACTGAGTTGATTATTATTCTTATTTAAACACCTATTTTTAATCATTTTTTAAAGATAAGGTCTGTTTTTTGTTTTCCAGCAGCTCAGCAGCCTTTTTTTTTCATCTTGAGCCAAACAGGTTTCTTCATAATAAAAGATGATCCCGTCTCGTGAAACACAGCAGCAATTCCCTCCGAGTTGATTAAACATGTAGCTGCTCTGTTTGCCGTGTATATCGGTTAAGGAAACAATTATTGTTTCTTTAACATAAAGCCTTTATCTTAAAAAAATTAATCTGCCTTTTGGTTTACAGTAAAGAGAACGCAGCAGTGAGTGATGGTGTCGAGCTTCATTGGTTGTTTAAAATGCTGTATTTCTTTTTAATTTTTTTTAGATATACAGTTAATTTAATGGTATGTGAGAATGTTTCATGTAGACTTGTTTCTATGTGATGTCTTTTTTTGATGTAGTTGTTCTCTTTTCCATCAGTTAATATCACATTTACTACAAGAAGTTGTAATAATAAAGAATTGTTTTACATGTGTTTATGTTTATATATTGTTATTGTATTTGACATGTTCAGTACTTTTATTGTGAAAGGTCCTGTGGTTTATGTTTTTGATGATATTGTAACAAATCAGTGCATACAAGAAATTTTGTGGAGGCTCATGCTTCCTTTGTAAAGTGTTTTTATAGCAACAAATGGATCATGACCATATGTTTTCCTTACGCTTCAAACTTTTGATTTAAGGTCTTCAGGTTCACTGTTTTGGTTCACTTCCTGTCAGGTTCAAAGGAAGGAAGAAGCAGAGTTTACTCACAGTTAGCAACGCAGATTAGAAACATCGCACCACAAAGTTCAGACTGGAGGACTGTTTCTTCTGGTGTTTCTTCAGGTGTTTCATTAGTGGATTAAGGTCAGTCTGATGTATATAACTGAAGTGTGTCAGTTGATGGTATATCATGTTTCTTCAAGCCATGAAGAAGACCAAAAAATGACGTATTTAACAGTTTGACCCCACCCTCTCCAAAGAAAATTCCCCTTGGATCCCTTTCTGACTTGTTTTCTGACCATTTTATTTACATGTTACATGTTTCCACAGCTCGTCATCACTGAAGATCTTTTTCACAACCATTTAAGGAGCATGTGGCAGAAGTTCCTCAGAAGAACCTCACGGCAGCATTTCAAGTCATTAAACATGCAGTGTTAATTGATTGCCTCGAGCAGTTGGTGGGTATCTCCGGTTCTGCATGAGTTGGCTCAGGTCCTATATGTCAAACTGAATCTTTTCACTGAACAAAAAAAAAAGAAGCAATTTCTCATCCCTGAGCAGACGTCCCTTGTGGGGTCCATCAAGGCTCATTTCTAGTCCCCATCCTTTACTCTCTTAACATGCTTTCTGTTGCTTATATGAATCAGAGTTTCTTTACTTGCTTTCGTTTTGAAGAGCAGCATTGCTGACAGGAAGAGTTGGATGTTTCAGACCTTAAACAGCAGATTTGCCTTTTTTTTGTAACTAAAAGCTGATGGCAGAAATTCTGATTGTAGTCTGACATGAAAGTTGTAGGCAAAGATGCTGTTTCAGTGTCTGCTTTTGTTCATATAACATTGATATTCTGCATGCTTCTCTTTCCCTGCCTCAAAATTGCTAACATGAATGCAACTGTTCTTAATGAAGAATGTTTTTTGACAATTTTTTCCTATTTCTCTTTCTAAAAAACGGCTTTCTTTATGCATCTTTTTCATCTTTTAAGTTCCAAGGTGTAGAGCAGGGTAATAAAATGAAATATCAGTCAAAAAATACCCCAAATTTTTACCAAATGTCTAATTGGCAGTTCCCTCTCATTATTTATTTTTTATTCCTACCAAAATCAGTAGAAACGCCACACTTCAACATGAAGGATTGCTGAGATACGTAGGCATAGATTTTTGTTGACAGCGATCTGGCTCGCTGTGGAGCCGGGCTTCTTGAGGAAACTCCAGCTGTGTTTGGCACAGAGTTCATCCTACGCTCTGAACAACGTGGGTATGAATCTGCCTCAACATGTTCGACGCTTGACACACACTCATTCCCTCCCAGCAAGCATCTGACAGACGGCAGCTACCAGGAGGAAGTTCAAAATCGACCCAGGAGAGGATTTTCATGCTGATATTATGACAAAAAAACACACACACATATTGAAGGATAAATTTACCCTGAATCACACCGATACATCACCAGTCTGATGTTCAGAGCATGAAAAGCCTTGATTTGAGATGGAGTCATGTCACTGAGGCTTCTTCTTAATGGAACCACTTTGGCTGAATGTCTGTTTCTATTTTAAGTTGTTTTTTTTCCTGCATTTCTCAGAACGACTTATAAAATCCTGGTAATGGATGACTACCTGTTATATTCAGCCGCGTGTGGACTGGTTGATAATAAAGTAACATAACAGAGAGAGCAAGCAAAGAAGAAAAAGGAGAGCTTTTCACTCAAAGTTAATGCATGATGCCATTTGGTCTCAGTCGGTGGGGAAAATGACCCCCAAACTTTAAGGTATTAAATGTATGTGCAGGAGATACGAAAGCTAAATGTAGTTTTAAAACGATCAGATTATAGCACACATATGACCCAGAGTCCTTTCCTGCCCTGTGTGCTTTATCTGCCTCTGGTCTGTCTTTAAGTCATGTTAAAGAAAACATAAATGACCCATGTCTGGGTAGTGAGGCCAAAAAATTGAAGCCAACAATTGCAAAAGCTCTTGCTGTTTGTAACATCTTACTTCGGCACTAAATTTAAGTCTTCAGAAAACAGTTTCAGTGTCATTTCTCTTTATCCACGACAAAGATGCACTGATAAAAAGCAGAGAAACAGCATTCAATGCCGTGACTTTCATACTGTGTTCACAAAGTTTAGCACCGTTGACCAACACATATTAGATTCAATCAACTAAAACCATGTCTGAGTTAAAGGATCAGTCCTGCAGTTTGTTTTCCCACCTGTCTTCTGCATTTGTAACCTTTCAGTTTTACATAACGAGTTCAGCCACAATGAATGACATCTATTGTTTTAATTTTAGTTTTGGAATTCAAAAGGTACATTTTGTCATGGTTGGTGGGTTATGGGGGTTTTTTGAGTTGAGTGATTATTCTTGTTTAGTTTTTCTCTGTTTTGTTAGTCCCTGGTCATGTTCTTGATTTAAGTTAAGTTGATTTATTGTTGTATTGTGTCTATGTTTGTCTCGTGACTTCCTGTTTTATTTTGATAGTCTCGTCTCCTTCAGATTTACTTCTTTTGTTCCTTTCCCGTCTTTTGTGTTTAATCCTAATGTGGTTCAGGTGTGTTAATTGTTCCCACCTGTGTCTCCTCATTGATGTGTGTATTTAGTCTCCGTGTGCTCGTTGTCTCTTGTCGGTTCATTTTTCCCCGTTCTTGATTCTAGTTTGACCAGGTGTCTCTGTGTTAACTTTAAATAAAGCTCACGTTTGGACATTTTGGAGTTCTGTCTGCTTTTGGGTCTAACCTTTCAGAATCCAAGTATTGACACATTTATTCTGAGAACTGAGGCAAAATGATTTCTGAACATGCTTTCAAAATGTTTGTCTTTGTTTCCCGTCTTTCCTTCTGCATCCTGACGTAAAACCAGCCACCGATAAAATGCCAACAGTGAGCATAAAGATAAGACAAAAGGACGCAGTAACCAAGTCATCCTGGCTCGGTCGCGTCATGAATCAACCTTCATAGGTGTTGTTTCTGCTGAGGAACGTAACGATCACAGGGCCGTTTGCTTTTTACTGCTGCCGATAACTTTGTTAGCCACCACAGAAGCTGACATGCCGGCTGTGGGAGGGAGCTCCAGTTCACCGGCACTGACAGAATTAATGAATTTGAATGTTTTTGTATTAAAAGCTAAGAAAAGAAAAGATGAGGGGGCAGATGGAGGAAAAAAAGGTTGATGAGGAGGAGGAAGGAGAACAGGTTGTGCACATCTTTATTTCAGTCAAACTGTTTTGTGTGAGAGGAAAGGTTGAGTTTGGCTTATTTTTAATTTCTGTCATAGATGGTGCAGCTACGGAGCAAATCTGGTGGACTGGAAGCAGCAGGCAGCCTGGATTTGGAGTGAAAAGACGGAAAAAGCAACAGATATTGAATGTTTTTATACATAGAGGCACTTTTAGTCGTCATTATGAACCAACCAGCCTGCGTAAATTGCAATTGCAATCTCTCTCTGCAGGTTTTTGCTGCTTTTGCATCCACCTTGGAAAATTCAGTCAACATGGAGTCAAATAACTAAGAAGTTAACCTTACACTGAGCGGAGATGCTTTACTAGCACTAACTTATAACGATAAGAGCTAATATACACAGCTTACATGACAAGTCTGGTGTTTTTACCTGCAAGATTCACATTTTAAGGAGTTTGTTCATACAGTAATTTGTCATGTCAGAACGTCACACAGATACAAGATAAAAGAAGTGAAAAATGCGTCCTGGTCAGAGTTCAGTCATAAATTCTTTTCACGCCACAGAGCATCTCTGCTGCTGCTTAAAAAAAAACACGAAAACACAAAAACACAACACCATGAAAAAAAAAACAGCATTGACATAGAAAAATGAAAGCCAACCTTTGGAACCACTGAAGTCTTTTTATTGAAAGTTGGAATTTGTTTTCTTGTTCAGCTCAGATTGAGTATTAACCCGACATGTTCGCTTCACGTGTTCTGTGTGTGTGTGTGTGTGTGTGCGGCATGTGTGTGTGTGCAGCGTGTATGTGTGTGTGCAGCGTGTGTGCTCTGACAATGTGATAGATTCGATACATGCAGCAATAAATCATCACTGCATCACTACTACCAGAGCACACTTTCACACACACATGCACACACACATGCACACACACATGCTACAGATGTCAACATGACATGCCAGATGTATGTGTGTGTTTGATGTTTCATGGTGTGTCCAGATGGGAATGTGCTGGAAATGATCAAGAGACGACACTGGAGGAGAGACGAGGAGAATATGGAATAAAAAAAAAAACAATGAGTGTGTTTTTGAGAAGCTGCTAACTGGAGAAAGAAAGTGAGAGACGGAAAAAAAAGAAGCTGCATAATCATCAGTCAGTCAGCAGTTTGTTAGACACGAGAGCAACATCTGTGTGTGGATGTACAAAAGACGGGAAGAGAAGGACAAGAGGATAAAGAACATGTAGAGAAAAATGTGCAGACTTGACATGGTGGATGCAATAATGGCACTCGGGTCTTTTTTGAAGAGCTTATAAACTTTTTTATCCCTTCTTGAAGTTTATGGGTGAAAAGCAGGAAGAGTTTTGGCAACAAAAAGCTGGTTTTGTGTAGTTACGTCATATTAGATTTACTTAAAAATGATCCAAAAAACTGTCAGATTTTGCTTTCGGCCGAATCTTTAGAATATTTTGAACAAAAAAACCCTTAAAATGTTTGTCAATTGATTCCTTACAGTGTATTTAGATCCCTGCAGTGGAGTTTTCCAGATTTCCAGATGTTTTGTTGGACATAAGTTCTCTCCACTCAGTTTAACGTGTTTCTGCACAAAAGCTTTTCCCCTTTTTTCAATATAAAGCTCTGAAGTTTCTCGCAGCAGTTTCTGTTTCTGTTTTTTTCTTGACATTACGCTCCTTTGAAATATTAATATTGCCAGAATGTTTTGCCACATCTTTAAATTATTAAACATGCAGTGTGCACTCGGAGCAGTAAATGTGCACACAAAAGATTCAAACCTCATGGAGACCTTTCATCAATCCCACAGTTCTTAGCTCTTAAGAGTGACTTCGCTGTGAATTTGTGTGTGTGTCATTCATCAGACTCGGGGAAACGCGGTCACACAGGTCATGGCATCTCTAGAAACGCTCGGTTAAAGATGAACTGGCTCCGGCTTTGGATTGTTTAAGATCATCTGCCTCTCCGTCTTGTTTCTGTAAAAGTCACATTTCTACAAGTTGGTGTTCTGCTTGTTTAACAGGTGTTTGATTAATTAATTGATACTACTGATTGATAACTGTCTTTAATTAGATTCAGTTTGTTACTTGTTTACTTAGTTACTTGGTTAAAAAGTTACTTCTCCAGCCTCTGTCAGACTGATTGCAAAGGAAATAGAAGCTCATAAAAAATAACACATCTCCCATCCTGATTCACACAACAGATACTTAACACTCACATACATTCATTTTTGTCTGTTTAAACGCATGAAATGTTGAGTTCAAGACTGATTAAAGACCATAAACAGTTTATAAAAGATTTAAAAATGATCCAGAGGTACCCTTAAAATCCTGACAGCTCGGATGATGATTGGTTGTCCTTGACCTGCTTCTGTCTTTTTAAAGGCCTTGGCTTTTATTTAACCCTGTTGCTGGTGGAGGCTGTTAAAGGCGACATAAGATTTGCTTTTGAAGAGACATCAGCTTATGCTAATTGGCCTCATTAGAGAGGGTGACCTTTTTATAAAAGGGTGCGTTGTTCCCCTTAAATAAAAAAAAAAATCCACATCGCTGCAATTTCGGTCTTTGATTACCTTTTTAAATTTAATCAAAAGTTCACCTTACCAGTGATGTGCTAACTTAGTGTCATAACCTAGAGCCTATTTTTCTCTTTTGTTTTCGGCTTCTATAATTTTTTTATATGAGGTTTATTTTATTGAAGCCCACATTTCTCTGTAAACAGCAGAGCACTGGTCTGTTTTAATAAACCCAGTCAAAGGAATGAGGTCCATGCTTTGAAGGAACAAAGCTGCCATGAAAAACCTGCACCTTCCTCTGCAGAGAGAGTGATTGACTTCCTGTGGATTAGCACCCATAATACATCAAGGCGCAGAGCTCGTTCCGTCTGCACAACAATAGTCCTGGTATAATGAACCCTGATTCCCTCTGGTATCTGCACAAAGATCTTGACGTATGTAACCGATATCTTGAATACAAAATGAGTATTTGATTTAATAATTCAATCATCGCGGCTTACATTAAATATTGACTCTCTTTTTTTTTTTTACATGCATGAAGCCTTACACTCACTCTGCCTGTCAACATCATGGTATTTCTCATGATATTCAGTGTGTTCATTGCAGCTTTAAATGTCTTCGATGGAGCGTAAATTTGCAGAGTTGCGGCTTCTTTGCTGCCCCATAATCTCTCCTTCTTAATGTGAAGCGATTACAGTCAAAAATGAGAAGCATCTTCCCCGTGGAAACAACGGAGAAAGCAGATATTAAGCCACCAGGCAGACTGATGCTTAACATGTTTCACGCAGCGGTGTGTTCATTCAAAGAGACAGATTGTGACTTGCTTTATACACTGAACACCATCACTGCAACATGCATGCCACTGCAGGATTAATTCAAACAAGAGGAAGTATTAAACAGAACACAGATATCACGCAAAGTGTAAGCTATTCTTACACCAGAATCTGAGTTTATACAGTCAAACATGTGAGGCAGTTTATCTTTTGCATTATGCACACAGCTTGATTTAGGATTTTGTAAATTTTGCAAAAGAATATTCTGAATTTTCAGAACTTTCTCTTGTGATCATGACAAACCTCGAGAATGCAAACTTGGAAAATGTAGCATACAAAGTCAAATTTTGTGTACATTCATTGTGTCAAAGTTAAAACAAACCTGAAAAAATCTAAAATCGATAAAAGCTCAAATCACTAAAAGCTTAAAAAAAGAATTAAAAAAAAGAAATCTATCTCTGCAGTGGTGAAGAACACAGTTAGACAGAGGTGGTGATGGTTGGTTAAGAAACAGGAGATTGGAAGAAAGAAGAAAAATTCAGATCTATGAAAAGAAGAAAAAGAGGAGAAAAGGTTAATGAACACTATTCTTGGATAATGGTCGCTGGATTCCCTACAGGAACATTTTTTAACCCTACATTTTCCAAATCAAATGTTTTTTTTTTGCACAAAACCGGCACTTCAAAGAGACATAACTGGAATACACCGAGTTTAAGATATTCAGTGTGGAGCTTTTTCTAAATATAGACCTGTCTCATTCAAAGGCCTCGTGCGAGCAGCCATCAGTGCTACCTGTTACTGAGGAGCTTCACACAGCTAATGAGCTTTCAGCACAGACGTGGGAACTCAGATCCAGTTTATTTCTAAGCGTTTAAATTATTTATATGAAAAAAAAAATCTCATTTGAAAGCAGATGAACATTAATCTAAAAATTAAACATTTTTGGAAACTGTCTCCTCTGCAAGCAGCACATTTGTAATGTTAGCCTTCAGCCAACACCTGCTTTTTTTCATTTCTCTCATTTTTTATTGTACCAACAGTTTCTTTTGGTTCTAAGTTGTTGGAAAATATTTCATACAAACACGAGATAAAACATAACAATCAGAAATAAAAAGAGACATTTATGTCTTTTAAACACATTTATTTTGTGCGACACTGATGTTAAGAGGAGATTCTCATGTTTTAATAAATCTGACATTGTGTTCTTGTTTAAAACAGAAAAAAAAATCTAATGAATCTTCATATTACAGACATGTGACTGCCGGTGGCTCCAGAGCCGCCGTGTAAACATTGCTCCTCTGTTTTGCATGAGCGTCGTGTCGATATCAGACCGAACTGCAGAGATTTACAGCCCGTGATTAGCTGATGAATGAGGAGCAGAGCTGCAGAACTAAAAGCCCCCCAGCTAACTGGAAGAGTCAAGATAATCACATACGCGTAGCCGTTTAATATCAATACAGCGCGTATGAATTTCCTCATCCGGAAAAACAAACAGAAATGATGAATTGAGGAAAGAATTACCATTAGAGGCATTAAATGTAAAAATTCACTGAATAATTCAAGCTGTTTTTTTTTCTTGGAGGAAGTCACAGTATCTCTGTGATTAAAGAAGTTGTATATGAGACACATTTTAGGTGTTAATATGTGTGCAGATCAGGGCTTTAAAGTAATTAGAAAACCCTTTGAGTCTTACTGTTTTCACAGCTCACATCACTTTTATTTAATGCATCTTAGCCAAAAATGAGGTGGGAGTTGAGTGTCTTTGCTGAAGCTTTCTTCCTTAAAAAATGTGCACGCAGATTTGTTAGAAAACACGTTTGAGATCTGCTGACAACAGAATCAGAGGTGACACCTGAAACACCAACAGCTTTTCACTTATCCTCCACCCGATTCTAAGTGTTATTTGTTATCTGACTGTGTTTCATTAAATTATATCAGTGTTTACAGAATTTACTCTGTTTTACTCATTTTTTAGTCACATTCAGTCTCTTTCTTGTGTTATTGAAGCAAATTATATGTGTATCACTGCTGATTAGAAGGGAATTGCAGACTCTAATCCTCTTTTTTATTTATTTACAGTCAAACTACCAGTTTTAAGATGGGTTTTAAACTTAATCTCAGTTTAGTTTTGCTCTTCAAAATGCTGAACAAGAAAACGTATATTTGGAGGATATGTTGCTCTTTCTCACTGCAAACATGAATTCATTTTTCCTGACTTAAATGCAGAGTTTGCTCCGACCCAACATCTGTGATATGCATTGCAAAAATGACTGAACATATGTTTTAAACAAAACCTGCAGGTATATTATCTGCCAACTTTTGACATGATAAAGATTCACACATTACTCTAAATGCACCTCAGCACTAATGAATTCAGCATTCAGCGAGGGCACAAAGTTGGTTTATTTAGAAAAACTTTATTTTTTTTTGCCCTTTTTCACTCCAGCTCAACTCACAGCTGTGTGACCAGCTGGTAATTCTACAAATCCATACTTCTTGGCCTTTTGTGTTCGTAATCGATGTGGCACGTCTGTTGTTCCCTGTCTAAAGATGTGGATGTTGCACATGCTGTTCTCTCCTCTCGCTGACAGAAAACAACATGCCTGCACCTCCACCTCTGCATGCAAGAGTTACCAAGTGAAACGAGCTTCACTTTCAGCAGCTCTGGTTCTGGAAGTTAAGCTCCTGTTCCTTGGATGGGCGTGAAACTGTCCTGGTTGAGTCTGAAGTGCCGGTCGAACCCCAAACTGAAGCATCAGTTTTTCTTAACTCTGTAATTTGAGCTAATGGCTAAAGATTACAGAGCTCAGAAAACTGGGGTTGAGATAAATCCATTTTTGAGCTCTGAGTCAATTTTTTGATGAATTTGTTCTGAATACAGGTCAGATTTTGGTTCTTATACCCCTGAAAAACACGTTCTCCATTACAACAGCAGCTAAAACTCATGGGTATTATAGATTGAAGAGCTGAAATATCACTTCTCATAAATGAATTATAAGCTACTAAACCTGATAGCCATTAAATAAGGCCTGTATGAATGAATGTGACATGTTGGGACATGAATTTTCTTTGGGATGAATAAAGTTTTTTTTTTCTTATTTATTGTTTAAAGAAAATAAATGAGATGAAAATGCAGAACAGCACTTTTGGAAGAAGTAGCTCCTCCTTCTTCATATCCTAAAACAGGCTTGAAACTGAGTCATTTTCTTTTTCTTTACTAGTCTTTTTATTTTTACCTTCACTTATGGTGTACTTTTATTTTGAAAATCTTTCTTTTTGTAGATAGATTTTAGGTTAAGGTGGTATTTCAAATCAATTTCTCAATGGAAAACATCTCCAGCAGAACTGTGAATATCGTGAACTTCCACTTCTCCTGCACTTCAGCACTCTGATCTCCTGCTAATGTCGAATGATTGAAGCTCTTCTTTCTCCTCATTCCAGCACGGACTGCACCTTCACACAGGTACATGTTTATTCTGCTGAGGGAGAAGAAAGGTTCAGAGCTTCTGGGTTCCAAAAGGCAAAAAAAAAGGCATCAGTATTCCTTATGAACACCCAAATATGAAGAGCAGAGGTATATGTTTTAATTAGCCAGCGATGAGGACTGAGGGTAATATGTTCTAATTAGGCAGCAATCAACACAGAGAGCATTATATGATTAGATTAGCTATTTCTGACAATTGAAGGTGCTATATGTTTTAATTAGCCAGCAATGGAAGGCTGAGGATATATGTTTTAATTAGCACCGTCTCCCGTGGTCTTTAGGCCTGGGGGCTTAAACATTAGGTAGTGTTAATCAAACCTGCAGAAATGAGACTAATTGTTTTCATACAGCGGTTCTCCTGTGGCACGACAGAAATAATTCTTTCACATCGTGCATCTTTTTTTTTTCCTTTTTTTTTTTTTTTAGTAGTGAGAGCTGGATACAAGCAGCATCGAGGTGGCCTACTTTCATCTGCTCCCAGGTGACCTGTGGGCTTCGGCAGGTATGAATGCAACTGCATCCCATATAAAATTAAAACTGTTGCATCCTGTTTGGATTTTTTTTTTTTTTTTTGCACAGGAACGGAAACATTTGCACTTGTAACTTTGTGTTTTCCCAAAATATCAAGATGGTTCCTCTGCCTCTCAACACAATCAAACAGTCTTTTATCCTGGAATAAATTTTAATTATTTATCCGTCTGCTGAGTTGCTCACAAGACAACCTGAAAAAAAAAAAAAAAAGGTGAAAGACTCACATACGATATTTGAACTCCTACGAAAAAAAGGATGTTCTAAAAAAACAAATCTGAGAGAATTTAATAGGTTTTATTACACTGTCAGACACATTTGTAACTTTGTTGTGACTAATTTTCTTAAATGCTGTAAAATCCAGTTTGATGATGTGGTGCAACAGGATGCTGGTGGTGTTTTTGCTGATGGTGATACTTTTCACACTGATTCTGCTGTCAAAGCTCCACACCAGAACAAAAGGGTGTTTACATGATGACATGAAGGTGCAGCAAAAACTCTGCGGTGTGATTTTTCAAGCAGTGATTCTGTGGTTCATGGTACATCATTTTAAACACTAATGAACACAAGTTTAGTCCAGCTATTGTTTTATAGAAATAAAAAAACATTAAAGCTAAAGTAGATGGTCTGAATGTGATTTCTATGAGAAGTTAAACTGAGGCAGCAGGTGTTTTTTTGTTTTCCACTCAGGTAAAAACTTCATCAAAGCATTTTTTTTGTACCTTTTCAACTCTGTCTGTTTAATTAGATCAGAAACCTCAGTCTCTGACTCTGTGTGTGTGCGTGTGTGTGTGTGTGTGTGAGTGTGTAAAGTATTGTTTGGTCATACATGGCTGCTCTTTAACAGGGGAGTGTTGTAGGGTTGATGGGTTCCAGAGACAGGCTCTCTGTCTAACACACAAACACACACACACACACACATGCACACGCGCACACGCACACACACGCGCACACACACTTTCTCTATGTTATTTTCTCTCCTGCCCAGCCTGTTAAATTGATGTCACCTCTGCTCAGCCATATGGCTTGCTTGCTATAAGGTGTGTTGTGGCTGCTGGAGAGAAAATGGACAGAGAACAACGTTCAAGCTGAAAAAGGACAGAAAGAAGACAGAAAGATGGAGAGAGACAGGAAAATATAAAAATATAGAGGAGCAGAAAGAGAGAAAAAGATGAAAAAAAATGAAAGACATAAGATAAAACATGTAGGCAGGTTCTTGTCCTCAATACAGAAAGCAAACACCTTTTTTTTCTCTGAATTTTTCAGCATCATTGGCATGTGTGAAGGTATTCATGTGTGTGTGTGTGCCATATTTTCCTTTTAAGAATAATCTGAATGGAGATCTTTATTCACAAAAAGTAATCATGTTTTGAAAAGTTTCCTCCTTGAAGCCTTACAGATGGAGCTCTGTTGAAGAATAAACAGCTGGGAGATTAAATCCAGCCTTTGTGTCGCAGCAGCCTATCAGGCGGATTCGTTGCATCTCCTTGAACTGCAAAAAGGTCTCAGCGCAGTGCGTTTTGATGGCAGGTAGAAATGAAAAATGACAGGTCCCATCAGCTGTCACTAACCAACATTAATGCCATGAGACTAACTCGATAACACTCAATAAAACTTTGCTCGTCACATTTTCTTCATGTCACGTCAGTGGATCATTCATGGGTTCATATGTTTGAATGTATTTATTGTTTACTCTTTGTATTGATCATATTTGACACAAATCTTCCTCTCAGTAAGAAGTTCTGTCTCATCTCACATTCAAGTGGTGAATAGTAATAAAGCTTTCAATCAAAACTCTTTAAATCTACAGATTTGAACTGGATTACTTGAGTCTTAGCTGATTTTAATTTTGGTATAATTCAAAAGTTGAATATTAAACAGCCTTTGGGATATTTAATGAGCAGACAAAATTCATATAAGACAAAAAGGGCTCAGAGAAAAGCCACATGCTTTCCTCTTGTTGTTTTCAGTTCCCAAAAGTATCTTGTGCTTCAAAATTAAATACTCACATCTTTGTTTAAGTAAAAAAAAACACCTGGATGTCTGTGTTTTGACTGTTTATTCACTCTGTCTGGTGTCTGACTGGATTTCTGGCCCCTGAAGTCAAACTCAGCTGGTCTGTGATCAGTCTACTGATGTGCATATTGTATGTTTAGCAAACACAGTTTTAAAGTCAGTGAAAGAAAAGTCAGATCTTTTGTGTCTTTGTGTCATTTATTTCTTAATGTTCACCAAATTTATGTCAAAAAATATTTCAAGACCCTTTTTCAAATCAAAATTCCTTTTGTTGTTCTTCCTGTAAAACATTCTTGTGAAGGAATCTTATAAAGGACTCACATAAGACTTGCCAGCATTTGCCTATTTATCCCATCATCAATGATTTTGAGTGTCTAACCCCACCCATTACACAAAGCAGTGCTTGACATTTAGCTTGTGGATACTTGAAGTAAGCAGACTGATATAGTGGATCACAGCCAAGTGTTTACATCTGATGAGGCAAAAAGTTTTCTTACATTTGAGTAGAAATAAGTCCCTGGTTGTGGATAAATTGTTGATTTGAGCCTCTTCTTCCTGAATTAACAGTGATTGTTAAGGAGGTGTGTGTTGATGCTAACAGTGCTCCACATCATTATCCTGCTGCCATTTTCACTGCCAACTTTAAATGACTCTTCCTGCTGCGACTATAACTCGGCCACATTTGTCATTTCGCTCTGAAACACACTGATTAAGATGCTCTGCCTTACATTTCACTTTGAGGAAGTAAAATTAAAGCCACGAACTGCAGCTTGTTGCTGCGTGTTCCTAATTTCGTCTCGTCCACTTTCTCCTCTATATGGCTGCATGAGGCGCGTTGCCTTCGCTGACATTGTGCTCTTTTCATAAAGGTTAATGAGACCAGGCTAATGTGCCGTCAGTACATTGTGCCTGTGATCATTTTATATACTCAGAGCTCACCGAGCAGCAGTCTTTTTATGCTGTTAGTTTGAAATGTTACATAAGTATTACAGCAGGAAAGGCCTTTTAAAAAATGTTCACATGTTGCAGAGTTAAAATTAACTCCACTGTCCCCTGAAGAAATGTTAGCTAGCTGCATCATCGGCCAGATATCTGCGTTGCCAGTTGCTCCGTTTGGAGACTTTCTTCTCATTAAAAAGCTGTAAGAGATAATTTATAGTGTTATACTTGAATAATTCACTACCATATGATTTACTTTGTTTGTGGCCTAAAATTTAGAGTCTAAACGAGACAAGGGATTAAAACTGAATGGAGAAATAATAGCTGGTTGGCAGCTTCTATCTGTGGTGACATTAAAGTAAAAAAAAAAACAAACAGAATTTTTAATAGACACCATTGTGTTGCCGTACATGACACTGCCAAATGAAACTAATAGTAATAGGTATGCAAAAGGCTGCTAATAGTAATAATTTTGGATAAAAGAAAGACAACAGATGTCCCTTTATTCATTAGCAGTGGACACAAACGATGACAAATGACGGTGGTTGTGGTATTATCCGTGTCAGCCAACCCTGTTGCTCTGTTCAGGGTGTAATAGCAGGGGATAATAGCTTCTCAATTATTCATATTGCCCCTGCGCTCTATTGAGAATACTGTCACACAGCCACTATATGTCTTGATCTAATTAGCTGGAGTTGAGATGGAGTGGGAGGAAGGGAAAAGAGTGGATGGAGGGTTGGAAATTTAGGGAAGGGAGAACTGCAGGAAAGAGAGAGAGAGAGGAGGGAGAGAGAGCACAGGGAAGAGGAAAGAAATGTGAAAAAGTGAGGAAACTGAATTGTGGAAGTTGTTTTGCCTGGAAGCTTTGTAAACACTCTTCAAACGGCGTTTGTTGTAGAGTATTTCCTGAGTCTACGGAAGTCTCTCTGCATGACTTCTAGTTTATTTAGATTGTGTGTGTGTGTGTGTGTGTGTGTGTGTGTGTGTGTGTTTGTGTTCATATATAGGCTAAGTCTCTAGTGAGTTGTGACTTAATTTAATCATCATGTGAAAATCAGATGTTTTTTGTTTGACTGTCTCCTCCTGAGTTCCTGCGTCACAAACTCTGCGAGTCAAACCGACAGACCAGCAACAACTGAGAACAAATCAAACTGCATTT
>JAPZDV010000003.1:21533472-21555494 GCA_029814665.1 Acanthurus lineatus
TTAGAGTTTTTCCTGAGTCTACGGCTGTCTCTCTGCCTGACTTATATTTTCTTTAGATTGTGTGTGTGTGTGTGTGTGTGTGTGTGTGTGTGTGTGTGTGTGTGTGTGTGTTTGTGTTCATATATAGGCTAAGTCTCTGGTGAGTTGTGACTTAATTTAATCATCATGTGAAAATCAGATGTTTTTTTGTTTGATTGTCTCCTCCTGAGTTCCTGCGTCACAAACTCTGCGAGTCAAAGCGACAGACCAGCAACGACTGAGAACAAATCAAACTGCATTTTTAATCAGTTTTAATCATTTTATTCTTGGTCTATATGTTTGATAAGTTCCTAAGAAACCAGGAAGTACCTTCTGCAATTTTTCTGCTCTTGTAAATTGGTGTTAAAATGTTGCATATGACACCTTTACGAAGGTGCTAAAAGGTGCTATGTTAAACATTTTAACACCAATCACAGGAAAACTCTTCACTTCAACTCTCACGTCTTTGTTCAAGTGCAGCTTGAGTTGTGATGCTTCAAAACTTGCAGTACAGTGTTAATAAAGAACACATTTGCCATTGCAGCCAGTATATCTGTTTCTCAGGTTGACTGGTTTCAAGCAGTTTCATGTCTTCCAGTCTGCAGTCATCACTTTGAAATACTCCTTCTTACTAGCACAACATAACCTAGAAATTAACTCTGAACATACAGTACATTCTACTATTTTTTTGTCTATATAGAAACTGTAGCCTGCCGTTATTTGTGCTTCACATATAAAACCTTTAAATTAGAGAAAGCCTGTCAGTGTTGCACCACTATTAGGTCAAGCTATCAAATAGCTCACCCTGCTTTTGTCTTTCGAGTGCCAAATCTCCAACACAGACAAAGAGCTGGTTCACATTGATCTGAACTGTTATTCTGTTATGAGTACAGACGTCTCGTTCTTGTAAGTTCAGTGGAAACGGAGCCGACACACGGAGATGCCCCGTATCTGCTTCATCTTAACCACATCTGACAGGTGGAAGGCACCCTGCTGTCAGTTGTGAGACAATATTAGCCCTCACTCTTCAAAACAAGCACGAATCAGGTCTTGAAATACATTAAAAAATAATAAAATAAGGGAAAAATGAGCTGTTATGAAAGCATCTATATATACACACGGGGGTGTCGGTGTGGGCTGATAACAGGCTGCGACTGATTTTAAAACAAAGAAAGGAATGAAAAAAGGTAAACAGGACATAATCAAATGCAAACACAAGGAATTGGGTGAGAAGAGGCTTGACAGGAATCTTCACTTCCAAAATAAAAACTTTACATAAAACAAAGTAAAGGAGCTGAAAAGAAAAAAAGCGGCGCACAGACTTCTTCTGCATTACTGAGAGATGAAAATGAAACCAGAGATCTTATTTGTCAGTCAAGCCGGAGTCTTCACCAGTGTTTCCCCCCTTTTTTGAATCGTCTTTCTGTGCATTTCTGTGTTCACTGCACAACACCAAATGCCTGTTAAATGAGCGGGGCGGTTACATTAGACTCACAGATTTCCATTCTTTTCCATTGCATTGTATTGTGTCCTATTCCGAGCCCTCAGTCCCTGCTGATAAATGAAGTGGCCAGTCAGGTTATGCTAATTGATGTCTCCTCCTTTTGCTTCCTTCCTCTTTTCTCCAAAGTTCAATTACACTCATCCACTGCCATCCATCACTGGAATGAAGCTGGCTGTGGGGCTAAATTAAATGTGCCAATTTCAATTAGCCAGCGCGAGGCAGTGCAGGGGACAGAGGTGACTGTGGTGGAAATTGGTTAGTGGAGGGGATTCAAAAATAGGGGTGGTGGTGGAAGGAGGGATGGCAGCGTTTTTGGGGTGTTTGTGAGGCAGAAATGCTCTGAAAACTATACCACTCTGTTTATTCTTATGTTTATCTCCAGCTGTCCAGCTGTTTAGGACGAGACATCTGTTTAGGAATGAATGTTTGTCCCTCTAAAAAAAGCGTAGAGCTGCTTTTTTTGTTCCAGGAACGTCCTGTTAGCTGAACTTTCAGTGTCACGTTGCATTGTGGGATAGATTACAGCGTCACATCAGAGAAGAGTTCACCCCACTGCATCGTAATGCTGATGTTTTTAAACGGAACAACAAATGTTTGAGAAGCTACGCAGAATAAATGTAATCTGATTGTTTCAGCGAACAAGTTTGCAGTTCACAAAAAAACACAGAAAAACAAAAAAATGATGTATAGCTGACGAGAAAATGTGGTTTACAGGGAAAAAGGAACCACATCTTGCTTCTTCAGACCTCATCATCTAAAGAATAGTGATCAGCTTTATCTGCAAACAGGTGAACGCAGAGCAAAACAAGCCTGTGAGTTCAATCCTGATTCTTATGACATGCTCATTTGTTTTCCTGTGAAGCCCTTTAATTTATATAAGGACTCTCTAAACTGGCACTAATTCATCATCTGCAGAAGCATCATACAAAGGAATGTGCTAAAAAATCTACATGAATAAAACAGAACAAACAGCAGAGGCGACAACATGCTGGAAGACTAGAAGAAGCGTGAGAAACCCCGGACGAGAACGAAGTAAAGCTGACAGGGATGAAAACTTATGGAAGTTATTGTGGTGACCGACTCATTTCCAAGATGTTTCTTTGCTTAATTGAACGTCTCAAGCTTCACTTCGTGATGCCAAACCAACAGTATGTAAGTCGTCCCGCATCTTTGCACGCTTGCGAATTCTTCTCAAAATGTTCGGAAAATGATGCTGTGGTCGTTTTAAAAGTTGACATATGGAGCTCAAACATGCGTCCTGTCATCAAGTTCAGCACCATATGATAGTTTCAAACGGCTCTGAACTGCAGAAAGGAGTCTTAAAGCTGAACAGCTCCATGTTTTACAGGAGATCAATTCTGGATTTAAAGAGTAAAGTGCATGCAAATGACAATTAGAGTTGCATATCAGTGGCTAATTAAATCATGTAGATGTACATGTAGATGGTTGACAAATGCAAGACTTTAATTACATGAGATTTTCTTGTATTCTGTATCTTTAAATGAATATTTTTCACAGGCTAAAATAACATTATTGGGAAAAATGGTGACAAAACTGCAGTTTATAGAGTGAGTGTCACATTGTGTTTATTACGACGGTAAAAGAGAAGATAAAAATCAAAAAGTCTAAAGGATCTTCAGATTATATTTTCAAATATGTCGGGCAGGAAGCACCTCGTTGCTTCAGACCTCGATAATAAATTCTCCTCACATGTTGAAAAGGTGTAGCCGGTGCAACCCGGATCCCATCCAAAAATAAAATAAAACTGTCTTCACCTCGGCTTCACGCGTGTTGTCAGAGCAGCTTGTTTAATAAGCAGCAAGCCAAAGACGTTTCTTTGTTACCAGCTTGTTATTAAAGCTGCAGCGGCATGACGACAACAATCAGAGGAGTTTCTTTGTGTTGCTGTTCAAGCGCCTCTCACATGATAACTAGAGCTCTCTGGGCACCAGACAGGAACGGCTGATAAATAATCTCCTCTTTACTGAGGACTGGCAGACAGCAGGGCGGAAGAGAAATAATAATTTCACCCCCTTTTTTCTCTCAGTATCCTCTGCAATGGACCAGGTTTTCGCCATAGCCACCCCCCCCCCTCCTCCCTCCCTCAGGCTGAAACGGGCTGATACTTTACAGAGAAGTGATTTCAAACTTTTAAACGGTTTCTCTGTGACTTGTATATCCTCTAATTGTTATTCATAGCTCTGTCGAGAGAGGAGGAGGAGAGGGAGAAGAGAGAATGAGAGAAGGAGAGGGGGAAATGTCGAGGACAGACGTTGGAGAGGAGGGAAGGAGATAGGAAGGAGAGAGAGGAGAGAAAAGGAGGGCAGATGGGCGGACAGAAGAGATGAAATAGAGGAGAAGATGAGAGGAGAAGAAATGAAAATGGAGAGTCTCAGCTGGTGAGGAGGAGGCAGAGAAAGAAGAGGGAAGAAGAGAGAAGGACAGAGAAAGAAAAGTAATGACAAAACAGGATAAAAACAAGAGAGAAAACACTCTTCATTTTTTTCTCATTTATTCTAATTACGACTCTCTGAGCCTTGAGTCCTCAGCACACACACACACACAAACAGGCAGGAGTGTGTTACCTGTGAAACTGAAGTCTGATCAAGATTTCATGATGGCGATGAAGAGATGAAGGTCTCATTCAAAGAAAATACAAGCAGGGAGAGGAATTTATATGATTTTTAAGATTTTATATCATCATTAAATCATCTGATCAGTGTGAATCGTATTAATTCTGTCAGTTTTAGTCCTGCAGGCTGTGACCTGAGAGCTGTTTGTCTCTCATGTCATCCATTTTAAATGACATTTATGCAGCATTTATTTCCATTAAGGTCTTCAAAAACAACAGACAATAAATCAGCTTTCTGCATAAAGCCCTAAAGTTATTATTACATTAAAGAGAGGCTTTTTTTTTCTTGGGTTACAGACGTTCTGCTCATTTGAAAGCAGGCTCACTATTGAGGAGAATATCTGAATTATTAATGCAGATTAAGTCCATGTTGTATAGAATTTACCAGAAATGATCATTAGACAGATATTAAACTGCACTTTTGTCATCTTTCTATGTGAAATGAAGCTAAAATTTACCTGAATTATCTTCTGCAATGACACCTGTTTGTTACAAGTTTCCAGCAGGTCGAAGTTTGTCATCTTTATTTTGCATTTTCACGCCAGGAAACCTGAACAACCACCAATATTTTCACCTAATCTTAATCTGTGGTTAAAACTCTGAGAGAGTCTGCGTTATGCGACCTGCTTTTCTGACGTTAGCACGTTTAAAGAGCATGACGACTTAGTTTCCTTTTCCAACAGATGTTTGCCAGACACACTGTTATGATGATGATGAATAATTCAGAGAGCTCTAAAGGTGTTACAGAAATCTGTTGTCAAACAATGTTAGCTAAACAGTGTCTAATCTGGATCCCGACGGTCTTAATAAACTGTTTATCTGTGTCTTAAGAGCCCTGACTGAAATGATAACTAACCTCTAAATGAAGAGATGAAGGAATCATCATAAATATTCAAAACGAAAAGTCACAAGAAAGGAGAAGAAACTGTCTGCTGACTGGCTCCACTCAAGCTATCTGGGAATTTAATTTGATTCTTTTGCAAAATAAGAAAAGAACATTGAATCCATAATCTCATTTCCTCACTTAAATCACTGGCTTCACAACATCCTCTTTAAGCACCAGATTCATGTCTCCAGGATAAAAGTCTAAGCCCATCATTTGTTCTGCTACCAAACCTGCAAAAACACGGCCTGACAGGAAGCTCAGGCAGGTAAAGATCCGTTTGCATGGATATGAGCGGCTGTGTTAGTCAGTTAACAGGAGTGAAATGAGTTAATTGAATCTCATCTCAAACAGCCTCATGTGAAAGAAAACTAATCCAGGAATTTGCATTGAATCTCTCTCTTTCTGTAAATACAGAATGTAACTTGTTTGCTCCATCATTGAGCATTAAACCCTCAGAGTTATTTCAAGGTCACATGTATCAGTTTGTGAACGTTTTAATATGAAAATATTGTGCTGAAACATTTTCTTTGGTTTAATATTTTAAAATCCATTACTATTTTGCATCATTCTCTTTATGCATGTAAGAAAAGGCGACTATCAGAGATATATTTGCAGAAAATAGCATGAATCAAGATGTTTTCACACGCTGGCTGACATGTTTGAAGACTGACTAGAAGCTGTTGTCTAAATCTAAACCAGTGCAAATCAAACATGAGTGACACTGAATATAAATCAGAACCAAATGACTTATTAATGCACAGTCAACTCTCACGCTCCTCCATTCAGAGCGTAGTTTTTATTCATTCTGAAGTTTTTCTCTGACAAATCAATTAGCAATGTCTTAACTGCAGTTACTGTGTGCCTGAAGCTTCAATTATGCACCTTAGTATAACCTGTCACATCAAACCCTCTAGAGACATCATCGTGTGCTCAATTAATCTCTGCAGCCAAAGGAACGTTTTTCTTTCTCTTTATGGCTGAAACATGTGGCGTACGGCGAGGAGAAACACTGTGGGGTTTAAATTTGACCTTTCGGTGTCACTGAGGGGAAAATTCTGCCAGTCTGAGGCAAAAATAAATAATTAAAAATGGTTTGTTTTCTTCGCAGAGTCACAAAAAAACAAAACAAAACATGACTTGTTCAAAAGGACAGCAAGGTCACAAGCAAAGGGCAGCTAATGAGGCTGGACTCTGCACTTATAAAAAGACACTTCTGCTCTTGACAATATATAAAACCAGACAGGAAAAGCAATAAGTGATAACTCAGTTTTATAATTTTATGTAAAGACTTATTTTTGACATCTTACTATTAATTAAATTAATAATAATAATAATAAGATTAGGTGATGCCAAAAGACAAAAACAGATGAGATTTTTTTAGAATAGTGTTTTTAATTATTATTCATGCAAAAGCTTTAAATAATATTTGATTCTCAAATATTGACTCAACATTATCTTGACTAAGGATTTCAAAATAAACCTGATATAACAAGTGCAAATTTTACTCAGATCTTCTTGACAGTTTTGTGACTTTGATTGAGATTTTGAGTCGAACCTGTGAGTGTTTGTTAAAGTAGCTGTATGAGTTTCTCTGTTAACCTTAGGGAACCAGCTTCCTTTAATAGACTTGAACTGACATGCAAAGTAAAGCCTGCATATGTGATGACAATGATATGTCTAATCCCACATAATCCCACATGAATATTCTAATCCTACAGAAATCATTAGTGTGTTTTGACACACTCTCGTCTGACCTTTGTGTGTTTTTCACAGGGTCAAACAGTTACACCAGCGGCAGCATAAAACCAGCACCAGTCAACAGTTTAGCATGTTTTTGCTGCACAGTTTGTGTTGTGATGTGGCGTGTCCCCGGTTTGCCATAAAAACCTCCAGTAAATTATTTTGCCATCTGGATGACTGATTGGAGTTACTGGTGTGTACTGGCAAAACCAAATTACCAGTCTCCCCTGGTAATAACTGATAACCAGATAGAGCTTCAGCCTGCATTTATGGGTAATCATTAGACGTAAAGCAACTCTGTGTGCTAAAGGTGATGTGAAAATTACGAACGCATGACCAAAGAATGTGACATGAAGCACCGCGGGGAAGATGAATGAATGAATAAAGGAGCGATGCACGAGAAATATACTGAGATATTAAAAACAAGAGCAGTAATGATACAGTTCTCTTTCTTTCTACACGACTGGCTGGCTGGCTGGCTGGTTGTCACCCTATTCTTTAATCTGTTTAGGGTCTAATTGTGAGTAATGACGCTATTGGCTGATATGGCTTGTAGCTCAGCCAGCCCCTCTGTGCCCACTCTGCATATCTAACCCATCTGTGCACCACGCGCAGCCACAGCAGAGCCTTCACCAGTACACACACCAGAGCGACCGTCATGCCCACAAACACCCACACAGAAAACACAGCGGCTCTGCACATGCACACACAAACATATCACTGCAGGAGTCTTCCTCTGTTCACACACACACACACACACACACTTCTGAGCAATCATCAGCTTTAGCACGTTGGCTAACCAGCAAAGAGGATTCATAACACACCAAATTAGCTTTAGATTTGCAATAAAAGATCAGTTCATTAAAAATGCATTAAATATGAGCGGGTTCACTTGATGCTAAATGGAAGGACCGACTCTCTTTTCTGCCCCCCCTTTTATATTCTCTCTCTCCTCCTCTTCTCCTCATGTGATTTCTGCATTTTTGCCACCTGCAGCATCGCATCTCAAACGACTGTAATATCTTCTTTTTGTGTCAGAATCAGTGTGGCGTGTAACTCTGATGGTTCGCCAGCATCCGTTCAGCCTCGCCATCCAGGGGAGACTCTTTCACTTGGACCCAGTTGTTGATCAGACGGGTTTGGGTGCAAACCGGTAACACACATTACTGTTTCATAACGGATTCAGTCAGATCAGTCAAATATGTCTGAGATATGAGACAGTCTGGCTCTGGCTCCGTTTTATTTTAATACATTGGATACAGACACACTGTTGTTGTATTTTTCTAAATATCAGCCGAATGTACTTTGGTCTGTGTCTGCACTGCTTTTCTCTGTTCTGCCTTCCATTACAGCCGCTTCGCTTCCAGACTACAGCGCCAAGACATTCTTATCAAAATAAAATTCCAATAGAAAAATATGAATAAATAAAACATTAGTTTGTGGTTTCAGACCCGTCACCTAATGCATGCCGGTGTGATGCGACGATAGAAGTCACAATGAAAGAAGAAAAGTAACTGCTGGTTTGAAAACTATTTGATTTCTGAGCAGACAGATAGACAATATGTGTGCCGGATTATGTGAGAAAGAAGAAGAAGAAGAAGAAGAATTTGAGACGAGTTGTTTGCACACCTATTGTTATCTCTGAACACGAGTCAGTGGGAAACAACGAGGTTACAGCCACAAAGTTGCAAATAAACTTCTGAATGCTGAGATACTGTGGAGGGAAAATTTACAGACAGATACAAAGACACAGAGCATTAACGAGGTTTTGTCTGGTAGACATGATAAGATGAACTAACTCTTACCTAAACTGGTCAGGGGGCTTAGACAGGCACGTTGTGTAGAGAAATCTGGAAATCTGATTTCATTTAATAAAAGCAGAAACAATAAGCCTTACAATCTAACTTATTTATCAGTAAAGTTCGACTGTTTTCTCACTGGAGGTGTCAGCAAACTCTCATTCGAAGTGCTTGATTGGTGGAGAGTCACACACACATATGGCAGTATGCTAACAGTGCTAACAGTGCTAACACAGGTCAGCAGCTGTGGCTCAGGAGATAAAGTGGGTCGTCTGTTCATCACAAGGTCAGTGGTTTGATTCCCAACCACCTCGAATTGCTCCCGGCGGTTGTTTCATTGGTGTGTGAATGTGTGTGTACGATGAGCAGGTTAGCATTGTGCAGAGGAGCCTCCTGCAGTCAGTGTGTGAACGGCTGATCACTGACTTGTGGTGTAAAAGCACTTTGCATTGCTAAAATACCAGAAAAGCTGAAAATAAGTGCAGATCATTCAACATTTACATACCAGACTGACTATCTGACAATCATATCGCCTTACAGTGAAGAAAAAGTCAGCAGGTTCTGAATTTAACTCTCAAGCTTTCTTTTTTTCAGACCTCCATTTTCATTCTAATGATGTCGATGTGTTGTGAACAACAGAGCGCAGCACCGTAAACGCTCCCAGCACATCCTGTCCGAAACGATCGTGCTCTACTCCTCTCTATGACAACAGGCCTTTCACCCCGACTTCAAGTGGCGGCGAGACCAGCGGAGGATTATGAGGACAAATCAGGAGAAGAGGACCAGGAGGGGTGGAGGAGATGGTCTCGCTGGGTCCCACACAGACTTGTTTCGCTGTCTGGGTTCAGTGGCTCTGCTGCAAAGCGGTGGATCAGGGGGAAGAAGAACGATGATGATTATGGAAATGAGCAAAGCTCTCTTTCTGAAAGATTAAACGGACCACTGATTGCTTTTACATAACCTTCACTCGCCGACACACACACACACTCAGGCTCGCTCTGCCCGTTCACTCCCTCACTTTACGACATATAAAGACACATACAGTCACACTTTTTCCTGTTTGTCTCTCCTGTGTGAAAGTGCCCTCTTCCTAACCTCTCATTTGTTTCAGACACACACCGAAACACAGTCATACATACAAAACCCGACAGCTGCAATTTGATTCATCAGAGCTCAGAGGTCAACAGCTCTCAACCAGAGAAGCTTTTTCTTATCTGTCTGTGTGTGTGTGCATGATTTTGCATACTCATAATTCATTTTTTGATAATAATGGGCATGTGACTGTGGGGAACTGGGTCAAAAAAGTGACATGTTGACACCCTGCAGACGAGACAGTCCAGCGTTTGTGCATCTGTGCAGACAAGACACGTCATCCAGACACGGATTTATATCAAGAAGAGGTTCCTGATGATGCTTCCTGTTTTTATTTAAAGCACAAGTCAGTCACAATATCATATATTTGATGAATGGACATAATTAGATGGAGAAGCAGACATCTGGATGGAGAGGAAGTATACTAAAGGATGAGTGCTTCTGCCTGTAAAACTAAATTCTGCACATCTCGTAGAATTAACTCATCACTCATCATACATTATTAAATTGATTTCTCTAATATATATTTGACCATTGAAAGCCCCTTTTCTTGCAGGGGTACGCATTTCTTTTAACTGAGCAGTTTTTGACAAACAGACTTTTCAGCGTACTTCACCATTTGGAGAGGAATTTTAAAATAATTCAGCCAAAAGGCTTGAATACCAATTTGTCCTCAATCATTCAGGGACCCATTTAATCTTCCCATGACACAGCTTCGAGTACCAAGCCAGATTTTAACACATAATGGTCCAGCTGGTGGCTTCAAACAGTGCTAAGCTTTTATCTCAACTAATTGCCAGCACAACCTTCAATTTTTTTTTTTTTTTTTTTCTGAAATAGCATGAAAACCCCCACTTTTTTCCCTCGTATTTCCCCGGGACATGCAGCAGGTGCAGCACACAGCTGAGACTTAGCTGCTGCAGTATTCAGGCCAGAGTTTGGCCGCTGTGTTGATCCTTGTGAATAAAAGAAGTTTCCCCACCTGAGGGCTCGCCTGACAGTGTCTGCACTCCACATCATTATCAACAAACAGCTTTTTTCCTTTCAACTCCCATCTAACTTATAAAAAAACAACAATAATTGCCCCCGAGGATGGAATTTGATGGTTTGATTTTGTGGAGAAAGTTTTGTAGTTTTTTTGATTGTTTTTTGTTTGAGACTGTTAACTGGAGATCTGCAGTTGTCCCCAAAGCACCGTGTGTGTGTGTGTGTGTGTGAAATATGGACCAAAATATCTTTGTTTTAATTAAAGAAACTTTAATGAAAACCGTGATAAACCTTCAGAGGCGTTTTTTATCAGGAGATGATTACGAGACTTAAGAGTTTCAGAGTTATTATTACTCTATAATAACTTATTGAAGGAGTTTCTGGCGTTTGGTTACATCAGACTTCACCACCTGATTCCTCCATCTGTCAAATGCTTGTTTGATTAAAGTTCATGTTGAAAGATCCGTCTGATTGCCAAACTGGATGACTGATTGATATACAAAGCGGCTAAATTGCTCAACGCAGAATTGGCGAACTGCTTAAGTAACTAACTTTCCATTTCTCTAATTAACTTACTGACTGACTGATGGGTTAATTTACTGGCTGTTTGCTGTGTTTTTGTTTTTTTTTTGCGGTTTTTGCTCAAGGGCAATCAAGGCTGATACAGAAACTAACTCCCAACGCATCTGACCAACTTACAGAGTCACTGGCAAACTGGATGAATAACTGCATTACTGACTGGCTGCCTGACTGGTTAATTAACTTACTGTGTCTGCCTGTTTTGTAGTGCACCCAAGGACATCTATCCAGCATCCAGTTTGTACACAAACTATTTCACACACACACACACACACGTCTCTCCTCTCTGGAGTGACGGGAAGAATATTTCCCTGTTTACTCAAGTGCCACTTCATGATTAAAAACTAATCAGGCTTCAGCCAGCCTGGGATCCCCCCCTACACACTGACACAGAATGAACTGTAATTATCTTAAAAGAGGAGTGAAGAGGGAGAGGCAGGCAGACATGGACGGAGAGAGACAAAAGATGGAAGTGAAAAGATGGAAGTGAAAGGAAAGAAGGGATGGGAAATGATAGGAAATGACAGATATAAAGCAGGAGTGCTGTGAGATACAGAGACATCATGAGAAGAGATAAAAGTAGGTTAACAAAGAGGAAACATGCATCAATCTGAACTGTAGCTGTGTTTAGCCTCGGTGATTTAACATATAACATAACAATATAACATCTGTATTAATAAAACATCAGCACAGGTGACAGCTGTCTGTTTGATTAAGCTACAGTTGTGCCTCCACATATTTAAACCTTGTTTTTGACAGATATTTTTGTATTTTCAGTGTCCTAAACTGCTCATTTATGTCTAAAGCTCATCTAGAAAAGTTTGGATGTAGAAAGAAGAAGAAGGAATGGAAAAAATAGAGATTTGTGGGGCTAAAAAATATAATTTCAACCAACCTGAATGTCTGCCAGTCTACCTTTTCTCAAGCTGTTGATTTCTTTTTTTTACTGTCTTTCCAAAATGCTCAAGTACATGAGGTTTTGTACTGGAAGTGCTGCTGTGTGGAAAACAAACTGAGCACCACAGACAGTGTTCGGCTTCAACCCCGAAATAGCAATTAATTCTCCCAGTGGAAGTGATTTGTCATATAGTCGTTGTATTGCTTTTTTTCATTACACTTGCAAAATTGGCAATTAGGTCTTTGGTATTCATTCAACCGAGTGTAAAAATGTGTTTCAGCGCTTTTGTGTGAAAGTGAGAACAATCAAATTTTGTTGATGTCAAAGTCGTAACAGTGTCATGTCAGAATTGTCTAAACAGATAGCAATCAGAGAGAGAGAGAGAGAGAGAGAGAGAGAGAGCAGGAACACACACCTCAGGGCTGTGGAAACGTTTGTTAGCATGGGCCAAAAAAAATGTGGAGCAAATTTTTATAAAATGTCTCCAAAGAAAACCACAAATGGTGACATTTATCACTTAAACAGGGGAATTCTGTGCAGATACATTAATGTTACAAGGAAGTTTATAATGCAAACCTAAACGAGAATGTGTTCAAACCAACATGTTCTTTATTTTCCGATAAATATTATTTTAAATTATTTCCCTGTGTTCAATTGCTGGGATGTAACATATTTTGCTATGTGAATAATAACATTCATCTTACAAGATCATTCAAATAAATTTCATGCTGTATGTACAGTATGAATCTGTCGAGTGTTTCTGTTCTCTTTCAGTGGTTTATGCAAACAAACATGGCCAACGTGAACAACTCGAACCCATAACGTCTCTTTGTTCTTTAACAGAAAACAACAGTTTTAAGTCTGTGGCCACAACAGAGTCTGAGAATGGACTTCATTAAATAAAAGGAGTCATTTTATGAGGTTTGTACTCTAAAATCTTAACAACAGAACAAGAGCTGCTGTGGCTTGTCAAAGTTAGTCAAGGGAAACCAAAATAAACACATCCGTTGTTTTTTCTGAAATCTGACCCACTAGCAGCATCTTGAAACACGTCAGCTCTTCTTAAAGGCTCTGATTCGCTCACATCTCTCACAGATCGACACATATCGGCTACTTCACCCCGACTGCTCCTTCTGTCTTTATGGGTGTGTGACATGTGATGCAGGCATCATTAAGCGATGCTAAGCTAACAAGATAGCATCAGTGTTTCAGCACCAGCCTTTCTTAAATTAAACAAAGACAAAGAAGAGTGTGTGTTAATGTCATTGTAGCAGGATTGTATATTTACAGCCCTGCTCTGTTGTTCTGCCTCTGAGGTTAAGCAGCATTGAAACTACTGATAAAAATGGCAGAGCTGTTCTCACTGTGTCCTCTGATAACAAGGGTAGTTAGTTGGCATTATGTTAAACCACGATGTGCAGCATGATAAAACTGTTACACAGGCACTTCTTCTCATATCAGTCAGTCTTATTGATTTTGATTTGGGGAGACTGTTGCATTCATTACACTTCATTAACTCGTCCCATCTGTTTGTGAGCCTGTGGATTCACATCTAAGTAGCTGTTTTTATTTTGCAGTGACTGTGATCTAACTTCAACTAGGCCGAAGTCTTTATGTTTGTCTTTTTTGATAAGTTTTTGGGCAATTTTAAGTCTTCATTACTTCATTTCTAGGTGTCTTAAGTATCTTATAGGTATCATGGTAGGTACCTGAGGATATCTAACACACAAAGAAAAACTTATTCTTAACCTTCAAACATCCACATTGTTTGGTTATGAAACTGGTCATCACAAAAATAGAAGCAAAAGAGGACAAAAACACACAAGCTCTGACACAAAACACACCCACATACACCGGTATTACCATGCAGAGACAAAACAGCAGCCTCAAACTGAGTGTGAGCTGCAGATTATTGCAAACCTTCACGTTTTTAACATAAATACTGACAATGTGACGTAAATAATCTCGTATTTCTATACACAGAAAAACAAACCTGAGTTCAAAAAGAGTGTTTTTTGGCTATGGACGTCTTCTTGTCACACATCTCACACTCACCCACATAATCATCCTGACCCCTAATGCACACACACACACACACACACACACACACACTCACACACACACTGTTCATTGATGAGATTTTGTGGAGCATAATGGAGTCTGGCTCCTGGGGGACTCGTGGAGTTTAGGTATTTAAGGATTTGAATAACGAGAATAGGACACACACTCACTGTCAAACACAAACTGCACATGCACAAGGATGGAGAAAGAAAAGAGAACAAAGAATAAAGAGTTATAAGTCTTTTACCTGCTAAAATTGCTTTTTTTGTACATAACCATTAACTTCACACCAACCTCACTACTTGTCATTACTTATGTTTTATGCTAATTATTAAGATCCCCTTAAGATATGTGAGAAGACACACATACACTAACAAGAAAATTACTAATCTAATGTGTTTTTTCCACAAAAAATCTCTCACTGTGAATAAAACAACAATAAAATGTTAAAATTTCATCTACCTCCTCTCTTTTATTAAAGAACCCAGAGTGATTATTTAAAAGTTTCTCATTCAAAGTTTAACTTCTAGCTTTTCTATAAAAGAGACCAAAGCAGTTGACTTTTGTTTGTGTAATAAATATTCAACTATATGTAGTAATTCAGTGATTATTAGTCATCCTGACTTCTTCTGCATTTTGTTTTCTTTTGATGCTTTCTTCGAGGTATCGTTCTCCGTTTCAGGCGTTATTGAAAACCACATCAATAATTCAAACCTCATGAAAAAAACTGAGCCACACTTAAAATTAAACATTAGTTGGTGCAACAGCCTGCTGACTTTCTGACGGCTGTTTAAGCTGCAGAAATATCTGATTACACACTCTAATAAGATCACATTTGGGCCATTAACTCGCTTTTTTTTCTTTCTTCTTTCTTGAACCAACTAAATTGATTGTCCTTGTCTTTGCATCTGTCTTCCCTCCCAGGTGGAGATGCTAACTTTGCATAAACAGGTGCAGAGTTTCACCTCCCCCCCTCTCCTTCCTCCCTCCTCTGCTTTTTAATCCTCACCTCCTCTCAGACTCATTCCTTCGTTCCCCTCTCTCACCTCTAGCTGGCACACACAATGGTTTCCTTGTCCTCCTTCTTTTTCTGATTGATTCCCCTTCGATTTTTCCTCTGTCTCCCCTCTCTCTCTCTCTCCCAGTGGGACTCTGAAAGAAATTTTCAGTCAGGTGGAGAAGTTCATCTCTCCTCCCTCCACCTCCCTCCACCTCAGTGGGACCACAGTTAGCAGGTGGCTCAATTGTTCACTTCTTTTTCATCGTTACCTCCCTCTTTTTTTTTTTTACTCTTGTAAATTCACTTGCTGTATTATTTATCTGTCTTCTTCCCTTTTTTCTTTCCAGTGTGTCCCTTGTTGAACTTTAAATAACTGTGAGAAAGTTCAGCTTATCATATGTTTAATTTTCTCTTCTTTTCAGGTAAATGTGATTCATTTTTGTTCCTTTAAATTCAGTATCATGTAGGAATACAGCTATTTGAGGACATATCTCAGGACTGATTATAGATTATATATAGATTATGGAATCTCAAACATTTAAATGCACACATTCCCAGTCACTCTTTCCCAGTTTACACATATTAAAGATTAAGATCACTCACACATGTTGATTTTAGTGAAGCAGATTTGTAGGTAGCTCATTGAATGGACCTTTTTTCAGGGGTCCAGTCATTTCTGTGGCCTGGTTGCAGCTCCATATTTATTGCGAATGCTATGAGTGTGTGCTTTTATTTCTACAAAAATACTTCAGTTGAAATATTAGTGTCAAAATCAATAAAGTCTGAGCAACAGAACTGCAGCATAGTCTAATGTATAATTTCTCTGCACCGTTCGTCTCATTCCTCGTCCCTCCCTGCGCTCTCTGATCTGTTTTCCCTCATACCTTCACTTCCTTTGTGTCGTCTCACTGTCTCTCTCTTTCTATATCACCTCTTTTGTTGTTCATCCAAAGTGCAGCCTGACCTTTTTCAGTGCTGCTCCCCAAGGAGTCGGTGAATGAAATCTGTGTGTGTGTGTGTGTATTTGTTTGTATTCTTTGTGTGCATGTGTTTGCACATGACATTTCTTCATGATGGACGTGACTGAAAACTGAAAATATCTTTCCAAAGGTGTGTTTGTGGAGACAGTAACATAATCAAATAATATTAGAGTGATTACACTGAAACAGAATTCGTAAATACCAACAACAGAGGCAGATGTGAGGTTCAGATATTGTGCAGAAACCAAAAGAACGGTGTGTGTATCCTTCTGCATGCTCATCTAAAACCTAAGCAGTTGAAAAGATCCCTCAGAGTTCTTTGTTTAAAAAGGTTTTATTTTTACCCAAACTACCGACATGGCTGCATGATGGTGATATTATCAGGTCAAATCCATTGAAAGACTCTGGTTTGTGACCAACACCTGAAAAAATAATGTTTTTTCCAGTCTCAGCTGCATATTACCTATTAGTAATTTACAAATATTAACATAATATAGCATAGCATATTATTAGCATATTAGCATAATCTAAGCTTGTATGTTATATATGATGAGTATTATTCACTAAATATCAGCATGTTAGCGTTGTTATTAAGAGCGTGTTAGCATTTAGCCAAAGTTTTACCTGACTGGCCAACAGGAGTTTAACCTGTTGGAGTTTTGAACATGGCAGTAAGATGATGCTAAAGGCAAAACATTTTCAACACCACCAAAAACTATCTGTGCTCCACATCTGCTTGAACTGAGGATATAATTTGAGGAGGGGGTTGGATGACTGGACCTACAAGTAAACATAGAGTTGGCTAAGTTAGCTGGTTGCTGAAGGTGCAAGATGGCGACCCAGCAGGGAGTTAAGTACCATTTCCCCTCCAGAAAGAAAGGTTACATCCTCACAGGGAAGTTCAGGTCCATTTTCACATCTAATGTAACATGCATGAGGAATTCCACATGTAAAGGGCCTGCACTTCATTTATTCAGGATCAAATCAAAAAACTTGTTTATTGTAGCAACATAATAATTATCTAATCTTTGGTGATAAGCATCCTTTCAGTGGAAATGTGATCACGTGCATCTAAAAAGCCAATACAAAGTTTAGTCTCACACACAATTCAAGGTCATTTTATAAAAAGAGCATTTATTTCAAAGTTTTTTTTCGCTTCGGAGATTGAAGCACATAGTAAAGCAACAGTACAATGTTCAGAAAATATAAGTGTGATGCTGTAACATTTTTTTTAATCTTATCTTCTTAACATGTTTTTGTTGTAATACTGGAATATTCTGCATGTATACTAAAATAAGAACTTTTAAAATTGTACAAATTGGTACCATAAAACTTGACAGAGAATAAAAACGAGGCGTTCTCTCACTGCAACAAACACAGATTGCTAGATTTCCTCTTGAACAGGGAGAAAGAATTAAAAAAAAAACGCCAAATAATGAAAATAAGAAACGAAAACGAAAGAAATGAGAGAGGTTGTGTTCACACAGGCAAAATCCAAAGCTGATATTTAACTTTTGGCAGTAAATTTTCTCATAGCTGTCTAAACACGTAAAGTTTCCACGTTTAGACACCAATAAGAACATCGATCCACAGCTGCAAAGAGTTAAACACACATTTGTTCCTGTGTAGCTGCAGCCAAAGAAAGAACAACTTTGTCATAGTAATGATAATAATTATAATAATAAAAAACAACAATAATAATCATAATAATATAATAACATTAAAAAAGAGATTGAACAACACTGCACGCTTAAAAAGGGAAGTTCTGGTTTCAGCCTTTTCTGTATATGTGGCTCAGAAAAAAACACACCTTGTGTTATTTTCCAATGTGCACATTTTATGTTTGAAAAGCAACACGTGTTGATACAACAGATGTCGCAGCCAACATAGCTGGTGTCGGGAAAAACACAACGGCGCATTTTTCCCCGCCTACATTTACCTCGCCGGCAGAAACAGCACTTCCTGTTTTAAGGGTGCGTGAGGCGCAAGTTGGATCCTCAAAGTGATATATCACGTCTGCACATTGCTCTGTACATACCTAACATGGAGAATAGTTTGCTTTCTGAATATACTTTTCAAGTTACAAAAAAAAAAAGAAACCAAAAAGGAGAAAAAAAAAGAGAATGCACTGCGTTGCAAGAGTGTCCATTAAGTTTAAGGCGATTTTTGGAGCTCACAGGTTTTTTTTTTATACTCATCGTGATTGATCATCATCATCATTGGTGGACTCTGAAACGAGGAAGTGATCATTCATTGGCGGACTCGGTATAGGAAGTGATCGTTGATGGGAGGAGTTTGGGGGGGAAATAAGGGCGTGGATGGGGTGAGGCGTGGAGAAAGGGCAGCTTTTCTTTTCACATCTTCTCTGCAGTGAAGAATGAGAAAAAAAATCATCCACAGTTGTTTTTTTTGTTTGTTTGTTTGTTTTTTTTAAATTGAATCCATGTTGAGTCTGTCTCCTTTTCAAAGTGAAAAAAAAAGAAAAAGAAAACCAAAAAATATTGTGTAGCATTTTCACAGATACTCAGTCCTCGTGTGTGTTTTATTTGTCTGTGTAGCTACTGAAGCTAGCGGTCTCTATCGTTACACTTGTGTTGTGTGTTCGCCCCTGGAGTTGTTGTTTATTTATTATAAGGCCACCATACTGTGAAGATGCTGTAAGCGTCTTCAGAGTATCAACAACCCAGAGCTCGCCGCGCTATCTAAACCACAGTACCTGCTGAATTCTGCACACACAACGACAAATTTGAAAAAAGGTTTGTTTCATCTGTTTGATACTACTGACACATCTTCATCGCCTTTTAACTTCTCTTCCACAACATCAGGCTGCTGCTGAATTTCCACACTAACGTATTTATTTTAATTTGCTTGTATCTCTCTCTCTTCCTCTCTTTCTGTGTCCTCTTTACATACACCACAAAGAGAGCAACTAAGGGAAATATACCCACTCAGGAACCCCGCGAAAGAAATGACGTTTCTCTCAGGAACCATTCGAGGAAGTACGTGAATCCAGTCCACAAAAGTATATAGAACTCCTAGTAAACTAAACAGCTATAAGCAATTCATTTTGATCATACAGCGACATTTTTTTTATCCCCAACAATTTTTCTTTCGAACCATCAAACTCGGTGACATAACAAATCTCCCAGCCCTGCGATGCTCAGTCTGTAGAAAGAGAGCGGAAAAGAGACGTAGGGGGGGGAAAGGAGAGATCTGGGGAAAAGCTGGGAGCGATTTTTGAGTCCAAGCGTTCGTTATGTGTTCATTAACAAATCATCTTAGAGGACCAGGAAGGCGCCACGGGAGGGAGAGCTGTTAACGTCCGGTGACAGATTGGCATGAACTGATCAGTTGGTAGTTGGTAGCAATCAGGTATTGAGGAGCGTTAACCCTCAGTTAACAAATCCTCATGGAATCAGTAAATCAGAAATCAAGGGGGCAGGGGGGGCGTCCACTCAGTAAGACCACTGTTAAGAGTCTTCGCCATCGTCTCCGTCATGAATCGAGCAGTCTTTGGTCCCATACAAATCCGCCAGCTTCTTAAACCTCGGCCCCCAACTCTGCAGATAGTCATAATCCAAGTCGGACTCTGTTGTGACGGACTCGAGGGAACTCAACGACCCGGCCAGCGATCCTCTGCCCTCGTATCCGTAGATCTGAATGGAGTCGTAAGGAGGTGCGGTCGGGTCGCTGTCAGCCTCTGCGATACGAGTCTTAATGAAGTCATCCACGTCGACGCTGTTGGCTGCAGGACGGCCGCTGCCGGGCCTGATGGGATACTGGAGCTCTGGTTTGATGTCCTTTCTTGGCAGGAAACCGTTGGCACCATCAGGGTTCTGGACAATTAGAGAGAGAGAGAGAAAGAGAGCACCTTGCTTTAAAAAATTTAACAGATAAGGCTGTAAAAAAGAGACTTTTACAAGTTGCAGACAAAGAAAAATGGCTAAAGAAGAACTGTATTTATTATCTGGTGTGCATCATGTTATATGAGATTCTTTTTGAATAGAAATGAATTGAACAGTTTGCAGAAACTGACCAATGCAAATGATGTGAACTTTATGACCATCCAATCCCTTTTCATCCTCATATCCTTTTATCTTCACCATCAGTTTAATTATACACCACACCTTTATTTAACCTATTATCTCATTCAACAAAAACAGGAACAGTAAAATGTTTATTGCCTCTTTTCGTACCTGCAGTGTGGCGATGTCAAACGCCTCTGTGTCTTCCTCGCCGCCTCCCTCATCATCATAGGTGATAATATTCTCCCTGATGTCCTCCTCCTCAAACACTATCAATGGCTCCTTCTTCTGACGCCTCAGTGCAACAAACAACACCACGATTGCTGCCAGAGAGAAACACACACACAAACACACGATTGTTGTGCATGCGGTGATTTCATAACGACCCTCACACAGTCTCTATGAAAACGGAGGGAAGTGAGCGTTGGATAATTAGTATTCACTGTGGGAGATAGTGTAATTAGACTTTGGACAGTTTAATTAATATCATTATTGTATTGTGCTATACATACACATGCCATTTTAACTGCAGGTGGTTATCAACACGTCAGGCTTCTAAAAGGTTCTCAGTTTTTCTAGGTGTGTACATGCAGCATAAACTCTGCTGTGTGCAGGTACATCACAGTGTGCAGGTGTATGAAACAGTATTAATATTGTTTATTTAAGCACATGTTTATTCATATTCTCCACTCAAATTAAAGAAGTGAACTTAACAAAACAGATTTTCCATTAGAATGCAATGTGCACAAATGACTCCAAGACCTCTAATTTTAAAGGTAAGTTAAAGAAAGGTGAGCAGCATGACTCAGTTTCCCACGTCACCTCAGTGTGAAGCAAACATTAAGCAGCCGGTTGACAGACTTGGTAAAGACTCACTCTGTAAACACACTGCTGGATAATCCCACTCATGTATTCGATTTGAATTTCATTTCACAACAAGGAATTCTTATGTAAATCAGTTATCCTTTATGTCGTCCTCAAACCTGACAATTCAAAGCAAACAAGCCGTCGGCTTCTTACCCAGCAGAATGACAATACAGGCCAGTATAGCTATCAGCGCCCCGGTGCTTAGACCAGCTGGGAGGACGTAGGGCTCCACGTTACAGGAGAGGATGGTGTTTCTGCTGTCGCAGGAGCAGACTCTGATGGTCAGGGTGTTGGTGCTGCTCATGGCGGGGAAACCGTTGTCATTTATCTCAATGGGAAGTCTGTAAACATCCTGAGTCAGACGGCTGAATCCTTTACGGAGCACCTTGATACTGGCTGTGCTGTCTGTGGAGGGAAACAGAGACATGTTGGTTGGTCAGAAAGATGAGCGGGCACATCGATGAAATAAAAGAACAGAAGAGTTTAAAAGGCAGCGAGTAAAGTGCATAAGACTGAGTTTGGCAATGTCACATTCAGTTCTCAGACTTTAATCAGAGCTCGGACTTCATCACACACTCAGGCAAAGAGCCAAAACCACACATAATGAATTTTTTCCTCATTTATTCTTTAGTTTTATTTCTTTAGCATTGCCCATGCACACACACACACACACACACACACACACACACACTCACACACACTCAGGGACACACACATATTGTACACACACAAGAGCCAATGAGGTGTGACTTTGGTGATATTAAATTCCTGTTAAATAGTGGGTCCATTCATCAGCTGAGGAGCAAACGTAATCAAAAGCCACTGTTACAGCTGTTATGACACAAGCTAGCTAGCTCTGCCTCGCTCTTCCTTCTATCCAAACAGGTTTTTTTCTTTCGTCACATGACCTTCAGTACAGACGAAGGAAGAGAAGAGGTGCTTTGGAGACAGAAG
>JAPZDV010000003.1:21556170-21570456 GCA_029814665.1 Acanthurus lineatus
TCTATCTATCTATCTATCTATCTATCTATCTATCTATCTATCTATCTATCTATCTATCTATCTATCTATCTATTTGTTTTTGCTTGTTTGTGACAGTCTGGGCGGTTCTGCTCTGCCTGTCTGTCGGTGACGGCGTGGAAACACAGGACACACGGGAGTCACAGCTCGTCCTGAGCATTAAAGACACACTCCCTGATTTTCTAACACGTCCCTCTAATCCCGCACTCCCCTACCTGTTGATTTAACACACTTCACATTTCAGCCTTCATGTTTAATCTCTCAGAGCCATAGCTTTATCTGACTATTGTATGTTCCTTCCCTCCTGTGCCTCCCTCTCTCTCTCTCTTTCTGCCCCCTTTTCCTCTCTCCCAGTACTCACAAAGCTTAATTCAATCAGTTGGCCCCCTAAGATATATGTACAGACGGACAGAGACCCCACTGCAATTAATACAGCCCGCAGGACACGTGTGCATTTGTGTGTGTGAGAGGGAGAGATTCAGAGCACCTGCTGCTTTCTACAAGGTAGTGTAAGCCTCCATCTGGTTATGCTTTGATCTAATCTCAGTGTAACGGGAGAGAGAGAGAGAGAGAGAGAGAGAGAGAAAGACATCACAGAGAAAGAAACACTGAGGCCGGCCGCGTGGAGTTTGAATGAAAGACAAAAAAGAAAAGAACAATGAAATAAGTAAAACAAAGAGGCAGGAGGAAATGAAGGAAGGGAAGTGAGAAACGGGTCCCACCTCTGTTGTCATAGAGGGAGAAGTTCTGGTTGTGGGCGACTTCGGGAGCGAGGCTGAACGTGAAGTGCTGCCTGTGAGCCATCTCGTCTTTGTCCACCGCGCTGACTGTTTCGATAATCTGAACCACATGCACAGAGAGACACGTCAGTAAAAGGCTAAACTTTGTATTTCTTTTCCATATTTCTCTAAAACTGATGCACATGTAGGTCATACACACACACACACACACACACACACACACACTCTTACCTTCCCCAGTGCAACAGTTTCACACATGAGGACTTCGTTGTTGGTGGCGAACTCAGGTGGGTTGTCGTTCACATCTTTCACTTTGATGTTAACACGCACTTTGGTGTCTTGGTGGTGGCCTCCTAAACACATACACACACATACACACACACACACATGCAAAGTAAGGCAAAAATCATCAGCATTCTGTTGCATACAAACATTCAGAACAGTGTCAAAGTCATTAAAGACAGAATCTCATTTGTGGCTGAATGTGTGATTGTTTGTCTGTCTGCATTCTAATCCCTGTTTGGCATTGGCTGAACACAAAGCTAACTATGAATATTTTCCAGCAAGATTGCCTGTCAATCACTCAGCCACTCAGCCAGCTATTTGTTATTTTGATTTGGAAAAAAAAAAAAAAAAAAATTTACAGACATGAGCTTGTGAGACTTCACAATACCAAAAGTCAGACAGCGTGCCACTCAGTCAGTCTGCTCCTGCACTCTTTTTTTTCTTTGTCAAAAACATTTTTTATATGCAAAAGGGACAAATGTCAAGTTATGTCGTCTGGAGTTTAAAATGAAGGGGGTAAAAAAATAATAATAATAATTGTCATGCAGACAGAATATTGCTACAACAGTCAAAACAGTCACATGCAGCAAATCTGAACTCTTGATTCATCATGAATATTAACTAAGAAATCCTGAGAGTCAACAGCAAGTTTATCAATTCATCTCGACATAAAGAAAAAAAAAAAAACCATCCATTTTTACACTGTACTGCTTCACATATTTGTAATTCTAGTCAGTATGATTTTTCTACTACCCTGTCATTATGAGGCATTTATTTAGCTTCCCAGGGCCTGTTAGCGGTTAGTGTAGGCTGCATTGGTCCTAGCGTTGTGGGCGGTGAGCCCGTTTCCATCTGGCCGTCTGGCGTCTTGCACGCCACAAGGAAACCACACTGCGCTCTGCTAGTTCGAGCCCCAACCACAGAATACCAGGGTGGGGCCACTGTGGCTCGCTGGCTGGAGGGTTTGTGGGGTTAAAGCCGGGGAGAGAAAGCCCCTGAGGGCCTGCTGGTCGACTGGCATTCCCCTCTTTGCTCCCATCACTCTCCCTCTATAGTTAGCAAGAGTGTTTGTGGTGGAGATGGATATTTAAATGTTTCAGTGGAGTCTCAACTGCTGTGACTTTAGTCTTTTTTTTATTCTCTTTTGCTGTATCAGGGTTTTGTTTTTGTGTCTTTGGCTTCTACTTACAAACCCTCTGTGCTATAAACGATTGATAGTTAGAGAGACGGATAATGCAGATTCAGTGAGAATTTATCAGTCAAATGTCAGAAAGCTTCTGCACATCTGTCAGTAATGAACCAAACAGGAAGAATCTGTGTTTGTTTCTATTTCTGACCAAAAAAAATTACAGGAAAACAACATAAAATGTCATGCGGGGAAAACAGCACGTGAATGCAGCCATCACATGCACCGGGTGTTGACACCAAACACTCAACACTATCAGCTGGATGCACTAAACAAAAATAATATCACCGGGGATCTACATAAAGCCAAATCCTTCCTGACTGAACGCTGAATGTGTAATTAGTTTTCCAAGGTCTGAGCAGTTCTTCTCTGACATTCACAGCAAAAACTTTGCTGAGTTCGGTCCCACACAGAGGGGGCAAAAAAAAAACAACTATATAAATAAATAACTAAAGGCAGCAGCTTGAATTCACTTGGTCTTTCTACATAAGATGTCATGGAGTGTATCCAGCAGCACAGAATGACAGGCTGGGCTCTGGGTGCCAGCAAATGTACAGCCTGGTGGCTGTCTGGGATTTTTTCCATCTGTTTGTTCGTCTTTGACTTTGTCTCTCCATCCCACGTGTGTCAAAACAGCGTTTAGCATGTTCAGCGTCACACGAGATCACACGAGAGCCAAGATCGTATTAACGCGGACTGCAGCTCCTTAATGACTCGTCCTCCTGAAAATATCAGTAGATTAACTCTGACGCTCTCGTAGCCTTTGAGTCGCTTAACAATCAAATGTAAAAAGGTTCGAGCGTGGAGGCTAAACCGTGATGAGTCACAATACTTTTTTTAGGCTCATATACTTGCAGCCCACACACATCAGATTCAGCCCCAATCCTCTCCAATGTTTCTATATTTGGATGAATGGACGAGTGTGTGTGTATACGTACCGATCTCTCTGGCTGACACAGATATGTTGTGCCAGGCCTGAGCTTCTCTGTCCAGGGGTTTCGTTGTTGTGATCATGCCGTCTTCTGAGTTGATGTCGAAGAACTGCTCTACATCTGTGTACAGAGGGATCATGTACCTGCAAGGGGGATTAACACACAGACATCACAACACTGTTACACATCTGGATTAAGCAAAAGATGCATGAACGTGCATGAAAATGAATATGTGCCTCGTGTTCAAAGATAGTAAATAGTTTCGATTTCTAAATGAAAAACTGGTTGGATTCAGTGAAAACAGAGAGCAGCAGCATCTTCTCAGTCATCTTGAGCTTTCAGTTGGATTATTGTGCAGATTATTTGGCTTCCAGCAAAGATGTAAATCTGACAGCTTGGTCATCGTTTCCTGGATGTTTTTTAGCACTTACTTATTCTAGAGTCTTGAGTCAAACTGTGTTGAAAGTCCCATTGCTTCTTTTTCAATGGAATCTGTGATATCACATGTGTCTGCTTATGACTTTATAAACATACTTTGCTCTCCCAAAATTCTTTATAACATAACTATGAAACAACATTTCCTTAAGTCATATTCTTTGTTCAGTGCAGCTGAGCAAAAATTTTTTAAAAGCATTTTCTTGGTAATGTTACATATGAATAATGTGTTTGTTTGTGTTTGTGTGTACGGTGTGTGTCTCTGTGTTTGTGTTACCTGACAGGATTGTTGGCGACGTCGGTGTCCTTGGCGTGAACTCGTCCCACCATGGTGCCCACAGGCGCGTTCTCCTCCACCTCGAACGTGTAACTGGGAGCAACAAACACCGGAGGCTCGTCTGCGTCCTCCACTGAAATCTGCAAACACACAAACATGGAGAACTGTTAAAGGTTGCTGTGATATTTATCCAGTCATGCACAAACAAATACACACTTTGTGTCTCACACACACACAGACTCATTAGCATAGTCTCATAGTCTCTCTGCTCACCCTCATGATGAAACGTACCTTTATTGTAGCTTCGTCCTTATAAGGCCCCCAAGCGAGGAACTGAGGGTCGACATGAGGGTTGGACCCCTCCACCTTCAGAGTGTATGTCCGCTTGGTCTCGAAGTCCACAGGCTGAAGGAGAGAGAGAGACGAGATCAGATCAATTTGCTTCAAATCAAAATAAATCTCTGTTTTATCAAACAATGACTGTAAAAGCACAAAAAAAAATCATATATCACTTTTCTGCAATGTTATAACATCAGGAAGCTCAAGAAAATGCACTTTATGTCATCTGCAGACTGGCTTTGAAAAGTGCAGTGAGTGACCGTTGCTGTGTCCTCGTCTTCTGGTAGGGGGAGCTGTTGCCACATGAATGAAAACAGGCTTATTATCACTTGCATTGAGGGAGTCCAACTATAAGCACTATCAGTGCAGAGCAATAAAAGCAGGAGTAGCCCGAATGCCTGCTTTTACCTCCAGATAGCTTGTATTGCACTATATTACATGATGTAATATGAGTATTTTGGGACCACAATGAATCATGAATGAATCATTTGGTCGTTTCTGATGGGCCGTTTTCATCATCACATGAAAACAATGTTTGTCTGTGTTTAATGAGCCGGGATTATGATGTTGGGAGTTTGGGACGCGACATGATAAAATGAAGTGTTTGGGGGTCACAAGATGAGAGATGATGAGATGATACCAGGTGAAGCACCAGGTGAGAGGAGCTGCAGTCTGCTGACAGATACATCGATTTATTTTCCCGCCTTATAGTTTTTCATTTTCTCACCTTCATAATCGAGACGGATAAATTAATGCATTTAAAATCCCTGGCATAGATTTTCAATATCACAGGTAGGCCGGTGTGAAACCCTGTAATTTGATTCACTCATATTGAACTGAGCTTCACTTCACTCACTCACTCACTATATATATATTGGGAGAAAAAAATCCATTGACTTTTAATGGCCTTGATATTAAATAGACTTCAGTGTGTGAGCTTTGAGAGGATGCTGTTTGATACCCAAACCAAAAAAAAAAACATCACACATTTTCATGGTAAATTGACACAGCAGCTACACAAAAAAAGCTGAATTACAACCGTGTGTGTGTGTGTGTGTACAACCAAACAAATGTACCCTCCCCCTCCTCCTCCTCCTCCTGACTTCTGTTCGTACGTACTGAGTGTATACAACTGCAGGGGGAAACTTTTTAAGTCAACAAATGTGTTGGCAGTCATTGTATAAAAGCCATAATACCCAAGAGATGCTCTTCTGCTGTGATTATGAGGACTCGCGTGTTGCCAGCAGCACTTGGCTGCGACTTGCTCTCATCCTCAAATCCATCGTAGCCACAATCACAGAATAAAAAAAAAAAGAAAAAAAAAAGATGTTCTTTCGGGTATCAATGCTATATCATAAACCCAAATAATAACCCCCCCCTTTCCCCTGTTTTCCCTCCCAATATTTTTCCAACCAGTATGGGAATGTTGAACTGGCAAAGTCCCAAGAGCGAGCTTGATCTTTTTCATCTCCACACTTGCATCACTTAATGAAATCCCAGTGGGAGGAGGGGGGGAGGGGGGGAGGGGGGGGGGGTCTCTAAGCTGTGTGAGAAGGCTTGTAAAATCACATTATAGCTGCTATAGAGTTATGAGCTTGACACACACACACAAGGTTTGCAAGGGGATTACTCGAATTAGGAAGGTCACCAGGACTAAACCGATGCCAGATCTTATAGATAACAAGCTGCTGATTGATGAGATTTTTTGCGACCTCGCTTCTTTAAAAAAAAAAAAAAAAAAGGTTGCAAACCTCATCCGCATCCGCAGGTAAACATCTCTGCAAACAGCTCGCGGCGGCTCGGATGCTGGAGCTGTTTTTCATGTGAAGTGGCTGCCAAATGACTCAACGCTGGAGGGACGTCTCTTTTTTTCAACCGATTGTTCCCCTCTCATTCAGTCGCAGCAGGATCTGACTCGGCGGTGTCAGTGTGAGCGTTTAACGCGTTGATGACAGGTACAATGCTAATAGGATGGATGCGACCCAGTTCTTTCATTCTCCACCTTTTTTCTCTCTCTTTCTGTCCCTCCATCTCTCGGTCTATAGACCCCGCTCTCTTCATTCTCTCCCTCTTTGTGTAATCAGTGTGAGATAATAATATTCACAATAATGCATTCCCCCTCTGTGTCTCACACACTCACACACTCACACACACACACGCACAGCTCCTTAACATTCTGTGGACTGCTTTCGTCAGGACACAGTTGAAAGAGAATAGCTGATTAAAGCTCATCCCCGTGTGTGTGTGTGTGAGTGTGTGTGTGTGTGTTTGTGAGAAGGAGAGTGAGAGAATAGAGATTAGTGGAGGCTACTCCTGATACTGATTTGAAGGTGTGTTTATGTGTGTGTGTTAAGTCTGTATGTGTGTTTTTGTGTGCATATGTAATGTGTGAGTGTGTGTGTGAGTGTGTTTGGACTTTAATTTTGTGTGACACTGTCTTCAGGGGGCAAAAGGTGTTGATTTCCCCCGAGAGGCACGAAGACACAATAATCGCACACTCACACAGAAACACACACACACACATACACACACATACATATTCATACACACACATACGAGGCAAGATACCATAATCAGACTGAGAGAAGCACCAGCAGGGTTTCACGGTGTGAGCATCTCTTATTGTCTGCTTACCAACACACACACCTACACACACACACCTTCACACTCACACACACACATACACACCTACACACACACACATACACACCACTTGCAAGCACTTCAGATCAGCATTAGGCTATTAAGCTGTTATTGTAGTGGACAGAAGGATCCATGTAGAGGGAGTGTAAGGTGGCGGCTCCTCACTTTAATCTTGGCCTTGCAGGCGAGCAACGCTTTAAGGTTTTATATATCAGATAATAATTTTCACATAACCCACCTACCCCCCCAAAAAAACATGAACAAATAATGCTAGTTTAAGGATAAGTGAACCAGCGAACCCAAAACTTGAACTTATGATTTCAGGTTTTGGGAAATTTTTGAAAAAAATACAAGTTTTAGGTTGACATGACCCTAAAAAACTTAATTATATTGAATTAGTGATAAAGTATCACTTGGCTTCATTAGATTAATTAAGCTTTTTTAGCTCTTACTGTCACTGTTTTCCATGAAGTGGAGCTCTGTGTCTTTATGTGGCTTCGTTCAGCTGTGCCCCATGTGTGTTTGTGTGTATGTGCGATGTGCAATGACATCAATAATCCTGTGTAGTTGCAGTTATATTGGGTTGTGTATATATTTGCTTACACAAGCATATTTTACTTCTGAAGTATGGTTTTTTTTTTCTGCAGCCAAACACACGAACGCAGCTTGAACACAAAGACTGTGCTCCAGTTTGGAGTAATCAGCTGCTCTTTGTCTTTGCTTCATCGGTTCATTTTCGTCTTTGAAAACGACTCGTTTTTTTAAAGGTTCCCGTGTGCTTTTTTATCAAATCGTGTGATATTTATAAACTCCCACCTGAGCAGTGCCCAGTGCTGTCACACAGTTGTGTGATACCTGATCTGTGGGTTCGCCGCTCGGCTCCAGGGCACAAAATCGTACTTGCTGAGAGACGAGCAGAGGCAGCGTTGCTCATTATTACCCTTCTCTTATTTCCATGCTGGGTCCTGGTGACACCAGCGGAAAGACAGACCCTAACCAAGGCTTTCTTAATGCTTCATGCTTTAGCACTGAGCTCCAAAGGAATCACTAATACAGCCGGTTGTGAGAAAAAGCATGAAACGGACTTGTATCGATTGATCCAGACAGAGATTTTCCCACAGCATCAGTAAAAAACGAGCTGTGGGTTCAGGCTGGCTGCTCTTTTGAGCACCGTCATTGCTGTCTGGACGGGAAACACAGCTTACCATGAGCGCCATCATACTCTAAAGCACATGTAGATATACTGTAATTACATATTTGAATGTCAAGCCTTCCATCAAATTGGAATATAGTTAGAAAACCATGAAGAATAGAAGAGCGAGCGCCTTTGTGCAGTTTTTTTGTGGGTTGAATTTCTATAAAAAACCTACAAAGGCTTTACAAAATGTTTTCCTTTTATTTCTAGGATTACTATCCGAAAGATAATGGACAAAAGAACCATTTCAGAGACAGATTTTTGTTTATTTTTTGGTTTCATTTTACCCAACACATTGACAGCTCGACTATAAATGCCATTATTTTTTTAACTGAGGGAGTCAGAGGTCGGACGCCCCAGCAGGGAAAAGCAGGCTACCACGGCTCACTGAGAGATTCAGCTCATAATCCTGACCCGCAGCTACACATACAGTACAATAATGTGTGTCCGTGTTTGTGTGTGAGTGTGTAAGAGAGAGAGAGAAATAGGGAGGAAAAAAAGAAGAAGTGAGGTTTCTGTGTATTTGACAGAGCAGTGTGAGACTGAATGTGTGTATTATAGAATAAGAGACAGAGTGTGTGTGCATTATGGAGACAGAGAGAGAGGGACGGACAGAGAAAGAGTGAGAAAAAGTAATTGTGTGTGCTGAGCTGGATCACTGAAAGCTACAGTTATAGTGTGTGTGTGTGTGTGTGTGCATGTGTGGGTGTATGTATGTGTATGTGTGTGCATGTGTGTGTGTGCATGTGCAGGTTACAGTCACGGTGCAGGAGATGAGCTCTCTGGCCTGAAGAAGCATGAAAGTTAATGCACTCTTACTCACACACACCCAACCGCGGTCGAGTCAGTGTCCATATCAGACATAATAAGAAACTATGAGGGTCGGCAGAGAGGTGAACACATGAAAACCTCCCGTTTCTTCCACCCTCCTTCCATACTGCTCTATATTTTTCTCTCTTTTGTCCAAATCTTTTTTTTTCTCTTCTTTTCTTTCTTTTATGACACACAACGTTAACACACACACACATATAAACCCGAGCTGAAATGCGGGCTGGCTGAAGCTCATGTTAAATAGCTTTTTCTGGGGGAAAAAACGCAGCCTCAACTGCATTTTTGTGCGGGTAAATTGAAATAATGGTTGATGACACGCTTGTTTCCGCAAGAGCTAACGGTTGATGCAGCCACAGTCAGCCAGCGGTACTTTTGACCAGCATTTCTGACCAGAAACTGCGTCAACAACTGCGAGTTTCCCCTCAGGGATCAATAGACTCTTATCTTAACTGATCAAATGTCATTTGTGGTTGATTTTCATAATCATTGGAACAACAACAACCAACATTTTTGCTTCTTTCTCCCTTTTCATTGTAAATCTTCAGCCGTAATCATCAACCGTTGTGCCATAAATTAGTGATTGAATCTCATCTCATTCCTGTCAGCTCTCAGGCGCTTTAATTTTTTATGTGAAAAAGAAAAAAATACTTTAGCTGCATCTCGATCCACAAATTAATGCATCAAACCAAAAAATATCACAAGCTTTTACTACATACATCCGTCTGTCCTCCGAGCTTTTATATATGTCCTTCCTTTCCTTTAAGTTTCCACACTTAATGTAGTTTTTTATTCAAGTGTATCAAATGACAGTGTAAAATGGGGGTTTGTAGTAAATATTTGGCAGTTTTCCTCAGCTTGAGGCTGCTTTATGGCCAGTTTTAGCTAAGTGTGCAGCTGTAACCCAGTTGTAACCAGCTGTAACCCTGTTCAGCTGTAGTTTTCACCCACTGCTGACTCAGCACCAAATAACATTCAAACCAAAGTTAAGAAAATAGCTCGTGAACAAAGTGAATCGAGCCAAATATTTCCCTCAGGAATTCAAAGACCAAAACCAGAGCTAAAAGTGAGTGAATAATGGACTTTATATTTGCATTGTGGCCAGAAAGAAGAGTCCGGATAAATTATAATGTTTCTATGCGACTGCTGAATGTAAATAAGCAGCTTTTTTGGACAAAAAAAGTCCAAAGTCTTTCAAGTGAACTTTGTTGTTTACAGCCTTTTTTTTTCAGCTGCCCCAAAGTGGAAAACCACACACACATAAAAAGCAGTTATTTCAGGTTCAGCTTCAGAAGTTCTTTTCTTTCTTTCTTTCTTACCTTCTTCAGTTTAATAACAGCCTCTCTGGTCTCAGAGTCGGTGCTCAGTTCAAAGATGCCGATTCCATCGCCTTCGATTAAACGGTAGTTCACCAGCCCGTTGTCTCCCATGTCCGGGTCTTTGGCCTTGAGACGGCCCACCTCCTCTCCTGGCACTTTATCCTCTGATACAGACATTGGATATACACCTGGGAGAGAAATAAATAGATAAATAAAGCCGCAGGATGGTAATGTTGGTCTCAACTTCTGGTCACCGCTCGCTTTTTTGTATTCGACGCTGTTTAAAGTGTTTAGAGAATTTCCTGGCCGGCTGCCATCGTGTTTACCGTCTGAGGCAGGGTCAGTTTGGGAGGCACGGAGGGATTACATGAACTATACCACCTGTCTCATATGGCCCAAAGGATATTAATATCTCCTATAGTGTCAGCTGTGTGTGTGTGTGTGTGTGTGTGTGTGTGTGTGAGGGAGTAGACACCTGGTTTGCTGAATTAGAGCAGTAGGACCATATGTCTTTCTCTCCTCCTTTTATCCTTTTTATTTCTTTCTCTCCAGGAATCTTTCCACCTCACCTCACTCTCCCCCTCCCTCCCAAAACCTTTTTTTGCCTCACATCATCTTCAAATTTGCATGAAGGCGACTCAAACGAACACGGGAGGAAAGGAAATGTGATAATCCTGAACCGACCGAGACAAAACAAAGATCTTGTACTTTGGGAAGTTTTTTTTTTTTTTTTTTTCTGTCCTGTGATCATGAACCAGAAAAAAAAGTACTTTGCAAATTATGCAGCAGACTTGTCCCACATGATGTGAGCGTGACCTTTGTTGGGATGTGAGTTTTTTTCTACTTTACAAATCTGTCATTTCCTCCTTGCCTCTTCTTTTTCATCCCTCCTTCCATCCTTCCTCCAAACTTCTCTCTGAGTGGACTCATCATTTTATCGGCTCCACATTATTAGCATGTTTATCCTGCTTTTCCAGGTGCAGCAAACCTTCTGAATCATGAAATTCACTTGGTCATGTGGCGTCTGCGAGTTGAGGAGGAGGAGGACGTTTCGCAGGACTTGATCCATCCAGCCCAAATCCCTCCTGTCACCCTCCAGGCCTCCACCTTTTTTTTTTTCCCCCACACATCCTTTGAACAAATACCATTCCCTCCATCTTTTCTTTTCCATCTCTGTCCTTCCCTTTTTTTAAACTTATCTTCATACTTTATGACTTGCCTTTTGCTAACACCGTCCCTTCCATCTTCCTCTCTCATTTGCTTCCCTCCTTTCCACTCCATCCTTCTAAATCTCTCCATTCATCCTCACCTCTCCTCCTTCTCGCCTCCTTATTTCCCTCATATCTATCTCTCCTCGTCCTCCTCCTCGTCCTCCTCCTCTTCCTCTCTCCCTTCTGTCTGCCAATTCTGGCAAAAAGCTCATTTCATCCTTGCCCTCCCTTCGCCCCCCCCGCCTTCTCCTGTCGTTCTATTCTTGCTTTTCCTAAGTAGCTTAACTTCAATGGCTTCTTGCAGCTGAGTTTAACATTGTATGGCAGAACACACAGGCGGTGTGTGTGGCGGTGTGTGTACCTGGCTGCAGGCTAAAATTAATCACAGCACATACAGGAAATGTACATTTACATGTGAAGGGCCACAGCGGAGGCAGATGTAGATTTCAGTCGAGTCTTAAACAAATTAAATCCATGCGCTCGTTAATCCCACAGATTTGTTTTCTTTAGTAAAAAAAAAAAAAAAAACAGTGTTCATTTTTTTTCTTAAACCAATAAGTCGATGAGGATGTGAGAAAGTCGTTAGTTGCTTTCATTCCTGCTTCACTAATGATGCTGCTGTTTGCATCCACACAGATGTTCGATCTTTGGAGGGAGGAGCTCGTAAAAGCAGCAAAGTTTAAACATAAACATCGATAAAAAAACCCCTCATAAATATCACTCACGTATTGACCACAGTATCTTCAGATCAGTAAATTAATTCTTATTACTGGGATGACAACAGCAGAGCCTTCCACTGGCCTGCGATTCATCAGCGCTCACACTGGGGACGTTAATGTGTTATCCATGTCGACCGCGCTGCAAATGCAGTTTATATTGAACACTGCGAACATGTTAGTGATTCAAACGCGGTAGACATGTAATTTTCATCATATCTGCTCTCCATCTCTGAGGAGGGAGCAACTAAACACCCATTCATGCACTGATTTAAGTGCAAAGGTGGTAAAGTTGTTAAAATAATATGAGCAAATAAAATCTACAGATATCCTTTAAAAAATCTCTATGGCAGCTTTTATTTTTATTCTGAATCGTTCATGTTTAAATGATGAGAGAGAGCTACATGTGGCCGACATGTATGAACAACATTTAACAAAACCATCTCTGTCATGTGGGCCTGATAAAGACTGAACCCCGAGAGAGTTAAAGAACGATCCCTTTTGATTCGGCTTGTTTGTTTTTTTTTTTTCTGCTCCTGCTTCTGTTTCTGCTGTGATGGATTTCTGTGGTGACACAGTAAAGATGCTTGATAATGAGGTGAAAGAAGGGAGAGAATTACGGGGACAGAAAGTCTGTGGAAAAATAAAAAAAACGCAGACAGAAACAGAGAGATCAACCCTCAGAGTGAAAGAAAAAAAAAGTGTAACAGCTTGAATGGAAAGTGAAAAGCTGCTGGAACACATGAGAAGGAATCACGCTGCGTCGTATCTTTTCTGTCTGGTTTTATCTCTTCTGCTGTGTTTTTCTCTCTCTGTATCTGTTTTTATTTGTCTGTTTTTTCTGCCTCTTTCTTTTACTCTGTTTTCTTTTTTGACTTGCTTATCTCATATTTTCTTTTTTTTTCTCTTTCTCACCCTGCTCTATCTCTCTCTCTCTCTCTGCCCAGCTACTAAATAAGTAATCACTGTCCTCATTCAAACCATCTGGGAGCCTTTTTCTTGCAGGTGTTTGTACCGCTTCTCCTTTTTTTAAACGAGGGTCCCCACTTCCACAACATATTGCCGTTTGATGTGCTGTCTTGTATCACAGATGTAAACTGCCAGTATTTTACAGCTGATATTTAGAAGTAATGCAAGGAGGAGTGCTTTGTAAAAACTTAATGACTGATGATGTTTCGTCATAAATCCTGCATTTCGTCCCCGTTGTCATATTTTCAATATGTTTTATATATTATCTTTTAATACATGGGAGCACAAGAGTGTCCCACTCTACTTGCAAACATCCTCATAAATGACTGACATAATGCAGCCCTGCACAACACCAACACTAACATAAACCCCAGTAATAACCACATAATGAAAGACTGTCTCTCTGACGGAGTTGATCGGTCTTTGTAATCATAAACTCCCTCTAAATTCCCTCAGAAGTGTCTGTTTGTTGTACATAATGACTCACAGAATCGGTTCACAGCTTTGCATCGCATTGCCAGGCCTTTAAAACACTGTCAGGGTGTTGAGATACAAAGTACTGGAGTGATGGTTTTGACATTTTCTTTCTCTGTCTCTGCTCCTCTCTCGCTGCTTCTGCTCATGTCTCTCTCTTTTCTCGCCTATTCAGCTTCTCCACGGGCTAAATCCTGAGCCCTCATCTTCTCCTTCTTCTTTTTCATCCACTCCTGCAGCTACTCTGCTGAAACTCTGCCAGGAGTCGCCGTGTTCGGGGAAAAAAAAAAAGGGGGGAGAACACCAAGAAAGAAGAAGAAGAAGAAGAGAAAAAGGCGGAAAGAAACTCAAAGATGTGGTAAAAGAGGAGATAGACATACAGAGAGAAAGGGGCTGTCGGACATGGAGGTGAACCGGAGGCTGATTGAAAAAAGAAAAAAAGGTACAAATCACTGCTGAGGTTTAGTTCCTGATTCTGTCGGGCGAAACAGGAAGATTGAATCTGTGATTGAACGTGAGCTACCCAGGAATAATTTACTGGCTTGAAGCATTTTCAAACCATTTACTGCAATTTGAAAGATTAGCAGGATACGGTGTCAACAAACAACATGAGCTGCCTCCAGATTCAGGTTTTTTTCCAAGACCAGTTATATTTTTTAGTAAACAGCAAGAAGCAGATTCAGTGAAGGGAAGCGAGCGTCGGTACGACAGAGAGAGAG
>JAPZDV010000003.1:21571784-21585089 GCA_029814665.1 Acanthurus lineatus
GAGATCAGCAACACAACAAACAGACAGAAAAACAAAAAAAGGACAAAAAGTCACACGGACAGCATCACATAGCACATGTGGTTTGGTTCAATCCACATGCACATGTGTAGAAAAGAAAAGAAGTTGCTGGACACACTGACTTTAATGCGTTTAATGTGCCGTTTTGTAAAATATTTTACGCTATTATCTCTCTGGAGGAAGCGTCACTCCTGAGAAAAACATCACGTTACTAGAAATTACAGATGTATAGAAGGATTCATAGGTTTGGGAGGTGTCTGTACTCACTCTGTGGGAACTTTGGAGGGTTGTCGTTGACGTCTGTGAGGGTGATTTTAACCTCAGTGGTCCCCGACAGCCCACCCATGTGGCCACCCATGTCTTTGGCCTGGATGACGACATCGTACTCCTGGCGTGCCTCGCGGTCCATGTTCGGCAAGGCGGTGCGAATTATACCTAAACGGGCAGAGTTTAAAAGCAAAGTTAATGCTCAGATTACATTTTCTTTCCCCCACTGCAGCCTGTTATTAGATTTGGGCACCGAAACCCAAACATACATCACTGAAACCAAATGATGGAATTTCATTGGTCCTTTAATATCGCAGTGCATGCATCCCAATTTGTGCACGTTTGCATGTGCACAAGCATTCGTGTGCAATTAGTGTACGCAGACGGTTCACTGTGTGCCTTCGTCTAAATGCTGTAATTTTCCAAATGTTACGCTTGAAAATCCCAAGTTAATATTTCATAAACTCTCCCTCCAAAAATAGAAGCATTTGGTTTGCAGAAAAAAACTTACAATGTAATTTACTCTCCTTGGAGTGGGTGTAATTTATTTCGAGAGATTTCATTTTTGCAAGAGAAACACATCATCACACATCCTTCACATTAACAAGAACTCCAGTTAAACATGTGTGAAGTCTTATTTTTCTCCATTTCAAGCCCTAGTAATCTTTTCTATCTGTTTAATTCATCACCGGCTGCTCTTTTTCCATCTCTCTCTTCTTTTTTTTCCTCTCCACATGTCTGGCTGCAGTGTCCGCGAGCTGAGGCTTTCTCCTGTCATATTAGGCAAAGTATGTGTGTGTGTGCATGTGTTTGCATGTGTGTGTGTGTGTGTGTGTGACAGCATGAAAAGCTGATAATCTCCAAACCAATTAGAAATGTGAGCTGTGGATTTGAGCCAGTCAAATACCCAACACTGGTTTGTTTAGCCAGATTTGCTCTGCTCGGCTCTCCCTCCCTCCCTCTCTGTGCCCTCACCACTCTTTCCATGGACTCACTCTCTCTAAACCAATTTCTCTTTCCTTCTCTCTTCTAACCTCGCTCTTCTTGTTCATCATCGCCCTTTTCTGACTGACCCGGCGTAGCTTCCATGTCTGCCTAACCTCTCTCCATACATCCAATTTCCTCTTTTAATGCAAACCCAAACATTAAGGTCCGCCTGTGCACAGACCAGGCTGAATGTCCTCTGGGGACTTTCTCTTTTTCTTTTTTTTTTTTACTGCAGTCCTTTCTTTTCTTCACCAATTTCAGTGGAAAGGACTCGCTGTTACATGATCCCTGCAGCTGTGAGTTCTTCGCTTTGTGCATTACAGTAAAAATACTGCAGACAGAAACCAGTTTTCACTTTGGCCCCGATGACAAGCAGTCTGCAGCTGCCTTATGAAACATTTAAGGTTTGTTTTCTGCAGTGTCAGATTTGTATATTTGACATTTTTGAAAAAGCAGGATGCCAATTTAAGATTGAGCTTAAGCAAATATGCATTGCTTAATTAGTCTATCGGAAAAAATAATATAGAATATCATAAAAATGTGGGAGTATCAGTTGTGAGAATGTTTCATTTAATAATATTTATTCCTCTATATGAGATGACTGAGTTATCCACTCAGATTTAAGCCAAAGAGACGGATTTTAGGACAATCCACACTGAGAGTCTGCTGCAGAGAAACAAAATGGAAGATCTTGGTTGCACAGGACATGAGGAGTGTTTCAGATTTTGTAGACTGTGATGGTGAAGGGCAAGTTAAGCATCAATATCTGGCTCATATAGTGTGGATGTACTTGTGGATTCGCATGTATTCACTCTCTACTGTAAGCCTCTCTGTGTGTCGTCTCTGTGTTTTCTGTGAGCCTGGGTTTAGTTGTGCTGTAGGTGTGTGCAGACTCGGTGTATTTCAGCCTCACCTGTCTGAGGCTCCACGGAGAAATACGGCTGTCCTTGCAGTATGCTGTACACCAGCCTGGCACTGTTGCCGTAGGTGGGGTCATCAGCATCTGTAGCTGTCACCTGCATCACTGACGTACCTACAGGACAGACACAGACATGACAGACAAGTCAGGAGACGACTCTACCCCAGCGATTCGGTTCAAGAATGGTTCGACAAACAATCTTGTCACAGAGATTTCTCCGATTCACCTGCCTGCACCGGCTGGATGTGGAGGGGAAATTAAAAACACTCTCCCTGCCGTCAAAGGCTGCAGCTTCACTGCACCAGTGAGGCTGGTCTCCACTATTATTTCTCTACATTTCATCATTTTCGGGCAGAAACTTCCACTGTCCACTTTGGGTGATTTTCATATTTTTTTAAATAAAACATCACATTTTCTCCACAAGTTAACATAATTGTGTTACCCCTGGATTAAAAAAAAATCTTTTTTAAAATCCATCAGATGATCTTAAAAGTTGGAAGTTGTCAAGCTCACAGAACATAGAAGTTTGAAAATGTGTTGTTTCCACTTGACAACAGCAATTTACGTCCCTTTAATCTCTATTAACTCAACCCGACATAGTTAACCTGAGCAAAGAGCCTTAATATATATTACACATATCTCATTTTTCTCGGATGTGACACAACTTATGAAACCGACTCTGATATCACAAAACTACTGTGCTGTGAAGTTTTGGTTCTATCATTTCTAAAAACTACACGAGCTTTTCATGGAAAAAGCATTAACAACAACAGTTAGAGCAGCAGAGAGACATGATGTTTGGACCAAAGATGGGACCAAACAAAGTCATCTAAAGAGCTGTTTTTTATTGTATACAGGTGGTAAAAGTTTGACTGGAGCTGCAGGTTAAAACTGTTTTGTGCAGCTGGATGATCTTTGCTGGGCTCTTTGGCTGCTTCGGTTCAGTAACACTGTGTTTTGTTGGTTTAACTCCTTCCCATTTTTTAATTTCAAATACTGTTTAAATGTTTCAGTTTCCAGCTGCAGTTTTTTTTTGTGCGTCACTAACTCACTCCGTACAAAATCCATGGGGCATCTAACTGTAATCAAGTTTCTTCAGTCCTGGTCTCGGTGTGGCAGCTACCTGTAGTGTACCGAGTAAATTACCAAGGAGGATAATTTGAAAGTGACTGCCTTCTTCTTCTGTTCTAATTTAGATTTACATGAGGGAACATGGACCCAGTTAGTCAAATTGCAGCTTTTTCTCTCTGTTTCACCTCTGTGATTGAGGACGATGGAAGCCAGTGACCCCCCCCTCCCTTCCAGACTTCTGTATTCAGGTTTCAGTTTAAAAAGCGAATGGATGAAAAAAAAAAAGAGCTTGAACAAAACTCATTCAGAAGTCCTTTTCAGAGGCTCTTTCTTTTGAAGTCCAGTCTATTCAGAAAGGGGATTTCTTGGGCTTTCAGAGTGTCAGGCAGCACCACCGCCAGCGTGGTTCATTTTAGGTCAGCTTTGGAGAGGTTGAAGACTCTCCCAGACCACATAATATTCAAAAAAAAAAAAAAACGATCAAGATCAGAAGCTCTAAGTGGGGAGACTCGAGGGAGAAGGTGGGAGCTCCTGCCCCTCCGGACTAATGCTTAACGTTTTCTTGCCTGTGCCTCCGGTCGAGCCTTTTCGTCTTGGGTACAAAGAAAGAAAGGCTGAAAACGAATGAGCTGAATGTGTCTGCTGACGGTTCTGTCCATTATCCGCCTCCCTGCCACACTTCCTGCAGTCGGATTTCAGTGATAATTAATAATTTATGAAAAAGGCTGTTTAGCAGACAAACAACACTGGAGATGAACTCCATCGGTGACTTCATTAACAAACGTCAATCAATATACAGCAGAGAGCTTTCCTTTACTGAAAAGACTGGAATTAGAATATTTCTTCTAAGTTACTGTGTGTTTTAATATTTTGGAGATGAAGTACACCACTCAGTTCCCAGATATACCTTCACCCAAAGAAGGGGGAGGCTTTGCTGAATTTAAGAGGCATTCAGGAGAAGTTTTAACCATTAATGACCCTTTTATGATCCACTACTTACCAACGTTGGACATCTCAGGCACCCTGGCGTAGTACGGCCCATGGAGAAACTCAGGAGGATTATCGTTGATGTCCTGAACTTTCACTATGAACTCTGATGGAGGCTCCAAAGGCTTATTGGTGTCTCTGTCCACGGCCTGGGCTGTTAGAGTGTACTGGGCCTGCTCCTCGCGGTCCAGGGTTTTCGTGGCGTGGATGTTTCCCGTCTTGTCATCGATAACAAAGATCGTTCCTGCACCTTCCCCGGACAGGATGTACTTGATGTTGCCATCGCCCGAGTCGACGTCTGAGTGGAGCTGAATGACAAATGAGAAGAGGATGAGACAAACGAGAAGAAAACAAGGAAATGCAACGGCAGGAGGAGATTAGTGCTGAAAACATCTGGATTTCAGAGAGTGAAACTCAAAGAGAAGGAGAGACTCGTAGCCACAGAAAGGCACAGGTAGTCTGGTCTAAATCACACTGTAGCTTTGATGATTGACAGATATGTTGTTAGGCTTTAATATCTCATGTCTACAAATTAAAGGGGCTGAAAGGACGAGACAGACAGGCTGGTAGATGTGCTGTGTGAAGACAGGCAAACACTAATAAGTAAGAGATTTAAGAGGTTGTCATCTAAAAAAAAAAAAAAAAAAAAAAACTGAAAAATGTTCAACATTCAATTAAACTCCTGTTCTTTATTTACATCCCCTTGACTGTGAGAAACGAGGCATTGTAAACATCATTTGTTGTTGGTTCTGAAAGCCGCGGCTCAGTTTGAATGATGTTGTTGTTGTTGCCGAGTCCCACCAATCATCTTCACTCTTTAATGCGAACATGACCTCTCTCTTCTTCTCTATCTCCCTCTCTCTCCCTCTCCCTCGCTCTCTCTCTCCCTGCGATAAATGGGCAAAGCTCTTTGAAATCCTATTTAAGTTTGCTGTCACCCTGTTTGCTCCTGCCATGGCTGTCAGCAGAGGGCAGTCTGGTAATGAATTACACATCTAGTCAAAATTTTTTTAGATTGTTATTTAGGTACTAATTATGTTCGACTTTGAGAGGAGAGAGAATGATGATGATGGAGGAACGGTTCATAACTCAGGTTTTTCTTGGACTCACCCTGCCCACCAGCACCGGGTCGGGTCCGGTGTACTCCTCAATGACGAAGAACTGATTCCAGACCCATCCTCGTTTGGACCTGTGGAGAACCTGCCCCTCCTTTCCTGCCCTCTGTTTGTGTCTGTGCAGTGACAAGTGACCTGCAAGCACAAAAAAAGCATCAGTTAAGACCATAAACCATAAGTTTTTGCTGTAATCTGATTGAAATCTACAGCAGATTCATTGTTTGCTTTCATTCAGATTTTTTAAAAAAGGTTAGACACAAAATTAAAAAAAAGGCTCATTTTAGGTCATTTTCTGTTCAATGAATAAATTATCACCACGAAGGCAGTTAGTTTTCTGAGAATATCTTCAGTAGTCTGAATCCAAAGTGGGTGGAAATCAGTAACCTCATGAACGGAGAGGCCCACTTCAGAATTATGGGTCATCAGTTGAAGTCCCAGCTGGGAAAATGTGGGTGGATGCTGTGAATGACACATGCTTTTTTAGGTGGCTCTTAGCGAGGCACTTAACCCCTGTTTGTTGCAGTACAGCTGGCTACAGTAAGCCGTGGTTGCACTGAGCAGCTGCCACGTGTGAAGATCTGCAGCCGGATGAAGGCTTGATGGAGAGAAGTGACTTGCTAAATTAATCTTTGTCGTATCGCTAAAAGCAACCCCCCCAAAAAAGGATTGAGTGTATACAATAACATAAAATCTGAGTGTAAATACGTTAAAAATGCACTGAGGAGCTGAAAATCCAAACCGTCTCGGAGGATGTTTGGAGAAAGAGGTCGCACTGTTGACATGGAGATGTGAATGTAGTGCTTTTACAAGTCGTGTATGTAAAGAAAAAGGAACATTTGAGATTGCTGAAGTTAATATTTGGTTCACAGCTTGGATGGTAACATCTGTGCACAGTCAGAGATGGACTGAAGGGAAGTGGGACGGGATGGCTGTCAGTTTGAAAATGTACAAATATCACAGAAAAGATGTGACGGATGTGACCATCTGTGTTTTGACAGGTGAAAAAGAAACTGTATCTCAAAACTCCACAGTTCTAGTTGAAGGTGTTTTGTGTGCAGATGTTAAAAAATTCTTTGTATGTGATGCAAGTTTGAAGCCAAAAAGCTAAAGAAACCCCGTTGCTTCTGTCTCACCTGGATGTCTGTGTCTGTGGCCCCTCTGATCCAAAGAAGAACTTCCTCTCCGGGTTCCTAACGCGACGCCACAGAGCGCAGAAACTCCAACCAACAGCAGGAAGGTCCTCATCAGACCGAGGCCCTGTCGCTTCAGCATCGCCATCTCGCCCAACCTGAACACCCGTGCACTTCGCTCCGCCCCCTACTGTCTGCTTCCTCTCAGTGGAGCTCTGCTCCTACTGAGGCGATGTCCTGTTTCTGCTAACCAAACGTTGTTGATGAACCTTCTAGTTCATTAGCTGAGACGAGGTCTGCTGCCGATATTCATCACCGACTTTCACCTTTCTGCCTTTCTTCTCAGCGCTTTTCTTCTTCTTCTTCTTCTTCTTCTCTCACAGTTTGTTCACTCCCTCTCTCCTCTGATCAGGAAGCCTGAAAGAGAGCAGAGGAGAAAACAGTTGGTACGTGACAGTTATAAAGATAAAAATGCTGCTTTAAAAATATACAATCGAGCAAATTTGCATTCTGTTTAATGAAAGTTTCACCCGGCAGACTGATTAATCTTTATGAAAGCGATGAATCCAAAACTAAGAGTAAAATCAACATAACCAGGTCAGTTATTTCTCATTGCTGTGTGTTTTGGGGGATGATGCTGTTCAACTGCAGTTCAAAAGATATTTGGTTTCTTAAATAGCTGTTGTGTTGATTAGGACATTGTACCATTTATCCAAACAATTCTGCCTGTAAACACTTCGACTTTAATTTCATAAGACACAGTATGATTCAGTGTAGGAGGTAGCGTTTGTATAAAACACCAGGTTGTTGTGTTTCCCTATTTAAAGCCCCTTTTAAATACAATTAGAGTTAATGTAAAGGAAAATTATAATTGCTGAAAGTCAGTGAAGGCAGTAAATGTATCATGACTCTTCTTCAAAATCCTTCATGTAGTTTTTAGTTTGACCTAAAAAAACACAGCACACCGACTGTTCGGGTGATGATGGAGGCATCTTTGCTTCCGCAGTGAATGAATCAGCAGGAGGAGGACGAAATTTGATCTGTGCCACCGTGAGCACAGCTGAGGCTTTCAAATGAAGCTTTAAATGTCTGCTGTCATGCTTTATGACGTCAAAACCCTAAAAACTGTTACAGGATAAATATATTTAGTCACTCGTCAGCTTCCTCAACATAGATATGTTTAAAATATTATTAGAAAACATTAAATGTGCCCATCAACAGGCCTGAAATGTGAATCTTAAAGACTTACTATTTATAAGAACCTACAGATAAATGCCAATTATACACCTTTTACGATGTCAGTAATGAGTTTTGGCATATTAACACGCTGAAGCTAAAATTAATTTGATGAGATCAATAAGGGAATTAATTAAATGATGCCAGAATCCAGTAAATAGAGGACAAAAGGTGACTGGGCCTGAAGCAAATATGCTTCAGCTTGTTATCATCCAATCTGACGCTTTCGACAGATCAGGACAGACAGACTCGCTGTGAGATAATCCAACTGCATCGTCACTCCCTTTCGAAAACAGCCTATAACGATGTTTTCTAGATCTGCTGTGCTAATGCTAATGGAAGGTTTATTCCAGATGTTTACGGTCCCTGGTTAAGTTGAGTGAAAATGTGTGGTCGATGTGCCTGATTTCACTTCACCTAACATGGAGAAGTCACTAAATTGACTCCTGCCTGTGTGTCAGATATCTCTTTTTCCCAGCCCAGTGGTTTAAAGTACATCGATGCATCATTTGCACAGAGCTGCATCTCCACTGAACCTCCATTTTGGCACCTGACATGGTTGACAGGAGATTTGGGACACGACAGATCCTCCATGTTACATCCTCTGGTCTCTCTCACCGAAGAGCCAGGCATGCGAACAATGCCAAATTACGCTTCAAAATCTCTGCAGCGACGCCATTAGTATTCCAAAATCATTTAACACATGCAAGAAGCAAACACTTTGAGTGGTTGTTTGCACAAATCCCTTCGCACCAGCAACAAATAGCTGTGAAGCCGTTCTCGTCTGGTGTGACTCTCAGGGACTTCTTCTTCTTTCCGCACCTCGTTCTTTCCTTTTTCTTTTGTCTTGCCATCTCATGTGTGTGTTTGTGTGTGTTTAATATTCAATAGCTAATTAGATGAGAAGATTCCCTCAGGGCTCATTGGCTCCTGTTGACCACATGACTACCCAACCAGGAAGTGTTGACAGTTAATCCCTTACTGGCTCATCATCTGGCTAATTATCCTTGAGTCTTTTGATTGATGTGCATGTCTGTGTGTGTGTGAGTGTGTGTGTGTCTGCATACGTGTGTGTGTGAGTTTGTTCCTGTTTTGTCTTCTACATTTCTTACAGAAAAGTGGCTTTGTGGCTTTTTTAACGCCACATTTCTGCCTCTAAACTTAAATAACCTTGAGAGAAACATGTAGACTTGCAGAGAGAAACTGTGACACATTCAAACAGTAAAAACTTGAGGATAATCTTGCTTTTCTCGATTTTTCTAACAACTGCAAAGGCTTGAGACACTGCAAACTTACCAGAAAGGCTGCTATTCTGACAAATTTGTTGCTTTTTTTCTGCGTCAAATTCGCCTCAAGGAGCTCAGACTCGGAAAACAATTCACGACAAGAAAACAAACAAAAAAAAAAAACTTCGAAATATCTATTCTTGGAAGTTGTCACTTGCAGGTGAAATCATTTGTGAATTCTTGATCAGAGAATGAGCAGAAACTTCAGGGATGTCTTAAAAAAAAACAAACACCACCCAAGAAAACAATTATTCACCCCCAGTGTGCACTTGTGCAAAAAAGTTGACACCTGCTACGCTGAATCTATTAACAAGCTCTCAAACTGTCATTTATGTGTCAAATAAGGTGTCTGCTTTATTTAACAAGTAAAAAAATAAAGCAACTCCGAAATAAATTGCTTTCACCAATAACATGATGCTCCGCTGCCAGTCATCCGTTATTGTCTCATGTAAAGAAATCACAAACAACAACAATAATAAAAAAAATAGATTGATAGCAGCACAGAGTGACAGCTCAGAAATGTGATGTTACTGGGAATTTAATAACATCTGACTTGCTTGTGACAATGAAATGGCTCCACTTTTGAATTCTAATAAAGCTAAAGCCAAAAAGAATCATATAATTTTGCATTAAATGGTGATTTAACGTCACAACCTAAATATGCTGTGCATTCAGTTTGTTTCTTATGAACTCACAGGAGGCAGATTTGGTGAATTCGGATGTAAGCTGAAAGCATCCTGGATATTTCTGTGCACAGTTTCTAAATCTGATGTTTTTTTTTAGTTGTTTTCCTTCCTGTGCTGACGTCCTCGGTGACTGAGAGAGTTCGATGGAAATAAGAAGAGAGAGAGAGACAGAAAATATAACACAGAAACAGTGATAATGACTCCCCAGGGCCAACATGCCTTTTGGCCAGACCACTTCCTCTGTCTGAATACATGACTCAAGAGCCACATTAGAATAGTGAACAGCATACGTGTGTGTGTGTGTGTGCGTGTTAATGTGTGTGTGTGAGAGAGTGTATGTGTACGTATGTGTGTGTGTATGTATGTACTATTCCCTCGGGCTTCATAGAAATGCTGTGAATCCATGAGTCAAGTGTTGGACTTGACTGCTGTGATTCATTGGCTAACATTAGAGGGTAGCTAGACCCACCCTGTGTGTGTGCGTGCGTGTGTGTATATGTGCGTGTGTGTGTGTTTCACAGAGGTCAAAGCAGGAGAGTTTAAATAGATTCGAGCTGACATATTCTCACTGACTGACCAATCACACCACATGAGTGTATCTGTTAATGAATAACTGCACATTTCAGCACATCTTCCTATTATTCTGATGTTTATATTATATTCTGATACTTCAGGTTTGGAATCAGTCCTGTAATTTTGCATTGTTTCACTCTGTTGCACCATAATCCATTAAAATATCAAACATGGTGGTCAGAAAACAGTGATTTTAATCATATTTAACAGCTAATCATGGTTTGCAGTAAAGAATTGTTAAAGGTAAGTCCATGTCTTTTATTATGTCTTATTTCCTCACACTCTCTCTGATTTTGTCTCATTCAGTGGCTCTTATGTGCTTCAATCACAGTGATCGACCCCCCCCAGCAGAAACAAAGTACATATTAAACCTCCACAAAAACTGTGAAGACAATTTATGATGTTTTTTTATGATAGTTTAGCTTTTACTCTTCCACTTCTTCACCCTGTTTTCTGTGTTTCGGTTAAATCTGCACACTCAGATGTTAAAGTTGTGGGTTTAAATTCAGCAGTCAAAGCTGGAGTCTGAAAACTTTCCTGACGTTGTGCTGAGGAACATGAAGTGTACAGATGTGAAATCATTTCTAAGAAATCACTTGCAATATGAGATCTTTCTTGCAGTTTTTTTTTCTCAACTGTTTTAACAGACTCTTTTTAAAAACTAATTTCAAGGTCAAAATGATTCCTAAAACTTTCTCTCTCATTCTTTATGTGTCTCTCCAGACATTCAGGAGACTTGTCTCTAAGACTTAACCGCTAAACAATGAGATAATTTGCTCTCTTCTTCTATCACTTCTGCTTTGTCCCTGCATTTTTCCATCCCTTCATCCTCCTTTTGCATCAGCACTCCCTCTGCACTGAACCTTCATTTTTCTCTCCCTCGTTGCAAAGCCAAACCTCCAGCAGCAGCATTAAAATAACATTAGAAAACGCCTGGATTCTTTACAGAGGAGGAAAAAAAACAAAACACAACAGAAGAAACAGACTTGACCCTGCTTTTCTTCCCTTTTTTTCTCTTTGCTCCAGTTTTTCCTCTCTTTCTCTCTCAGTAATAATAAAAGTGATTCATTCATGTACAAATATAATATATTTCCCGTCTGTCTTGGCACGCTGTGTGTGATTGTACATGAGTCTGGCTTTGTGTCTCTTTTCATACTTTTTTTATTTTTTCTCATCTTCACATTATGTGACAGTCAGAGATGTGTAAGCTAACTGAGGCTTCACCGTCTCTTGTTTGTACATTTTGTCCAAAAGGAATAAAACATACGTACAAACGAGAATTACATCAAATAGGAGGAGACCTTCAGGCGTATTCATTGTAATATTTTTCATGTTGTGCAGCCTCTTTCCTTTTCATATCAGACAAGGTCCTTCACACAAGGACCTGTTCTGTTCTTGAAAATCAGAGATGGTTTCAAAGTCGTCGCTGCAGCAAAACCTCCAGCATTTATTGGTTAATCGATTGTGGTTGTTTTGTTTCTTGTCGTTTTTCTGAGATGCTGTTTGAATACATAATGTGTTTGTCTTAAAGGTGGATTTTTTACAACTATCCGTGTTAATATAAGCGATTCTAAAACACTATGAAAGCTGATTTTTATGTTTATTATGATGAGAGTTTGACACATTGTGACTGTTATGATTTCACAACTCGACCACTGACTAACATTTGGAAAGTTGCTCTTTCTGTTCAGAGTTGATCACAGTGATCCTGAGCCATGACACCAAAGGATTACATTGGAAATGAGCTAAACAGGCGACATGAACAGGAAACGCGTGTAAAAATGTGTTGTTTGTTCCCTCAGCGCAGCCTGAAGGCGACGTTTCTCCCCTCTGTGTTCTCACAGTCACTGTGTCATCGCTTGTTCCTGCCTCATCGGTGTCATTTGGCACAGCGGCCAGTCTCTTCTGACATGAACCAAGACGGCCGTGCAGCAGAGAATTCTGGGTAACTGCTTTGAATTTATCTGAGGCAACAATATTTAAAAGCTGAGATAGAAACAAAAAGAAAAAGCAACAAATTGTCTCACTTAAGCTCAGTTTTGATGGGTATTGGATTTGCATTTTTCTGTGGTAAACTGTTACCCCGCTTTGTTTTTACTGCATCAAGATGTAAGAGGACAATTTGTGCTCTGATCGAAAAGTGAACTTGGCCAGAAATATTTATTTACAGTAAAATTGACCAGTATGGGTTTAAGATCTTGCCTGAGGAGATGCGTTCAAGGACACCACAACCACACCATGATTGACTTTTGGCAGAACCAAACCTGTAACCATTCACTCACATGAAAAGCCCCTTCAGCCACCGGACCCCCTCTTTAACCCTCCACACTATTCGAAACAGATGTGATATTTTTCCATGGGTATGTTGGGATGCAGAAAAGGGTCATATGAGGTTTAAAAATGTGATTTTCTTCCTGTGTAAATCCACTTTTACTCTCCAAATCACATCCCAAAGCTACTGCGCTGTAGATGCAAAACTCTGGACTCTTTTCATATCTGTTTCCTTCATGTAAAATTTTCTGCAAGGAAAGCTGAACAAGATGAAGGAGGGATGAAATAAACCCACCGGAGAGCAAAAGGAAGAAGTGAGAATGAGAGAAAACCACCAACAGGAATTAAAAAAAAAAGTATTTGTGTCTCTGTCCAACAACTGTCAAGTGAACTTTTTAAAAAACTTTTGATATGATACAAAGACGATAAATTATTATTGTTTGCATCCGCTGAGTTTGGCTGAATAGATTAATAAAGCAAAATAACAAGACATAAGATACACAACAGAGTTTATACTCCTGATAAACAGATCTGGATATCATATCTTAACTTTTTTTAAAGAAAAATGAAAACTACAGAGAGATAACAAGAGACTGAGAGGACAGACAGGGACACAGAAAGCCAAAAGACAGACATAAGAACAGACAGACAGACAGTCAGACAGACATACAGACAGACAGACAGACATACAGACAGTCAGTCGGTGTATCAAAGTTCACTTCGGGGATCTTATTTCGATTGCCGGCTCTTTGTGGTCTG
>JAPZDV010000003.1:21585189-21601648 GCA_029814665.1 Acanthurus lineatus
GAGAGATAACAAGAGACTGAGAGGACAGACAGGGACACAGAAAGCCAACAGACAGACAGAAGAACAGACAGACCGACAGTCAGACAGACATACAGACAGACAGACAGACAGACAGACAGTCAGTCGGTGTATCAAAGTTCACTTCGGGGATCTGATTTCGATGGCCGGCTCTTTGTGGTCTGTTAAAAGCTTAAAAACAGAGCGGTGCTGAAAACAGACACCCAACGTTTAGCTCACACCACGAAACCTGAGGCTTAATTGCCTTTCAATTAGAGGAACTAATAGGTCTGAGTGTGTGTGTGTGTCTGTGTGTGTGTGTGTGTGTGTGTGTGAGTGGGTGGGTGGTGAAGCGATTACGAAGAGAAAGCTGCAAAGCTTTCTCAGCATTCGTGAAAATAGGTATTAATGAGAGGCTAGCAACGACACACACACTCACAGATAGTGGAAAGTTAGTCTGTGCAGTTTGCGCGTGTGTGTGTGTATGTGTGTGTGTGTGTGTTTGTGTTCCTTTAGGTTTGTGTCTGTTGTGCTACATGTTGCCAAGTTGTAAGTGTGTGTGTGTGTGTAGAGGTTGCTGATTCCTGTTAAGCCATTAGTGAAACTCAAGTGCTAATTACTACCCACAAGACCCCACGTCTGCTGTTTACACACACACACACACACACACACAGTTTTTTTTGGTACCATTATAACCAATCAAACTGACTGCAGCATCATTACTCTCTTTTAACATGAATCCTTTTCTGATTTTCTGACGTTGAAAAACATTTAAAAAATCTGTATTTGTAAATTTGATTGATCGTATATTATAATTACTGAGCAGTTTATCGGAGTCACATGACAAAGCTGCACTGAACATGACCATTGATGGTTGTGATCAGATCACGGAGGAGTGTGATGACTGTAGTCAGTCACCAGCAGCAGATGTGACGGAGACAAACATCAGTCAGAGCTGAAACCATCTCTCTAATGCACTTTGTTTAATGGTGTTTGATAGATGAGACAATCGTCTGAAGATGATCAGTTTCCTCAGTAAAGCGGATCTGTTTTATCTTTGGAGACACAAAAGCATTAACCAAAGCCCTTGTGTGGAAGTGACAGAAACCCTGCGAGTGTGTGTGGACACACTTCGCTTAGAAGCAGTAAAGCAATTTGTAAATAAAAGAGTTTGAAAATGGGTCAGTGACTTCAGGAAAAGATGCAATACGATATAACTTTGTGTTAAGCTGCCTCCTCTATAAATAACTTACACATTTGTTTGTGTTTTAACTCTCTATGAGTGTATTTTTCTACAAATCAATATGTGAAATTCAAGTGTTTTGTATCATCAGCGCTTGTTTTCAGTGAAATGATAATGGAGCTGCCATCACGACAACTTTGAGAAAAAATGAGGAGGAAGTGACTTCTGCGACATTGTTATTGACACAACAAAAACAAAGTTGTGGCATGTTGTGTTAATGTGAAGAACGCTACATAAACAGAGCTGTTATTGACGACAAACACTGCGCTGACAGCACACACACACACACACACACACACATTTCCATTTGTTGCGTTCAACTAACCAGCATCTAATTAACTCTGTCACCGTTGTGTTGGGGAAGTCTGCCTCACACTTAATTATTTCGCACAAAAATACTTATTGTATAAAAATAAAAATCAGTTTACATGTGTATTTTTTTTTTTGTTTGGCTCGTTTTGATTAGAATCCTCAATTACTGAGAATCACACTAATTTGTATGGAAATAATATGCAATTTGTGGAAATTATGTGCAATCATAACAATTCCTTCTGCTAATGAGACAGAGATGGCTTTCGAAAATCATTTGGCAAACATGTTTGGGCCTTTTTTAATAGATTTTAGGACCAGATTTTTAAAAAATGTTTTGTTTGACTTTGACCATTGTTCACCTCTTTAAAGACAGCTGCCTCGTAATCTCAAATCATGTATCTAATCAAAGAACTGGTTGCAACACAAAACCAGCATTTTCCCACAGGAGGAGGTTTGTCTTTGCATGATTAAACTATTTTAAAGCTCATGGGTTATTTATTCAACTCATTTCTCACAGATCCTCATATTTTTTTTTGGTAATTAATGGTTTTTGGCAAGTTTTCCTGAAACAGAAAGCAAATTTCTGTTTTGTTGTTGCATTCACAGACTCTTGCTGATGTCTTTTGTATACGAAAAAAGCTCAGACAATGAATTGGAGTTTTCAATGCGGTGAAACATAATGAAATCATTAACAGAGCTGGTCATGGGGAGGGCGTGGGGGGGTGGATCTCTCAGCAGTTGTCCATCACTCCGCTGTTCCTGATTTTGGCCTTTCAATCCGAACGGAAATCCTCTGGGCTGAAAACAAGCTGATGACCGAACCAATCAGCTCTCTGTGTTTCTTCCAAATGAGCGTCCGAAAAAAACACAGACAGTTAAAAAAAAACAAGGGAACGAGCTGATGAGATACAGTTAAGCTTCAGGCAAAACAATATAGCTCCAATTAGCCTGCTGACTGCTGTTTATTGGCTATTGGCTTGCATGGGAATGTCCTCTTCAATGGCCTTAACTTGGCGCCTATTAGGCCTTTGACTCCAGACAATTGGAAAGACGAACTTCACATTAGGACCGCTCGCAGTTAATTATGACGAGTAATCTCCAACACTAGAATTAAAAGTGTAGAAAATAAAAAGGGGCTGATGTTGTGTAAAGGCCTTGTAATAACTCTGTTAGAATTGACTTCTTATTACCTTGAATGGGAAGGTTGTGGAGTGTGGTGTTGGAGGGGAATCTTTAATTAACTAGCGCTTGGATTTTCCCTTGATTTCTCCTTCAGTTTCTCCCTTTCTGTTGCTTTTATGCCAGCTTTCCTTCTCCTTGTACATCTTTTCCTTTTTCCCCTCCTTTTTTTTCCCCTGTCACAGTCCAGTAGGATCCTTCCCTGCAATTATAGCTTTGCATTACAGCGTAAGGATAACTCTGTAATTACTGAGGGAGGCTTTTAGAACGTACTTAGGCAGGAGAAATGAATATTGAGAATCGCATAATTGCAAAACATCACAGGTTTAATCTTTTTTTTCCATTATTGTTTTCCACATTTTACCTTTTTATCTCTTTCTTTGAAAAAAAAAAAAGGTTCATGACCCTCAGACGCAGCCACACACATTTTTTTGCAGTACTTTGAAAAAAAAAGATCAGAGTAAATCAGCCTGTCTTCTTCTTCTTCGTCTGTGTTTACACCCCCACATGGTTAATGGGTGAATCACCTCAAAAAAAAAAAAAAAAAAAACAACAACTCATCGAGGACATCTGAAGGAGTTCAGAGGTCAAAGTCACACACACACTCTTCATCGCAGGAGATTCATGACACCGTCACGGCACCGTTTAATCTCACGGAGAGGCATAAAAAGACAGATGAGTACCACAGAAGACGCAGCCAAGACAAACACGGAGAGGAGACGGGTAAAGTCATCACCAAAAGATGCTGCTTAATCATGAGAAGAGACTCAGACGCGCTCGATTCCTGGAATAGAAATTGGAGGGGGGGTGGAAGGGTGGAAATTTGGAGGTATTTATGCTATGGAAAAGCAAGCAGAACCTGAGACTCTGTCTGCCTCCTGCTCAGCCTGTCTCTCTCACTCCATTTCTCTTTGTGTGTGTGTGTGTTTGTGTGCATGTTTGTGTGTGTGTGGTTTTTTTTTTTGGTCTATAGCCCCTAAGGGAGGGAGAGAAAGAGAGAGGTTTGGTGAGGAGGGGGGGCAGGAAACGGTGGCGTCTGGAATGGATTTGAGGCTAAAAGGAAAAATAAAATACTTCAGATTCTTAAAGGCTCGGGGAGCGGGGACAGACGACCACAAAGAAACGAAGAAGAAAAGGTAAAAGAGAGAGAGAGAGAGCACATAACCAAAAAGAAAAGAAAAGAAAAAAGAGGGGATATAAAGCAAAACATAAAAAAAAGGATTTAAAATTCTGCAATTAAGTTCGTGAGGTTGACAAAAGTGCGCTGTGGGTTGATCTTATGTGTAACTATTCAACAATGCAAAAAAAAAAAGAGTTAAGTTGTGACTTTTCTTTTTGGGCCAGTTTGTGTGCCTTTATGTCAGAGCTGGCAAAGATTACTGACATTGAAAATGACACTCAAACACTGATTATAAGAACAGCCAGAAGCCTTTATATATGAAAACTATTATATTGTCCAAAATATCAACTTTTCCACCAGTTTGCATTAATGCCAATCACCAAATGAAGCCACATGCAGAGATTCTGCAGTAAATAAGTCATTTTGTCACAGTTACCTGCAGAATCACAATACACAAGTGGAATCCATGTTTAGATTAGTAATTAAGAAAAAAATAACCACAAAATCAAAGGGGAGACTGAAAAAACATGCATGAAAAAATGGACAGGAAAGTAAACAGCAACCTGCACAGGAAAGATGAGGGGAAAAGGGGGAATTGAGGGCAAGAAACAGGAGGAAAGGAGGGTAACATGAGACGCTGCTGCAGAGGTTTGAGATTCACTTTATAACCTGTTTCACACTACAGCTGAAAAACAGTTCATATTCTGTCCCATTTCAACAGCAATGTGAAAGCAGCTGTGATTCCCACACATGCAGGAAATGTTTCCTGACGTGGGGATGCAAACTTAAAACTGTCACACACAAAAGGCACAACGTGAGATACGGTCATTTTAAACATGAGTCTGTTTTTAAAAACTCTGAGGACATAAAGGCAAAAAAGTCCTTTCAAAAGTGTGACGGCCCCAAAAACCTCCAGACTGAGACGAGCCCCAACAAAAGTCTTGCATTTCTTCCAAAAATAATTCATGTACAGCACATTTTTAAACAAAACAATGAAGAAAAGAAGATAATATACGATAAAAATTACACTAAAAAGAACCGGCGACATCATTTGACGTAATAACACAAAAAAAGTTTAATGTTTAGTCACAGCTGTGACCAGTTCCTGATGATCAGGATGCCTCCTTGGAGCCTCTTCTTCTTCTTCATAAATTGACTTTTCTGGGCACATGCAGTTGGTAGGAGACCCTTGGGGAGACCCCGAGCATGCTGGAGGGATTATATGTCTTATCTGACCTGGGAATGCCTCAGGATACCCCAGGGGGAGCTGGAAAGCATCGGTGGGGAAAAAGGGGATGTCTGGACTACCTCACATACTTGCCTGAGAAACTGGATGAGAAACTGGTTGGTGTGTATTCATGCATTGTTATCTTTGAATTGTTCTGAGCTGACGGCCTTTCGGAGAAGTCAGAGTTTAAAACGTGGGTGCAGGAAATCTAAAATTCCTTTAAAAGTAATCAAAAACAGATGACGGCACAACGTCAGCGGTGTTGCTCTGCCAGACTGTTTTTTCTGTGTTCTGCGGTGTCAAACCTCAAATCTGGCCGACGCTTTAAAAACACATTACATCAGTAATTAAATCAGCTTTCAGTTCAGGGTTTTTTCATGCGAAAACTGTTATTTACTACACTGCGGAGAAGCAGTGAATGTGCTATTAACTGATCAGCAGGAAGCTCATTCATCTTATTAGCAAAGCTTGTTAAACTGACCACAACAATGACGAGCGCCGTTGTGTGTTATTGGCCCCGTGCAACAGTTACGTTAGCTGCCAAAACCGCCGCAGATGGAGAAGAAAGAAGCAGGTAAAACAAAAAAACAAAAAGAAAAATGATGCTGCAGAGCGAAATGAGTGAAATTAAAAGGGAGAATAATAGATAATGTTGGACGACTGGAGCGGTCGGGTGAGGAGAGGAAGAAAGAGAGCAGAGTTTGCGTCCAGCTAAGCTAACCGTGTGCGTTCATTCTCATGCGAGCTCAGCGAGTCTGTGCCAACGCCACGAACAGAGAGTAAAGATATTAGAGTACAAGACAGAAAGAGAGAGAGAGAGAGAGAGAGAGAGATATCAAAGGGAGGCTGAGAGGATAGGAGGTGGAAATCCTCTTTTTTTCCCATTCTTCCCCATAGAGAAATAAGAGAGTTAATCCTCAGGGGCTTACATTTGTTTTTGCCTCTCTCTCTCCATCTCTGTGTATTTCAGTATCTCTGCCTGCTGACGTTCTCTCTGCTCCCTCCTGATCTTCACCTTTCCTCCCTTTCCTTCTCTCTTTTCTTGTGTTTTTCTGTTGTTAACCATCATCCATATCTCTTCCTCCCCTCCTCCATGTCCTTCTCTTGTTGAATCCCCTCCGTCCCTGATTCTCCATCTTTCCCTCTCTCTCTCTCTCCCTCCTTGTCTCTCCCACCCCTCCATCCCTCCTTGCAGGGTTTATGGGTTTATGATGCATGGTAATCTCACTGCAAACACATTTATCTGCTCATTCTTTATCTTTCTTTCCTCCTCTCTCCCTTTCTCTCTCTCTCTCTCTCTCTCTCTCTCTTTTTGTTGTTGTTGCTCAGCAGGGCTCAAAGCTGTGCGATGATGCTTATGGGATGTTTACATTTGATTTGTGCATATGGAAAAGAGAGAAAATGTACAGATGGAAACACAGAACAAAATGGAGCGATGTAAAGCAGAAGAGAAAAAACACATAAAGAAGAAGCTTATCGGGGACGAAACAGAGCAGCGGATACAAATTCAGAGCACAACTCCACAGAAAGGCCAATGCAGAGCGGGGGGGAATCAAAATGAAAACCATGTAAGGCCGAAATATAAAGGAAAAAATCTCTAATCTTTAAAAAAATCTGTGAGGAAAGAAAATCTATCTGTTTCTAACCATCTAACCATTTAGCTAGCTATTTGTTTAAAGATAAATAAATAAAAAATGAGTCCAAAAAAATGCAATAAAGCTTCACATTTGGGTCACAAAGGATTGATTTCTAGTTCTTGTGGAAATCCAGTGCAGGTGGCTTCGCGGCGGTAGGCTTGGTTGATCAAGCCAAGCCTGTAATCTCATATTGGAGGATAACTCCATATCTTACAGTCATTGAGCGCCACCAGAAGCAATTCGACCCCCCCACCCCCACCCCCCGTACAGGAATGTCAGTCTTATATCCCTTAAGCCGTCAAATTAAACATTGTCACCTGATTTCATCACTTCATGTTCCCGAAGCTCTGATGATTTCATCATCAGCTCCGGAGCTGTTTTATAAGCAAAACATCCAGGACAAATTCTGACACAAAAATCAGGCTGCGACACAGAAAAGCTGCTTCATGCCCTGAAATAAGACTTTTGTGTGTCCATCCAATTTGCCAAATGAGCCCTCTGGTGTTGAATTTATTCATGTGACAAAGATAAAGGGAGAAGTAGAAACTGTATCCTGAACAGCAGCTAATTATTCCAGAGAAAACTTTGTTCACGTCGTCAGGTGTTTTACCTCTCACTTCTTTTTGCTTCCTGAGTATCTGGCATGATATTTTTAACACTGTCAGGTGTCAGAGTTCAGACATTTCAGCTGCCATTTAAATCAGCCAGCCTCTGAAGGTGCCCAGAGCATGAAACTGGGAAAAATGTCAGCGACATTCGATGTACATTTTAATTTAATGCCAGCGTTACTTCTGTGAGAGGGAGGGTTTTCAAAAAAAAAATTGCTCGATATTTCATGAAATGAGACTGCAATTATGCCATTTTTGCAAGTGTCAGTCCAAACAATGGACCCCTCATCGCTCACTTACAGACTACTGAGCCGTACAGAACAAAAAAAGGAACCAGCTCACTTTGGATTTTCAATGCAGCTGAGAATGATCTAAAGCCGAAAGACTCCAGTCTCCAAAACGTCTGATGTAACGCACTTCACACTCGTTTTTAGGCATTAAGCTGATGCTCTTATGCAGAATGGCAAAAAGGCTGAGTGCAAGAGTGGTGTAAGCCCGAACCACTACACTGCAAATATCACAAAAGACATCAGCTGAAGTGGGTGAAAGCATCAAAGTCACAGTCAGCATATAGTGACATGAATTTGTTACCCTGGAATGATCCTGGAAAAACTGATGGCAGCACAAAAGGACAGATGTTTTATCCACCAAGGATCCATTAAGGGATTGATGTTTCAAAGATGCCTGACATGCAGCTTCTTGCCTTTTTTTCCGATGGTTCATCCCACCCATCATCATCAACATCATCATCACCACCAAGCAAAGTCTGTCTGCAGTTTGGACTCAGACATTTTGTCGGTTTTAAGTGGCCACACGGTCGACGGGTAACCGTGAGTCTCCAGGGCGGATTAATCCAACCCACTGTCAGTTTTTATTACACTCCACAGGTACACATGCAGCAACACAAACACCAACCTCACAAAAATGATAATCAGACAGTGTCAGGTGATGGATGCGGATGGAAGCATCTATACGAAAAAACATGCCAAATCTGTAATTCAGCTGTAAACAGACCAATGAAAACCAGGCAGAAAACCAGGCAGAAAACCAGGCAGAAAACCAGGCGGGTGGTCTGAATTATCTGTGAATTTTTGCGTCCTGAAGAAAAGAAATAGTGATATTTTTTTTTGTCTGTTTGGTTTAATTTAGCTTTTATTCGCCTGTTTTCGCTCTGAACTCCTGATGTTTAAATGTAGTTACTAACAGCTGAAAGAGAAACAGCCTTGAATCGCTCAGAAACTCGAAAGGTTTTTTAAGGGGGGGGGGGGGTTTATTGACAGACTTATTGCTGGCATCCCAAACTGTCACCGCTGCAGCTCAGCGGACTGCCGAAAGTAATTAAATCACATGGCAGCAGTTTGTGTTTGTGTTAGTGGGTGAGGAAGGGCAGTGTCTTTAAAAAGTCTCCCCAGTTTGTTTTTTTTTTTTCTTTCCTGAGCATTTTATTGATGTGTGCTTTTCTATATCTAGCTCTCAATCAGTCAGACTGCTGGGTAATCAATACTGTTAGAGGGCATTAAAACTCACTGTGTGTGTGTTTGTGTAAATCCCTGGAAAGGGAATCTTCTCCTCTCTAATTCCTGCTCCTTATCTGTCCCCCCAGACACCCATCAGTGTCACTTTTAAAGATATATGAGTCTGATAGTTAACGAGTTTCTACAACATTTTCCTGCTCTGCTCTGCAGTCATGGGGGGCTTATCGGGACGGTGCTGCACCCTCCGCTGACTTTAACGTGTTAATAACATACAAGAAACTGCTGCACTTCGCATTTTCTGCTTGTTGTGTTCGCATCCACAGTTTGCACCCGACTTCAGCCATGTTTTGCAAACGCAAGACTTTCTGTAGGTTAAAAATATCATTTCCATTTTCCCCCCCATGACATTAAACAGAGCTTGAACCCGATGTTTTTTCCATCCAAAGCAAAACATCAGAGTTTTTATTCAAACAGATTACAGTCAGGTCTCTTTGCTTGGTGGAAAACAATGTGGCGGTCACACGATCTACATATGGTTATAAATCTCCAGATCTGATAAATTACATCCACGGTTTCATTGTGTTGCTTTATGGGGACAAAAGCAAACAGATGCAACAGTAATTTGCTGAAAGAAGCAATTGGGCCTTCTTTTTGAAACAAAAGTGTCTTAAACACAGAAGATTCCATCATTTGTGGATAAAAAAACAAGTTTTTTGAGTTTGCTACCTGATTTGGTTTGCACCTTTTGCAGAAGCACTGTGTTGTTTTAGGGGAATTCTCACCTCAATATCTCACTTTGGACTCATTATGCTGCGGCTGCACTTAATTTGTAACAATGCTGCTGTGAGCTTTACATTCGCTGCAGCAAGTGGATGCAAAATCAGCATGCAAGTCACAAAATGTAGCGTATATATGATCTGCATGGAAACAAAATCAAAGTGGCAGCGTTAGCAGCAACAGAGCTTCTTCCATCTGAAAGAGATCCGAACTTCTTCTTGACATTTTGTTGTAACTACTGCGATGACAAGTGTGTGTCTCAGTGAACCTGGAGCCGGGGAGCTGATGTTTGCAGCTGCTGTGTCGCCAAGACAAGATTAATTCCAGCGAGCCTCAAGCCGTGAGCTGAGGCGAAGCTCCGCGGTTGAACTACCTTTAAGCTGAAATGGAGCGTAATTTAGAAAACTCTCTGCTCCATATCATGAAAACACAACACAAGAAGAGAGGGAGAGAACACAGGCTTTTTCCTAATGTCCTCCTGCTGTCTGTCCCTGTGTGAAACTGGTACCAGACTGAAATAACTGAGAGCCGTAGCTCAAGGCTGCCACATGCACACACACACACAGCCGCGAAAACACACTCGAGACAATAAATTGTTGCTTTCTTTCCACAGAAATATGCCGAAGGGAGAAGGCACTAATCTAAGAGACAGAGAGAGAGAAAGGTGGAGGGACTGAGAGAGGGGTGAAGGTGGGTGGGGTTGACCTGAAACCGCTTCAGAAAGACACTCTGCTTCCTTTTCTATCTCTTTTTTTTTTTCTTCAAGGCTGACAAACACACACATATACACACACACATACACAGGATCTCTTTGTCGCTTTGCCTGCCACCAAGTCATTGTGGTGACAGAGGAGGTCATCTGGATGAATGCGGCCTATTATGGGATATGTGCTCAGATCTCAGTGTGAAGGTCAAAGGTTAAACATCCAATCAGCGCACAGCAGAGCTAAAACCCTCTGAAACCAAGAAGCACAATAAGTTATCAGCTGAATCAATAGACGTCGATGAGGACGTGTTTCATGGGCAGCAGCGACGTTTAATCCGGACGAAAACCAGATGAAGGACGAAGTTTAGTCCTCGATTGCTTCTGTCTGATGTGAGTTTTTAAAGGACGACAGTTAAACCTCCAATAATTGATACTTTGCATGTAATCAGTAGCTATAAATTCGGTCATTGTGTTTCCACTGCAGCTCTTTTATGATGACGGGATGAAAGACCTTAATTGACACCTTTAGCCAGACACAGAAACCCGGGATTAGTTGGATTATTTTTAATAAATGGATGGATTTATAGATGAGTGGGACAAATCCACTTGACCCAACAACTCTTTCATATGAAATCAGAATATTCAGTGATTTATTTACTCTTTGCTGTCCGTCCTGCTTTCTGTGAGTCTTTCCACCTATTTGTCTTTTTCCAGTTTCCAGCCTGCAGTTGAAGGATTACAATGTGCTGCTCTGGAATCAGCTCGTCAGCCTGCCGGCCACTGATAAGCTCACTCACGATCGATTAGATCTGCCTTTAATCTATTCAACTTTTTTTTCCAGGCGAAAGGGAAAAAAATGCTTAGTATGGGAGATGTGAGGTGCACGATACGGTGACTTTGGGTACACGTGCCCAGAGGGCAAATGCATCGTAAGCCGCATTTTCAGGCATGAGATCATATTAAATATGCATTTTTACAAGTCCCTTTTCAAAAAGCCGCTGTGAGCGAATACAAGCTAAACAATTCAGAATAATTTTCTATTAACCCTGAAGGATACAGATGATTACAAGGAGAGACAGAGGCAAAAAACAAATTTTCTTTAGAAAGAAAGAAAGAAATGAAGGACAAATGAGGAAGAAAAGAGGGAAGGAAGTAATGAAAAACATCACAAACAACAAATATAATAATATCACGAAAGCACAGAAGAAAAGGAAAAAAAAAAGGAGATAAAGCTCTAAGAAAACTGCGCTTTCACTCTCAGCGGTTTTCTATCTGCCTGAGAGAAACAGAGCTGGTTTAACAGAATGCTAAACAGGCTACTGGGGCCTGATGTGTCAACGCCAATTCACAGTTCTTTTGATTCCTCACACACACACACACACACACACGAGGGAGAGGAAAAAAAATGCAGAACGCACCTTTAGCTCATTACTGGCGTCGGATACGTTGAGGGTTTTCTCCTCTGCACGGCGACACAGATCTGCCTGAGAGGAGGAGGAGAGAGGGAGAAAGGGAATTTAGATTAATCACATGTAAAGAAGGAGCGTTTATTGAAGAGGAAAGAGTTCAAAGACATTATACATTATGTGATTACGATGTAATTAGATGTTGCTAAATGAATGTACAGTATTCCTCATTATGTTGTGTGCATGTAATTATGGAGCCTAAAGAGTAAGAGCAGAGACGTGCCGCCCGCTTTTGTCGGAAGGGTTCGGAAAAACATCAAAGTAGAAGAAAAACAGGAAATTCAAAATCATGAAATTGAGTTTCTAAATATAAAAAAAGGCTTTTTGAATGTAACTTTTAAGACTTAACATAATCTCTCATGCAAATTTAAACGTTCACAACTTCACAAGCAAACCTCTTGTAACCTTTATATACTCATGAAGCTGTCGGATTCTCTTTCTAATCCTCTTTCTTGAGCACCGATAATGAATTTTAGGTTTTAAAAAATAATTCGAGCCATTAAATACATATTTGAACAAAGACGGCGGCGGGCTGACAGCTTTCTGCAGAGTTTTGTTTTTCAGATTGTATTCATATTTCCTCACTGTCTTTCCTAAGTTATTGCATTTCACTCAAGCAACTGCACCAGCGATGCATGACTGGAATATGTAAACATGAATAAAAATATATTGAAATTCACAGCAAGTATTGTTCTAAATCCACCAAGCAACTTCATGGACAGACAGGCACCAGTTTGTAAAAAAGTTTTTTTACTGTGGGACCTGATGTACGAACAGCAAGGAAAGACTGACATCGCTCACAGAGAACGAAACCAAAATGTGACCAAAAGACAAAAATCTCTTTGATCGGCTTCAAGGTGTCTTTAAAACTAATGTGAGCTGGAGTCGACACGTTACTCTTAACATACTCAGTCTGGATTATGAGCTCTGCACTTCGTTTTCATGCGAATTCTGCTGGTTTGGTTTTCAAATTTAATTGCTATAAATATTAAATGTAACTAAGAGGTTTTAACTTTAAGTGTTAAAGAACAATGGCGGTTGTTTTATCGTTTTTATGAGCAGATCTTAAAATATATGAGAATTAACTCTGAGTTCATCGTGTCAAGTTTCATCTGTTAAGCCACAAACTGAGTGCAACTGTGCCTCTACTGCATTAATGTCAAATAAGTAATAAAAGCAAAGAAGAAAATATTGTTCTGCATGGCTTTATATATTCCTTTATTGAGAAACTAATCAGCACTTGAAGTCTGTGCTGCTTAAATAGCTTTGTTTTTAGTTTACTGCTGCAAGAGTAATGTTACTTAACTCAAGAGCCACATGTTGCAGTTCATGTATCAAGACATCTGTGTGTTGTTGCTTATAAAGAACACAATGTGCCTTAAAATGCAAGCGGAGTGTGTTAAAGGACACTTTTTCATGATCGGGTTGTTGCAACCATCTGAAACTTTGTGTTTATGTGACTGTGCCTGTAACTGCAGAGCCAACTGGATGAATCTCAGCTCCATATAAACAGTAACTATTGAATAATTGTCACTTTTATGATAAAAAAAAGACATTTCCACCAGAAAGAGAACGTAACACAGTAACCATGTGCAACAGTTTGTCACATTATTTAAGTCTTGCGTTTAAACGCCTGCAGCAGGTCTGATTGAAAGCAAGCGACTGAAGATAAGAAGCGGTCACAAAGGGGTTGAAGGGAATTTGTAAGCCATTGCTTTTATGTTTCCATTTCATTCCCAGATCACCTGAGGTGTTATCTGGGCAGCCGAATGAACAAGACACGCTCTCGCCTCCATCAGTAACAACCTGCAAGAAGCCCTTGAGCAACCTACTTAACCCCGGCTTGTCCCAATGGAGCAGTTCAGGGTCTGTGGTGCTGCTGAGTGGCTGCACAGAGCAGCTCCCCTGTGTGTGTGCATGCGTGTGCGTGTGTGTGTGTGTGTGTGAAGCATGGCGTCACTTCAAATGAAAATGTGAGATTTTTACAAGCCTCCGCCACGTGAACAAGATTAAAAAAAATAATAAATAACCGAAGAAAGCAGCTTGGCAACAGTTTCTCTCTTTTTTCTTTTTTTTTAAATGAATGTGTTCCCTTCCATCTAGTAATTATGTGGGTGTGATGGCAGAGATGAGGAAAATACTGCGAGGGAGATATTCTATAACGTCGTAATGGCTAAATATCAAAAGGCCAAAAACTGCCTTTATCTTCTGTGCCACTTTTCTTTTTATCCACATCTTCATAAATGTGCAGCGAGAGATCACACAGCTCTGAGGACCGAAACTCTGCAATAATTAACCTCCCCTCCATTTTTTTCCTTTTTCTTTTTTTTTTGCAGCAGTTAAAGATCAGAAACAGTAAGAGAAAAGACTTTTGCAAGATATTTAATGCATCTGCTTTATGTTTTGTTTTAAAAGACCAACAACCAGAATGAAAAGATTCAACGTTTTTTGCAACTTTAAATTTTCGAGATGTTTAACTCAAATTCACCTGAGAGATTTTGTGAAAAAACCTCAAACCAACTGGTTGCTCTGAATATTCTCAGCTGAAAGCAGTTTGTTTTGTCTGAGGGATGATTGATAAGTTCACGGCCTGAATGAAGCACATATGTTTTAGTCCTGCAGTGGTGGAGAATACAGACTCCCTCTTTGTCCTCAAGCATCTTGGACCTCCATGCAGCAGTGACATCATCATCATCACTGTCAGGATGCCGACCACTAAGCTCCTTTTGCATCCTGCAGAAGAGGAAGTATGCTGAAGATACCTAATCAAATCTGCCTGTAATCTCAGGAAGAACTCACTTGCAATTTCATATTAACTGAAACAGAAATGCCACAAAAAACATTATCTGAGTCAGAGTTGAACTGATAAAACTCAAGATTGTTTTATGTTTCAGTGCTGCATTTTTCAAGTACAATATGAAAGCATCTACACTTTATTATTTAAAAAAAAACAACAGAAGTCCACAGTAATGATGCTACAGTGAAACACAGAAAGGAAAACTCCTTCTTTTATGTCTATGGTCTCCAGTTACACTCGTCAGGACGAGGATGACACAGCATGTAAAAGTCTCTGTGCTCCATATTAACTCTGTCAGTTCAGGTAAAGAAAAGCTGTATAGCTCATCTTATGAACATATCAATCACCCGTCATGCAGTCTATAATCACACTTATTAATACATGTTGCGTTGAATTAATTTTGTAATATTATCAGGAGGACTTTCTAATCACAAAATGATAACTGCTCATGTGAAATTAAGACTAATTTTGGGGCACAGCCTTGTATTTTCCTCATTTTATCCTTAAACATCTAATTAATAAGAAAAATGGATTAGCTCATGAGCATTACAAGAAAGTGACAGCAGCGGTGAAATCAAATTTAAAGCACCATCAACATCATCATGACTGTCAGCTCGCTCCAACCGCCACAAACACCTTTATCATCAGCAGAGCATTAGAACAACTCATTATTATTCAGCGTCTGTGATATCCCTCAAGTATAACACCAATCATCATCATGGCATCATTATTGTCATGTAGCAGATCAGCCTGCTTAGTATGCAGCGAAGACGGGCTCCTTTCACCTTGTTAAAGAAGAAAAATTGGATTTTCATCAGACGATCTGCAGCAACATGTGCTGACACAGCACATGGCGTTAATAGCGGCGATCCATTGCCAAAACCGTAACTGCTCCACAGATGTTTTTTAAAAAATTGAAGCCCCGCACCAATCATTATTGTGTGATATGAGCAATGTCGCCGTGGAATTATACCAATCACTATTGTGCCACTGTTATTATCATTCTGCGGCTAAATCTGCCTGCTTTGTATGCGGAGACGATTGAGCTCATTCCAACCAGAAAATGACAGCGCGTTATGTGAGGGGAAAATGGATTTCGCCATGTTGTGGTATTGCAAGAGACCCTGAGACAATGCTGTCAATACTATAAAGCACCGTCTGAATTGGTTCTTGTGCAAAATGTGCAATGCATGAATAAAGGCCTATTGATTTGTAGTCGACTGCCAACAACTCTGTTGCGTACATGTCTCACTGCCTGCACACGGGCTTCCTGAAAGCGATGATATTTTGTATTGATTTACTTTGATGAATTACAGTCATATCTGAAGAGAGATTTTTTTTTTTTAAAGACATTGTGAGAATCAAGCGTTTTGTTTCAGCGATGAATGATAATGAGGATAAGAACATTTGAAAGATTTTATGATGCATGAATACACTCAAACATGGCCCAAGGTGAACACTTTTTGCTCCAATGTGCTTCCATATAATTGCTAAATGTGTCAGAGTGTGTCATCACATTAATCTATACATTGAGAGCTTTGCACATCCTTTCTATTTATTCTTCTCTATAACAATCTGCAATGAACCTCTGGAGGCAAAACACCAGCAACTAGTGCTTAGCTTTCATTTCATAATGCAAGAAATTTAATATTTCTGGTGTGTTATGATACTTTGTTGTTTGACTTCTGTTCCCTTCTGTTCAACAAGAGAACAAAAGCCTTATTTTTTAATATGATATTAGCAGCAGCTACCAGGAACAAGGTCATTTAAGGATTCAGTCATCGTGTCTCAGCTTAGCTACCCATCACTGCACAAAATAATCAGATTTCTGTTGTTGTTGTATGTTTTTTTTTAATATTTGTATGAGTGTGCAACTGTGGTAGGCGTGCAGACCTTCTCAAACACACACACACG
>JAPZDV010000003.1:21601748-21625252 GCA_029814665.1 Acanthurus lineatus
GTTTTTTTTTAATATTTGTATGAGTGTGCAACTGTGGTAGGCGTGCAGACCTTCTCAAACACACACACACGTACACACACACAGACTCATGCTATTTGCCCACAGATCTCATGTACACATGCCAATAGACGGCTTGAAATCCAGCCATTGGTGTTGTGCCTGTCATTAACTAAAAGGCCCGAAGCTGGAGTGAGACCAGAATAATTATTCTGATTATAGTCCTTTAGCTGAGCTCCATCCAAACACATTACACTCTCTCGGATTAAAATCTGGTGTTTCATCTAGTTTCTAAATCAAGATGCTAGGATTTATCCCATGATAGCAGCCAATTGGAATCGCAACATCACCACAAAAACTGGAGAGGAGCCATATTTCTCTGCAGTCCTGGAAAAGGCAGACAGCGAGTGCTGGTTTCTCTGCACTGGAGATGAAATTTGAAGTATTTTTTTACATTTTTTTTTAACCTGCACACAGTTACTGCATTCATTTTTTCAGGCAATGTAACAGATGATATTAACACGGGAAAACTTTGCTCAATCTGAAGTCATTCCTTTCGAGTTTAAGAAGCATTTTGGCGTCTGCAGACTTTTTAACAATAATGGATGGTTGATTGGAGACACTTGTCATTTTGGATGGTTCCTTTCAGCGTAACTGACCACAGCCGTCGCTATGCACCATCTGAAGCTCACTGACAGTTGAAAATGATCCTGTATTTTCATGCAGCTCATTTTTACCAGAAGAAGGCTGACTGCAGCATCATGCACCGCTACGTCTGATACAAAGAACCCAATTTATAAATCCTCTGATTGATAGCAAGCAGCCTCAGACACTCCTGATGTGTAATCACAGTATGTAATGTCACTGGATGGGTGTTTAAGCAAGAAGGTGATTATATGCATGAGTGTGAGCGTCAACACGGGCTTGTAACCGTGAGCATGTGTTCACGAGTTTGATGCTCTCAGTGCCGCCGCGGTGAAATGATGCAGGCAGAATGTGATGGCGGCTTTGAGGATCAGCACAGTGGGCGCAGCTGGTTGCTGCACACACACATGCACACACACACACACACACATATTGGCGAGCAGGGACTGGTGGACCCCAGCTGTGGCGGTATTATCCATGCACCAGTATGCAGTCACAGGTGTGTGGGCACATAGACAAATACACAAAAGTGCATTTTTATCGTATGAGTGTATACAAGCTGGTGAAGTGTTGCCATGTCCGCACACATGCACCTGCACGCAAACATTGTTCGGTCGCTCAACATTTCTTGCATGATTTCCATGATCATAATCAGTCGTGTTGGCAAGAACTGTGGCAGATTTGCACGCGTGCCAAGCAGACGGTCAGTTTTTAATGAAATCTGTCAAACTTCGACACCAGTCTGTGGAGTAATCACCTGTTTTTATTCGACTATGCAACCCTTCTTGATCTAAACTCTCTAAGCTTATATTTTACTGCGCAATTTCATGCATTTCATCTTCAGGCAAACATCCTTCCCTAACTACCCTCCTCGTCCTCCTCCTCTTCCTCTCATTTGCTTTCTGACTCATTGCCGAGTCTAAAATAAAACGCTACACAGGAACTGCAGGTGCAAGTGGCGGGCAGCTATTTTACAGGGGATTGGCTGTGAACTATAAGCCTATTTTTTATCATCGAGCTCAGACGTCCTGCTCCCACAATAGTGCTACACCTACAACACTTGCTCTAGACAGCTCGTGGTTTTTTTTTTTTTCCACTTCCTCATTTGAAAATATAACCCTGCTTCTCTGTCAGATGCTCTGAAATAGCTCTGTGTGGTTAGATAAGCTGAGAGATGGAAGTCAGTCAGTTGTTTTTTTTTAACTCCACTGGGTAACATTAAAGTCCAGTCCACCCTTTGAAACTGTGGTGTTTAGTTCCTTCCTTTTATATTGAAATGTAACTGCTGAAAAACATGGAAAGACCATTAACTTGAGCCAGACTGTAACTTGTTACTGAGCTTTATTACTGGGTGTGCAGTCTTAAAGGTCAGCCTTGAAGAAAATAACATGTACGCCTCTTTGTTTCCAGTTTTGCTTTGTCCATCTTGGCATCGTGCAATGCTTTAAAAAAATAGTTTGGCAGGTTCTCATCTCACTGATTTCTCTATTTAATTTTGTTTGACCCAATTGAATTAAGATGGTTACTGACTGCTTGTTCTGTCTGACCAATGATGTGACTCTCAGATGTATTAATTACAGCGACTGTGACAAAGTGGAGCGTTTGATCGCTGACCTGTTTGCTCGATAGCTGAAATGAGCTATCGGTTGTCTGTCGATTCACTAATCAATTGACAGACAATTAATCAATGTGCTCAGATTATCTTTCAAACTGTCACAGAGTACAAACTGATGTTGGATTGCAGAAAAGTTCAATGAATTTATGCCTTTTTGTTTTAAGAAGCTGTCACTTAAAAGAACTTAGCACTTTTTTCCAAATGTACAGCATGTGTGAGCAGCAGTTGTGGGTGTAAATTCACTGGCAGACATGTTGGCGCTCTTTGCCTTTTAAAGCAGAGTTTGATCTGAGCAGCTGAAGCAAGATGGTAAAAACCTTCTGTAGGCCCTTTTTATTTCTTTGCTCTCCCCTTCTGTTATTTGATTTGTTGGACAAAGTGTCTGACAAAATCCTCCTTCCTGCAAGAATAATTTGAACAAATCATTCAGCTGAAACACAACTCACAACTTTACCGACTTTACGAGCTCGTTTCCGCTGTTTTTATGTCACACTGCAAGTTGAAATGCTACAAGGCCAACATGAAACTAGTGCCATCTGATTTTACTGTCTAGACTTTATAATTACTTAAATCCACTGGGCACAGAGAATTATTTAAAAGCAACAAACCACAGATGAGTAATTTTGTCCAAATCCGTGGGCCATCAGTATTGTGTACTTCTGGTGATGCTATTTTCAAACTGCTTGTATTTCCCACAATGGTTTCTTCATAATTCTGCTCCGTCCCTGGAGACGACAGTGTTGCTCATTTACAAAACGTTACCCATGTTTTGAAATCAGTGAGGTAATTTAAAACTGTGGAGACTTCACCCTCTGCGTTCCCACGGCCACAGATTTTTCTTTATTGCTTTAAGATGAGAAGCTTTTATTGGCCCCTTGAGGTTCTTATCTGCAGAAATCATTTGCATCTTGTATATTCATTTTTTTTTCAAAGTCAATTGTATCAGTAATTTTTTTTTCTGTCCCTGTTTTTCACTGCAGGAAACAAAAAAAACTCAACTTTTTCATTCTAGGATTAAAAAACAAACTATTTTTGAGCAGGGAGAAGGGATGGGGGGTGTGAACTTCCAGACAATGATCCAGTCGTTCCAAGTGAAAAGGAAAGTAGCCATATTTGTCCCACATTAACCATGAATGTGGTCTGAGTGATTGGATCTCAAGATGCAGTGAGGACATGATTGGTGCTTTCTCACCTGTGCAAAGATCAATCTATTTGTAATAATGGATCATTCAAATGCATGTAAATATTATGCGTTCACGGGCTCAGGCTGGTGGAAAAGCACATTTTAAGTTGCGAACATTGTTTCAAGGACCTCAGGATTCTGTCTTTTACACTGCTGTTGCAACAACCAGCCTGATTTCCTGCCTGCTGTTCGCTTCAGAGCAACTTCAGAGCAACATCACTGCATCCTGCATCACTGTTTGCCTCCACAACAATGTATAACATAGTTTATGACAAGAAGAGAGGCTGAGGGAACCTGCGATACATATTCTCTGTGCTATAGGGGGAAACCGACTGCAGAGACACGGAGAGGAGAGCAAATCAAAACAGAAAATAAAAGTGAAACAGCTGAAGCTGGAAGGCAGCTGCTTTATTGCACATCCTTTTAGACACTAAAACACACACAAACAAACACTGTATGCTGGACTACTACAGAGAGTCGTAAACACACACACACACACACACACACACACAGATGAACATATAAGCTCATACATACAGAGAGTCAATACTAATTTTCATGCAAACCGTCACTCTGCAAACAAGTCTCATAAGCATCAACGTTTCAGATCCACTTTTCTTTGCATTTTTCAAACGTGCGCGCTGTGAATACACAAACGGTGTGCGCAAAACAAACACACACCTTCGCGCACACGAACAAGTCAAACATGCATATATGCATCAAACCCACACACACACTAACTTTACGACTCATCCAGACAGGGACGGCAACACACATGCAGGAGAGCTCACACAAACAGATAATGACGGTGTGTGTTACGGACGACGTGACCGAGGGAAGAGATATATTCTTCTTGACATGTTGACTTAGAGAGGCAGAGAGAAATGAGCAGCAGTCAGTTAACTGACAGGGTGGGGAGGAGGGATAAAGTGCAAAGGAAAGCGATGGATGATAAATGAAGAGGCAGAGAGAAGAAGAAGGAAGGAAAGAAGGAAGGAAGAGGGCAGGAGAGAAAATAAATATGCTTTTTACATATTCAGCTCTGCATGGCTGCCTCGTTTATGCATGTACGTGCACACTCGGTTATGACTCGCCTCACTTGTCAATGATTTTCATTTAGATAGTCTGTTATTGTATGACACGCTCTCTTACTCATATAGCGGTCCAGCCAGCAGTTTACACACTCACACACAAATACACAGCCGCATGAATGTGTAATGATCTCTCACAACTGCATTTCTGACACTTAGCTGTGTGGTTTTTTACTTTTTAAAGTTTGTTTAGAGCATGAAATAATAATCAAACCAAACCCACATTCGAGATTCGAGAAATAAAATCCCACATTTAGATCAGAAGCTGCTACTGATGTCACATCACATATGGATGAGGAGATGATTTCCTAAACTTCACGTACATATTTCAGAGATCATGTCATCAAAATCTCTGGTTTATTAACTGGAACATGTTCTTCTTGCGTTTTATTTCCATCTCGCTTGGATAAGTAGTTGGAAAGTCTTTCAGCTGGAGGACATGATGCACATTCAAAAAGCCTGCAGAGAAACAAGCATCCTTTGTTCCTCAGTGTCCTCCAGCGAGATACTGAGACTCTCATCTTCTTCTAGCTCATCATCCTGTTAATTTATGATGACATTATTATCATTTACATCATGTTAATAATCACCTGTGACCCTATTAGCATTTCAGGTGACCCTCCGTGGTGTTGTGACCTCAATATTTAGAAACTTTCCCGTCACACACTTTCAAAGTGTCTAACTCGATAATTAAAAAGGCTGTTTTTTAGTATTTTGACCACCAAATTGCAGCCGGTAACTAAAACTGCACAGCTGAAGCTTAATTAAAGAGTAGCTGCTATCTTGACTTCAGCCATTATCTTAAACCCCCCCGTGTTTGAATGTAAATCTGCTGTATCGGTCCTGCAGCTATTCGTTTTCTTTATGATGATCACTGACCGAGAATCTGCGACTCTCCCAGGTCTTTATTTACCTCCCCATCACATCGGTTCGTGTACACACAGGCTATCATTGTCCTGCCCACTAATTAATGAGTCCAGTCAGAGAGCTGGATGCCTGCACGCTCGGGCTGCCTCCTCGGAGGAAAACTGCTGGCAGTCCTATGAATCACCGCATTCAAATGGTCTCGTGGTAAAAGAGCAAAAATGATTGAAAACCAAAGGGAGAAATTCATGAGGCTGGATGAGCGATGATAAATGTATTAGCACCAGATGACATTTCCATCACCACCTCATCGATCACCTTGGGGACATTTTAAATAGTGGACCGTGTGTGTGTGTGTGTGTGTTTCTATGTGTGTGTCATGTGCAGAATCAGGCGGATTGGAAAAGGCTCCTCAACATGACACACACACACACACAAATGGCTACAGAAACAGAGAAAGATGGGCACATCTCATGCCCACACACACACACACACACACATACACAGAATAAAACTGCAGGCTATGGAGTTGTAACTTATTATTTTTAACTCACCTTCTCTTCTTCTATAATGAAATCTTTTGCTACAGAGTGAGTTATTGCTTTTCTATTTTCTTTCAAGCTCCTTTGCGTGCTTTGTTGTTGTTGTGCTCTCACAGCTGATCCACTGTCACTAAGATTTATATATGATAAACATTCAGCGAGCATGCTTTCTCCACCGCATCGTCCCTTTCAGCAGTTATTTATACGTGCTTCAGGATGCAGAGAGGATGGGGATGGACCGCTGCACAGCCACACTTTTCACACAGCCTCCTGTTATTTGCATGATCCTCGACTGCATGCAAATGTTTAAAAGACAAAAAAGTGAATCAAGCAAGATGAGCTTCAGATGATAGTCAACCTGCACTTAGAGCCCAGAGCTGTGGTTTGATGAATAACAGGAATCTCTCCAGCTGCAGCAGCAGCAGCAGTCTGAAACAAGGTGCAAATGGCTCAGTAAATCTGGCCTTGACTCTGTGCTCCTCTCTGGCCTCCTCTCTCTTTCTTCTGCTCTGTCTCTTGGTATTCAGCGGCTGCTCTCTTGCAGCTCAGACTCTCTTATCTAAATCTCCATTCAGACGGAGAAAGAGACAGAGCTCAGGAGAGAGAGTCAGAGATAGATAATACAGGTCACTCTCCAATGACAACTCTAAAAGGCATCTGGGGAGAGCAGAGAGAGAACCAGAGGAAGGGAGAGGAAAGAGAGGAGAGCTGCTGCAAAACACTTTATGGATTTCGCTTCTAAGCCGGGACCATGAAAAGCATGCAGACTGAATAAGTAGCTTGATATGAAAGTTACTGTACATCTGGCGATTTTCTAGGCTCACAGCGTCTTAGCCGTTTATTTTAAGATCTGCTGAGAGCCTGTGGCAATGATAAATCAGCAAAAAATATCTGCCATATGCCTGAGTAATGGGAAGCTAAGCTGAGCAACAGTGAGCAGTGTTAACTCTTATCAATGTGAGAGGGAATTGGTGCCTTTTGTACCCTTTGTCATTTTGATGCCACAAAAATAGTCCCTCCTCGTTTTTTAACGTGCTGGCAGAGTTGTTTTGCTGGTACATTTTCATCTTAAGGACAAGATAAAAGGGGGAACATTTTAAGGCTATTAAAACGTCTAATTTCACCACCGCAGAGCTACTTTTCCTGACATTTTTTTTTTTTTGAAAGATTACAGCTCACAGTTTTTAATACCGTGATCCTGACTGAGAAAAAAAATGCTTCCTGTCAGCCATCAATCACAACGTCAGCTGACCATCCACCTGATGTCAAGGAGAAAGAAGCTGTCTGAAACGGACGATGCTGTTAGGTTCCCATTCTGTAAACGTCCATAAATAGTAATGATATGTAGCATGAAAGGACACGTAGAGGTGACAGAGGTGGGTGTTGGGCCGGATGCTGCCCCTTTCAATCCCATTCCAGGTTACAAACATGCTAGATTACGAGGAAAATGAAACATCAAACGATGGTCAGCAGCTGCACTCGGACGGATGATGCAACCTCTGAACGTTCACCGCGTGTCCTTGTCCTCTCTCTGCTGATTTGTCAGTCATGTTGTATGCATGGGACAGCATTTGCTTTAATAAGCACACACACACACACACACACACACACACACACATACAAATTTAAAGCATTTCTTAATATTTCAATGATGTAATGTTTCCTGTTGTTCCTTGCTTTAATCTCTTCTTATTCTCTATTTCCCTCTTGAAGAAAAGCAGATATAGATGAGAACTGATATTCAACACTAAACACACACCCACACACACAAAAATACAGATGCAAACAGACATATACAGCGTATATATGCTGCATTACCAACACACACCCACATGCAGCTATTTCTGAGTTATGTTCCCTCCTAATCTGGAGTGGAAATGACCTGAGGCAGGCAGTAAACCCCAAACTAAATTGAATTTGGCATGTTCTCAAACTGCTGTCCAATATAGCGCTGCAAGCAAATGCCAGTATTTTTCGTCACAACACCAGACTTTTCCGTGTAATGATGTCCGTGCAGCACTGGAAGCGTCCTGGAAGTCGCTGTGGGTGCTAATGTGACTCGCCTGATTTCAAAAAGGCGGTTCAGCGTTCGGCTAAACATATTAAAATCAGTATAAATGAATGAAAAATGAGCCAGAAACACAATGCTGAAAACAAAACAAAATAACAACAAAAAAAAAAACAACAAGTGCACATCGTGTAGACCCACTGTGTGCGAGGATGTACTCAGAGAGGCTAAAAGAGGCTGTGAGAAAAAATCCGCTGGCCAACCCTCCCACACTGCAGCCATCAAAGCCCAAAATAAACCGTGTGTTTACTGTGTTACAATACAGCAAACCTGGAAACAAATCCACCTGGTCGTCGCTTTTTTTTTATGAGCTTTGTGATTGTGTGTGTGTTAGCTTGATCTCCACTCCCCCCTCCCCCATCCATCCTCTTCAGGTCGATCTTTTTTTGAACCTACTTGTTATATATTTGGCCATTTCTCCTTCCTCGCCATCCTGTGTTCTCTCTCTCTCTCTCTTTGTCTCTCTGCCCACCTCTACATCTCTCTCATCCCCCTCTCAGCGCTGTGCTATCAGGGGTTTGCAATGTGAAGTCAGCCTCCATCCATCCATCCATCCATCCATCCATCCATCCATCCATCCACCTCTGTTGTCTCTCTCTCTTCTTCTCTTCTTCTGAATGTGCTCTCAGCCTCAGTCAGCCCTGCCGTCCAGGCTAAATGAATGTTAAAAGCCTATTGAGTGTCTTTGCACAAGCTGCAATAGCTTTGCCTTATGTAGGTAATACGATGTGCTGCATGTGTGTATGTGTGCATGTGTGTGTGTCTTTTCTTATAGAGTCTGTGCATTGTGTATGAGTGTGTGTGTGTGCTGCGTGTAATATGATGCAGTCTTTTAATTTGGGAAAGGAGACACAGTCAGCAGGTAGAGGTTACGACCTCTGCCGGAGGACACACACACTCACACACACACACACACTCTGTAATGTGAAATTGATTTCAAGGTAAAGTAGCAGAACATATGAGACTGCTGCTGGTGCAGTGTGTCACTGCCGTATCGTACATTTGTGTTATATAAGGAAGGAAAAGAAGAAGATGGTTCTCCTTTACAGCATCGCAGACAAAAATCTGTCTTATAAAATTCATAAATATGTTTTTTTTATGTTTCCAGTGATGCTACATTTCTCATTGCACATCATTTAAATCAAACTTTAGCTGCTTGATGTCAAAGTCTTTCAAAAGATGAAAAAGTTAACCCTCCTCCCTCACTCATTCACTCATTCACGCAGCTCATTTGTTAATGTTAACTACCAACAACTTTCAGCTGTCCGTTAAATGTCACTTTCTAAAAAATGCCACTTGGCTTCAAATCTGGACTTGAAAACTAACGAGTCTTCTTTTTAACATCAACCTGTTTTCACTCATTCTGAAGAATCACTGAGGAGTTGAGTGAGTTTTTGTATTGCACTCCTTTTCTTGGCAGTAATGAGCAGCAGAATCACTTGGAGAGGGCTGAGCGGCGGCAGCAGTAACTGAATCAATGAAGAGACTGCAGATAGAAAATAGGGGTCGCCGTAATCAATTAGACTCTTAACTGCTGCTGGAATGGTGAAACAACAACTAGAGAAGAATCTCAAAAGATACCTCTGCCTCTTCTTCTTCTTCTTCTTCTTCTTCTGGCAGATTTCAAACCCACTTTGATATAAATTTCTATCACACGTTCTCCAGCTGACCGCTGTCTTTCTCTCTATCATTCTTCACCTCTAATGCTGCTATATATTTTTACTTTTTTTTGGTTTTAACTTGTTCATTTCAGTATGCACATCTACTGTCCCCACTAACCCAACCGACATGTTTTCTATTATAAAACCTCAAAGCAGCAGAGGATTCAAAGTTGGAAATCCAGCGAGCAAATTGAGTCTTCGCGTACAAAGTTGGATCCATTTGCTTTCAATTTGTCCTTCACTTTTATTCCGTCCTGCTTCTATGATTTTTTTTTTTCTGATTCCCCTCACAAGGATACAAGAGAGAAGGAAATATGTGATTTGAAAATGTAAGTGAGTTTGTGGTTTTATTTCTTTTTGTTTTTTGGACTCTGATTAAACATTAATATGAAGAATCCATTTGAGACGCTCACTTTTTACTTTTTACTGATCAGAGAAAAAATATAAGAAATAGTTTATCCTCTTAATTCCTCTCCTCTTTTCACCTCTGTTCACCTTTTCTCCGTATATTTTTTCCTCTTCTGTTTTTTTTTCTGATCACTGTATTTGCTCTGCACCAAACTAGCCTGGGCAGAACATTTAGTGTACAGCAAACACACACACACACACACACACACACACACAATCCTGCACTCAAATACTAGGGCAGCACTATAAATGGTTTATATCACAATCTTTGTCAAGCACCCCCCGACCCATCACAGCCTCACACACAAACACACATACACCCATACACACAAATACAAACACACACATACAAACACACTCCCTCAAGCATCAGCCATGGAATTGAAAAGCCACTTCAGGAAAATAATGGAGCCGTGGCGTCCCTGCAGCATGTGTGTGTGCGTTTCCACGTGTGGGTGTTTCTTAAAGTGTCTCTCTATGGGTGTGTGTTTGTGTGTGTGTGTGTGTGTGTGTGAAAGTGTACATTACTGTAGTCTTCAAGGCAGGGTGCATAAATGGATCTCTGAATAAGGATTTGACCTATTTACAAAGATGGCTGCTTGAGTGAATGTACATATTTGTGTGTGTGTGAGTGTGTGTGAGTGTGTGTGAGTGTGTGTTAGAGAGAGGGAGGGCGTGCATGTGCACACGTGCAAAAGGTGAACTCAAAATGAGGCTGTACTTTGCTTCAATGTCTTCCTGTATCAATAAATAATGGGAACTAATCAATTCATAGTTTTACAGTGTAGTAAAAGTCTTCAACATTGTCTTATAATGACAATAAAATCAGAAAAAAATAATCCAGTGACTAATAACATCATAAGAAACAAACAGTGAAATAAAACGGTCAGAGCTCCACCGCAGTGACCTTACGCCTGCGACTGCAGAAGGTCATGCAAGATGGAGGAAGAAAAAAAAGAGTATAAAGAGCTTAGGAGTGACGCAAAGAGGATTTTCTTTTATCTATCATTATTCAGATGCATCATTTAGATAGGAAGATAAATAGATTGAGAGAGAGAGAGAGAGAGAGAGACAGAGAGAGAGAGGGAGGGAGGGTTTGGTTGCTTTGCTTGCAGAGACTTGGCTAGTGATGAATAACCCCATCTGCCTGTCATTACTACTAGAGCTAGTCGTGCTACACGCACACACAGCAGAATCTGTCACAGATCCCCTCTGAACAGCCTCGGGGGATCCGGGAAAGATAAAGAGAGGAGAGAGAGCAGGGGGTGGGGGGTGTGCAGGGATGCTGGGTGTGTCCCGGCCTGTAGATAAGCATATAGAGGCTGCACTAAAGAAAGCAGGACGAGATGCACCGTGAGGCTAAACACCTGTTTCCCCGCTCAGATTTCAGCTAAACAGCCTGTTTTCTCACAGGAGCCCCCCCCTCTGCCTCTGGTTGGCCGAAACCCTGACGGCTTGTGTTGAAATACAACTTTCTGCAGTTTCTGAAGCTCTTCCAGCAAATTGATTGAGGGTAAATTATCTAAAGGCTGATGAGAGAAACGAACAGAGGTCAAAGCAATCCGACCAGGGTTCAAAGCACCTTTACAGTCGTATTAGTTCAGGCTTCTCAGGGCGCAGAGCGAAATTAAGGCTTTGATTTGTTGTTTTAGCCTCTCTGACAGGAATCAGGATGAAACCGTGAGGACAAATGAGCGACTTTAAGACGAAATACAAACAAGATTAGGTTTATGTAATACATTAATGGTTAAAAATCATGTATTTAATGGTGTGTTCTGTTTTATCTCATTTAATCTGTTCGGGCACTGTCTGATAGTTTGGCTCCACTCAATTAAAAAAAAGATTACAAAGCTCATAAAGCTCATTAAATCTCAACCTCTGATAGTAAAAATTAGAGAATCAAACACTACAGTTAAGGTGAGATCACGGCTCCTGTAGGTGAGTAACTTTTTTGTTTAAAATCAACATAATGTTTCATGGTTTAAGAAGCCAAATCTAAAATCTTTTGGCAAGAAATGCCTGAAAACAGATGGAACAAAAGATCATCATCCTGAAAGACAGACAAAGGATGTAAAAAAAACAGAAATAAGAAAAGAAAAAATGTCTAAAAACATGTCAAAGGGAAAAATTCTCACACAAAGCATGAGAGCAAGAAGAGAAAGACTTGATTCACTGGGACTCGCAGTGTTTTTTTGAGGAGATGAGTTTTCGGTGTTTACTTGTAAAAGACTTTCAGACATTTAGCCCTCCATCTTTCACCGTCTCTCACACAATTTCCTGAGAAAACTGCTGATTGTTTTTTTCAACTAGTTTGTGTTTCTAGCAACTTTGTAGTAATTTGGATCCTTCAAGCTGTTCTGTCTGTTATTCTGTGGTCTGAAAAACCAGAGCTGAGGGCATTTTTGTTTCAGTTTAATCCGTCCAGCAAGGGGGCAGTTTGTAGACTTTAATAGCTAACAACTGGAAGCCATGACCCCAGTTTGGACTTCTGTGTTGTTTGTGTGTTTAAAGCGTGTGAGAGACAGACAGGCAGTGAGACAGACAGTGAGACAGACTGAGACAATGTGAAGATGGAGCATTAACACAGAGATCCTTTAACACTGCTAAGAAAAGGACTCATCATCACCAAAACTTTGCTTTTTTACACTGAACCACATAACTTTGAGGTGCTGCTGCAGCCCGGTGTGTGATTTCAGAAACAAAAAGACATGATGTGCATGACTCAGGTTGCTCCGACTCTGCCGTCCTCACACAGATGTCGCCGTGGCCTCGTGATGATACTCGAGTGGACTGCACACGAGGTTAACCTGTTGCTCTGTTCCTGACCACAACACCAGGTGTGACGCATGTGTGTGAGGACACGGAGAGAAACGATGAAAAGGAAAGTGTGATGGAGAGAAAATGGAGTGTCTTCTCCAAGGACACAATAACGGCAGACTTTCGCGTTTCAATGTGACTCAAATCTCCCACTCTCTATCTGTGCCACCCATACACCCATCGACACACACACACACACCTCCCTGCTTCCTGCAGTCCCTTTGTGGTAGGTGCACAGAGGCCCTTTTGAAATGTTTTATATGTGTAGAACAAGGCTACTTTTTCTGCCTGTGTCGTACTTTCCTGACACACACAGACAGAAGTACTCACACAAAGGCAAAGATAAAAGGCAGAGGCATCATTACCTGTGAGTCACGCTGGTATGATGACATCCATATGCAACACCTAACCATCCAAAATCTTATCTGTGTCTGTCTCTGCACATCTCTAGATCTACACACAACACTAATTTATATTTATATGAAAACCTTTTTTCTTCTCTCTCTCTCTTTTTTTTTTTTATAAAAGTACAGACAAACACAAAGCTTTTGTTCACGCAGCATCCAAAAACTATAAGGTTTGTTTCAAGTGTCAGCAGTTGGATCATCTATCACTGAAATCATTAGTTTGGTTATTTGACAGTTATTTTATTTTGACAAGAAACCTCTGCTATGAAAATATTTCAACAGCCTTCACTAAAGCAAAGCATCTGCATTCGAGCACTTTAAAACCACAGCTGGCAAAAAGTACAATAGAAAAAAAAAAAAAAGGCTCTACTGTTGGATTCGGCATCTCGCTGCACCCTGCAGGACGGCAGGACGGCAGGTTTTTTTGTCCTTTTCTGCTTTTGTTTGGTAAAAACAGAGACTGAGCGGAGCAAACAGTCCACCTCCACCCAAATCAGCATCCCTGCGCTGTGATACACCAGGAAGTGTCCTTTTCCTGATGTGTCACAACTCGCCGGGCAAACAAACACTGAATGAAAATGGGCAGAAAAAAAAAAGGCCCTTTTCATATTTAGACCCACATCTCCGTGCATTGTGATGCAGCAGAGAGCAGCCTGTGTGACGCTCAGGAGGTCGAAGTTTGAGGTGAAAAGGTTGATGGCAGATGGGGGTCGGTGGGGGTGGGGGGGCAGTGAGAGCTGCTGCTCACTGTCGAACAGGAACAAACAACAGAGGCTGAAAAGACGCAGCATTTACATCACAGTCAACTCATTTGTCGGCCGTTTACTGTGTTTGTGTCTGTGTGTGTGGTGCATTCAAGAACCTCCTGCTGTGTCTCCCTTCGGGTCCCCCACACTCTCTCTCTCACACACACTCTCTCTCTCACACACACACACACCATTAAAATACATGTCCCTTTTACTGCAGTTGACTCGAGTGTTATGTAAATGAGCGATGTTACAGAGCCTCTCCGTCTCTCTCGCACAGAAAAACTCTTTACTACTTTACTACATTGTCTCTGACATCCAACCTCCACTGATATGTAACGACTAAAAGTTTTTACCAAACACTGTCTGCTGAATGGCAGCCCTGCTACCTTCAAGACCACCCAGACTTTACCGTCACTTCTGTCTGAACCTCTAGCTTTGAGAAAGGTTTGTCTCTTTTGGTTAACATGAACTTAAAGCAGAAGAAATGGTATTTAACTGTGAGAATAGTTATGAAATTCTTACTGAGACACTTTATGATGTTGATGTGCTCATGAAGATGATCAGTTGGTTTCTTTGAGACCTGAAGAAAATGTTTTTTCTGAGTGAAAACATCTAATTTGAACATATTAGATGAAATCAGAGTCAGCATCTTTAGGAACTAGACAATTCTTCATTAGCTTATCAATGCATTAGTGAAGCTTTTGCTGTTGGTTTGCATTGTTTCTCTTAACCTGACTGACTTTCAGCCAAAATGTGACAGATTCGTAACTTGTGACTGCTGGTGCATCTGGTTCTTTTTGCACTGCAATACACATGCATGGGACATTTCCATCCATGATAGGATATAAAAGAGAAGGCTGGAGAGAAAAAGAGGAGTGTTTCCTGTCTCATTTAAGGATTAAGGATTTGATAAACAGGTTAGTACCCAAGATAACAAGCTGAATGCAGATGCTTTACTGTATGTTGAGCAACGGCAGCCTCCAGAACACAAACATGCCTGAGTTCATGCAACTTTTATTGATAAAGTGCCATTTTCACTCACTGCGGAGGGCAACAGGGATTTAATTGTGTTTATTTTAAAAAAAACTTGCAAAAAATTCCAATTTCTACTCTATTGGACTCAATTTCTAGTCTCAAAAAAGGATTTATTTTTCTTATTTAGTACAGTCAACCTTTTGTTTCCTCTCGAGTGTGACACTTTTATTTCTGTATTTTGTTATATTTTCTCTTCACTCTGGTTATTGGTTTGCATCAAAACACCAAAGCTGCTTGTTTCAATTTAAAAAAACCTGTTCGGCAATAAACCTGATTCTAATTTTGAGTTTAAAAACTGCTGGAGTAGAAATGTAAATTATAGAGAAAAAAGAAACAGAAGTGAGAGAGTCTGAGGGTTCTGGTGGAAAGAAAAAAAAATAATTAAGATAATTTGTGAAATTTGAGAAACAGCAGCGGGGGAATGAAACCCAGACTTTGCTTTGCATCTCCAACCAATCAAGAACACCAGAAATAGCTCCCTGCTTTTTACCGAAAACCACACACAAGCCCGTGCAGGAGGAACCGGGGGCCACAGCCATGGAAAACTCATCAAATTAGGAGTGTAGGAAGGCCAAAAAATACATCTGGAGAGAAAAAAAGAACTCAAAGACGTGGAAATGGCATCCCCTCAAAGTAGGTAGATTTAGTGTGTGTGTGATTGCTGTCAGACCAGATTTGTTTCAACAGAGCTGCTCATGGCCGGGAAAACTGGCATCACACACACACACACACACACACAAGTAAAGATGTTCCTGCTGCAATGAACAAGCTCAGGCTGCACCACCACACTTTCCATCCCTTCTTCTCCTTTTGCTTCTTTTCTTTGCCTTCCCCCTTTTTTCCTTCCTCATTTCGTTGCCATTTTTGCTTCTCTCTCCTCCTCTTCCCATTATATGTTTCATTTCTTTCATTTTAACCCGACAAAGAGTCTTAAAATGCTCTCAGAACTCTTTTACTCGGGGTGAAACATTGACTGAAGCTGCCGTACGTTATTTCACGCAGATACGAACTAATCTGATAGAACGTGAGAAGAATTTAATCTGCTTCCCAGAGGTGGAGCAACCTCCACAATAACAACTCCAGTCGTTTATTCCATCCTCCCTTATTCCTCCTCGTCCAAAGATGTTTCTCATCAAGAACTAATAGAGCGTTTCAGCCTCTCCCCCCCCACCACTCGGTCTTTTTTCCAACCTGTACCCTCCCTAATATGCTCTTATCTTGCAGCTGAAAAGCTTTTCTACTTCACTGCTTTGCTCTTATTTCTTTCCTGCGGCTCTGAGTGTCGGTTGTATGTGTGAAAAGGTAAGCACAGACACTTTGGACAAAAGATCGTTTTTCAGCGCATTCAGCGAGATGTAGAGTCCATCTGGTGGATATAAAAGCTGTGATAGCTGATCCGCCTTCGAGTGTTTGGAGTTCAAGGCACCTGCGTTAATGGTGAGATAGGCAAGCAGGTATGGAGGCTTCGGCTGTATTGACACGGTTTCTGAATAAAGATTGTGTGTGTGTGTTTGTGTGTGTGTGTGTGTGTTGAGGCCATGCAAGTGACCTGAATTATACAGCTCTGTTTGTCGGCCTCTGCATGTCTGCTTATCTCCCTGCTGTCTGTCCGTCTCTGTGTCTGTCCGTCTGTCCGTTTGTGTCTGTGCCTTCAGGCTGCCATCTTTTATTGTTCTGGACAGATAAAGAGATTGGGTCGCACAGAAAGGAGGCCTGCAAAATCACTCACACACACACACATGCACACATGTACACACACACACACACAGATGCAATGCATGAAAGGCCATGCGCACACACACACACACACACACACAATCAGATGGTTCTTCGGATGAAAGGGTCATTGTGGTGGTGCAGCTACAAATCCTGGCAGCACTCGACAGCTAAAACACACACACACACACACATGCACACACATTTACCCAGCCACACACATTTGTACTTACACACACACACACACACATGCACACAACACAAAATTCTTGTAGGACAAAACGCTCCTTGTCTTAAAATCTGAGAGCCTGACCCGTCTAAACACACACACACTGGCCTGCACACACGCACGGGGACTCATAAAGGTGGATTACCCTCATTTACAAATGTATGGCTTTGTGACTGTCCCATCACAGAGAGTAGTGGGAGCACAACCCTAATGAATTATTCAGCACCCCCCTCCTTAAGGGTTAAAACAGGCAGAAAATATGCTTGTTAGGGTCTCAAAGACCAGACAGAATGCACTTTTTAAAGAGGAAAGAAAAGACAAAAATACAAGAGAGAAGAGAAGAGAAGGAAGGCAAATGATGCTCGTTAGAAGTTCAAGAAGTATCGAATCTAAAGTTTCTTCCATTACTCAAAGTGATAATTTAAACATATGCATCAGTACACAAGTGAACGTTGGAAAATTCAACAAAATTAGACTTTTTTTCCTCCAAAAGTCGGAACAAAATGTTGTTGATGAAACACCATGAATAATTCAAAGCCTTCTTACGAGTGAAAACAGGCGTAAAATCCACTTGTTAGGAGTTTTTGAAATAATAAAATGGCCCACAAAATACATTTGTTTGATTTAAAAAAAAAAAGGAACTACAAAACAGCATTTATTACAGCTGTTATGAAAAATGGAAAAATATAATAATATAGCAAAGCCTCGCTGAGAGTTAAAGCATGATGAGCACTGTTTACATGTCACAGATGGAAAGTATAGTTGATGAGTTTTGCCTGCGAGCAGAATCACAAAGCAGGAAGTGACACATGGCGTCGATGAAGGCAGCGGATCACAAACCCTCCTGATGATCACATGACTCAGCGGCCTTGGAGAGCGAAGCAAATCAATCAAACAACAAATCTCTCCTCCTGACTCCTTCCCTCCTCGTCCTGCTCTCCGTCCCTCCACCTTCCTCCACCTTCCTCCTCCTCCTCCCTCTTTCAACTGAGTCTCTCTCATGTTTTTTTTTCTCCCTCCATCCTTCTCTTCCTGAAGCCTTCGATCTCTTTTCTGTATCCATCCAGGCGTGTATAAGTGAGTGTGGCAGGCCTGGTTTGTGTGTCTTTGTGCATCACTGCTTTAGACTAACAAACCCCCAACCAATACACTCCTTTCACACACACACTCGAACACACACACACACACTCGAACCCACACACACACTCTCTAACATAGAAATTGAAAAGGCAGAAGAACTTTTTGAGAGTCGTGCCAGATGTTCCGAGCTTCATTTTCATACAACAACATCCTCTCCTCCTCGTTTTCCTCCCATATCTCCTTTTTTTCCCCTGCTGTTTTGTCCTGCTTCCTTCTTTTTGTCTCTCATCTGGCCTTTTATTCAGTTTTTCTTCTGTTTTTTATCGAACCTCTTCACTCTCATCTCCTGTCTCACCCTTTTATTGCTTTTGAACACATCTCCCTTTTCTCTTATTTTGTACCATTTACTCTTTGTGCCGGTTGCATCCTCCACTCTCATCATCCTTTTCCCTCCAAACTCTCTCCAGTTTCCATCTTCTTTAATTTCCCCTTTCTCTTTTTCCCCTTTTACAGTAAATGTAGTTCTATATTCTTTAGTTCTTGAGACTCATTTTGAACTAAATCAGCTCAAAACATTTCAAGGAAAAGTAGCTTTTTGCTGCTGAAGGCACATTCATTTTCAATTATTCAATAATAGTTTGGATGTGGCAGATGTGCAAACATTATTTTAAGATCTCCATCCTTCCTTTTCCCCTTCTTTATACTCTTCTGTAACTTTATTATTCACTCTCTTTCTTTGGATCTTGCTTGATTGAACTGACTGTACACTGCATTGATGCAGCCTCCACATCTTTCCTGCATCCTTTCTGTCTTTATCTCTCGCTCCAATTTTGATAGCATGCTTCTTTATTAACCATCTGCATCCCTATCCCCTTCTTTCTCTCTCATTTCCTCTCTTTTTTTGCATCATTTTTTTTTACTTCTATTCCCTTCTAAAGTCCCCCACATCCTCCTTCTCCTCCTCCTTCCCCTCCCTGTCATTCTCTCTGAGGCCTATTGATTCTCTAGCAGGGCCCCTTTTTTCCTCTCTCAGCTGTCAGAAGGAGATGAAATCTTCTTGATGTCCCCAAGCATGATTAACAAATTATGTTTCCAACAAAACTCTTTGGACTGCAGCACACTCACCCGCAAATGCGTAAATGCAAAACAGATGGGGGGGGGACAGACAGAGAGAGAGAGAGAGAGAGAGAGAGAGAGACTGATTTGCACACCTATTCATATTTGACGTCTCTCAGGGATGCAAGCTGAAGCTACACTTTATTATGGCACCGCAGCTTTATTTATATCTCCAAGTCCTTTCTTTCTCTTTTTTGTCCTCAAATGTCTTTTTTACCTCTATCACTCTCCCGTAATGATCTTTTATTTTTTGTATTCCCTCTTCCTGCATACATCTATTCCTTTTTACATCTTTAATTTATGTGCTATTTGAGTCATTTTCTGCTCTCTATGACAGTGACTTAATGAGAAGCATTATCTTAAATTGTGTCAGAGCATCTGTCATATATTTGGGACTGCAATGCATCACTCCAGGCCCCGGTTATAGTTCCTGTCATCCTTCCATCTATTAAAAAAAAAAACCCATCTGATTCCTGTTTCCCGTCCTATTTGATTTCAACCATCTCCTCCATCTCCATTGTTCATTTTGCATCCTGCACAGTTCCTGTTTTTACAATCTCCATCCTTTTATCCCTCCGATCTCTCGTTCCATCCGTCCCACCTTCTCTCCCATCCTCCCTCCATTCATCAGAGTATTGATCTTAGCTGTCCATGATATGTCATGGTGATTGGCAGCTACTAATTGGCTTAATCCCACCCCTGGGGGCTTGTAGCTCTTTGGCTGATCTGGATACAGCTGTCCTATTGTCCAGCAGCTGACACCATGACCCATGGGAACCAGTGAGGGGAAGAGAAAGACGAGGTAGTGACATGGAGACGGACAGATGCATACATTTACGAGACAAAACTTTTATCTTTACTGGCGTCGCCTTCGCTGATGAACAAGTTCAAGAGCAAAGTTTAACATTTTAACGAGGTTAGTAAAGAGAAAAACACAAAAAAGTGACACAAAGTTCATCAAAGTGTTTGAGAGTACACAATCAAAAGCACCACAGCAAATATATCTTTAGTTTCATGCTTTTATACTGCAATAACAGGTAGCTTGAAAGCATCGGTGTGTTTATTGCTTAAACAAGGCAGCCGAGGGGACGAGTGCACAGAGAGGCAGATGGATGTCAGAGTCAGACACACGGAGCTTGATGGAGACCTCCGAACACTGCCAGCAGGTTTTTATCAAGTGCTCTGACGGACGAGTGCGGCTCAAAGGTCAACACTTCTTCCACCGCGATATATGTGCATCAACAAGCGTGTGTCCAGTCGGAGCGTCCTTGAGCGAGACAGCGAGTCGCTGAAGGTTGAGATGTGAAAAAAAAAAGAAAGAGATGAAGAGGGAGGAAGGGAGGGAGGGAGGGAGGGAGGGAGACGGTCGGCCATGAGGCCAAAGAAGCAGCCCTAAGCAGGCCCAGATTAGCTTTGCTCTATTGAGGAGGCAAGGGGCAGAACACAGGGTCTTAGTAGATGCCACTAAGCCCTTAAAGACCACCCTTCAGCCTGAAAATGCACCCCCCCCCTCCTCCCTCATCCCCGCCCCCTCCTCACACATACCATTTATCCAGTAACTGACACGCACTGCTTACATTGACATTAGCCCGTGGAGACCTCAGTGGCCGAACATTCAGGCTCAAAGGCAGGTCATGATCCGTTCACCTAGAAGCCCATTAGTGCCTTAATGGCTTTGAATCAAGTTTTTTTATTCATGCTGATAAAGTGCAATAATGGGTTTGATTTCAAAGCAGCATGTCCATCATCAAATGCTTCATTGCCTTGTAAGTAATGGCCTCAGGATAGCTAATAACTTCATTTATATTTAATACCGAGTTCTTATCTCATGTCAGCTGCTCAGCGTCGGACATCTTAACACGGAAACGGAGATAAAAAATGAGATTTAGAGAAAGTTTGGATTCAAAACAAATGAAAAGAAATAGACTTTAAGTTAAAACAAGAAGCTGGTTAATATTTTTTAGCGTGGTCGGTGTCTCGATCAATTTGACCTTTGATCCTGTTGCTAATATAACACTTCACTAAAAGCCTGAAGGACTTCCTTTTACATGGTATTGATCTGTGTGTGACATTTTTATTGGCGAGGTTTTACTCAACAAGATATAATTTTAAGCAAATGTGCTGTTAAATTTGACATAAACAATATAGCTTAATGAGTTTTTTCATTAAAAGAGGTCATTGTTTCTTTTTTTTGAATGATAAATAAATGATTTTGGATTATAAAAATGAATGTGAATGAGTATTGGTGTGTTGATGGGAAGTGGGGGTGGACATGGAGGCGAGAGGGAGAAATTGATCATCAATGTTGCGGACCATTACACCCACCATGCATGTGTAATGACCCTAATTACCCCTAAATTGCCCCCCTCCCACCCCTCTGCCACAAACCACCGACCAAGGTCCCATTCAAAGCAAATCAGCCGCTGCACTGAAAACACAAGTTCCTCCATTCATTTTAATGTGAATGGCCCTTCAGTCAGACAGGCAGTGAAGGGGGGGGGGGGGGCAACCCCTAGAAAAATTGAAGCAGATTTAAGTTTTGGTGAAACGGAACCAGACGTCACACTGTGTTGACCAATCAGCCAATCAGAGCCAGCAGAGCTGAACTGTGCTGCCATGAGGGAATCCAGACTTAAGTTGTATTTGTGAACTGGCCAAAACTCCCCCCCCACACACACAGACACACACACACACACTGATCGCAGTGCCCGATTGTGTCTTAATACCATCTAACACTTGACTCAATGACAAACTGGAGGACACAGGAGTCATTGTGCCAAAACAACCTCCCCTGCAAAGTGATCCCTTCTGCAACAACCCCCCCCCTCCACTCCGCTCTCTTCCTCCCTCATCCCACGCCATGCATGGACACACTGGATACTTGATAATAACCCCCCCAGCTTCCAGCCCCACATGATTGTTGAGGCCAAATCCCCTCCCTTCTTTCTGCAGGTTGACACAGAGAGTCCTTTGTTGTTCTGAGCTGCAATTACATACCTCGATGCGTCTGCACTGTTGTTTCTCAAACTTCTCCCCCCCCGACCCAAGATCCCGGAGAAATCACAAAGCTCAAAGAAGCTGCAAAAGTAGTTAGTTCTGCCAAAGGTCTGCCGAACTGATGCATGCTCCTCTGTGGACCTTTGCCACCTTATAAAAATACATTTCCTCCACCCTTTTTTGGATCTTATTGACCAAATATTTGTATAGTATCACACGATTAGAGCAGAAAAACATTTGATTTAACTTTAGATCATTAGATCACAGAGAAATAGTCAAAATGCATTCATAATATTCATAATATTTGGAGATCAATCGATATCTTGAGGCCCTAAAAACCAGTCAACAATAAGGAGTCTTGCGAAAACAAATAAATTAAGTAAATAAAATAGATAAATATACTAAAAGTGCAGGTTGCAGTTGATAGTTAAAATGTTTGGACCTCGTACTGAACTTCAGCAGCGCTGTGAAGCAAAGGGCTGCAAATGAACTTGTTCCCTCAGTGAAAGTTACTTAGATTAAACCCATCAGACAAATACTGTAACTGAAGGTTGAATGGGAAATGGAAATCCTAATAAACGAGAGGAGTTTTCTTGCCTCCAAATGTCACAGCACGATAGTTTCTTTGATATATTTCTTTTCATCTGGAGAGTGAAACCTGGCGACGTGCGGCTCTTATTGCTCTAAACTGCTCTTAAAGATTGCTGCATCGCCTCGTTGAATAAAATATTAGCGCACTCTGTGAATAAAACATCAGGACTATTTTCTCATATAAAAAGGTCAAAACAGCTGTCTAGACAAGCGGTGATGTAGTTACCCCTGTAAGCCTGCTCACGCGCACACACACACGCACAAACACACACACACATACATACAGTATATACAATATCCTTTGTACTTTTATTACATTTCACATACTTGTGAGGACTTTCAGTGAACTGGATCAACTTAAAAAACTCCGAACGCTCACTGTGACTTTAACCACCATGCCTACAAAACAAAATGCAGAGCAGCAGGTCAAATCTCATGTTCAGGTGAGACAGTCACAAGCAGACAGACGACCTCAAACGTCTTTTATTTGTTATTCCAACAATGTCAGTGCTCAGAAGGCACAGCCATGTGCACACGAATACACGGACTACCAGTGCATTTACACACAAAGTGCCTGCAGGGCCACATGTCAAACACATCAGCTTTAACATAAAGCTGAAGCATCCAGCCAGTCACAGGAAATATCTGCATGTAAGTGATGATTGTAGAAGATAATTAACAGTGAAAGAGACC
>JAPZDV010000003.1:21652345-21680714 GCA_029814665.1 Acanthurus lineatus
AACATGTTTGCATCCAGGGGAAATAGTGAGAGATTAAAGTTCGATATTAGAGTATGACAGTGTGTTTGTCTTTGAAGAGGAGAGTAAGACAAAGTTTGCAAAGAGACAAAGAAAATGTGAGAAGGGTCTCATCTAACAGATCGTTGTATTTGGTCCATTTGTGGATCAGAACCCATATTAACCTTTATTCTAAAAGAATAAGAAAATATAAGTATCCTTGTGTTCAGATCCTCAATCAACAAGACAGACGACAATCACGTTACATGCAAGAAAATACACGAGTTCTGTCAGTTTGCATACAATTTGTGCTTGTGATGTGTGTATAAAGATGCAGATTTCCGCCTGAACCCAGCATATTGAGGGTTATTGTGAGGACAAGATGCTTCTGTTTGCACAAAGTGTTTAAGTCAACTGTTCCTCGTTCCAATAAGGCAGCTCCCAATGGGCATCGGTTAATTGCCACTTTAGCAGACTCAAATGAGAGTGCAAATTAGATGAAACTGTTCAGCTTACCTCAACTTCAATTAATTTACAAGAGTCAGTAAATCCAAACTGATGGCGTTATGTAAGCAGCTTTGAAGAATCTCCCGGATCCCTCGCGGATCGCCGCTCGGAGTATGTCTTCAGGTGATCAGTAATCTATTATGGATTTGATTTTAATAACCGGGTCTGAACCACAGGCGTTTTTTATTTCAGCTCACTTCAGTGGATCCGTGCATTCCCTTTGGGTGACAATTAGTTCACAACAAGTGCTTGTATTCTGGGCTCGAGGGACAATTAGCGAGCAGCGAGTTAGCGATTTGTCATATTTGTAACACAATAGCACAACACAACCTCCCACTGTGGAATTAGTTGAGTTATGAAGCTGCCATGTAGATCCTCCTAAGAAGGCGCACACACACTCACACACACACACACACTCCCTCTGCCTCTCTCTGTTTCTGACACACACCTACACATAAGTAAGTATATTAATAAAAACTGGCAAAGTTGGGTGCATGAGCCTGATTTAGGCCACTGCTCAGATGACGGGGCCAACGTGAAACCATTAGCACGCTGCTTTGTGCTGAAGTCGAGACCCTTAAGAAGGCTTTTGTTAAACATGAACCGTGGAAAAAAAAAACGTGTGGGTGGTATGAATGAATCCGCTGTTTTTATTTTATTTTATTTTATTTTTAATCTTAGGTTATTTTCTGTGAGAGGCAGAATATCCCAGCTGAGTGTGGAAACGATCAGCATTCATTCCTTCTCTCTGCAGCCCCGTAACCGTGAGAAAATGTCAGACAGCCACTGCGAAAGATAAAATGCCAGGATCGCATGGGTTTCAACGGGGAAAATCAAAGCAAAAGTTGTATTGTTTTCAAGTCTTACGAGGCGTGGAGAAGGTAGTAAAAACATGATGTGTGTGTGTGAAGTCAGCCATTGTCTTTGTCATCTCCATGCTTTTTATATGTTTATGTGTAACTCAGATCACGTTTGTCTGCATAGTAGTAACAACAGTGATCGATGGGTGAAGATGATCCACAATTCATTTTGTTTTTTAAAAAATTACATCATCAGGATTTCGTTAGCCCTTCAGAAAAATGTTCATTTATTACAAATTTGTGACAAAAGACAGATTCTGTCCAGTATTGCAAAACACGGTGTTGTTACCCAAAGGAAGCTGGTTTTCAGTATTCACAGGAGAACAGAGTCTTAAAAGAGCATGAAAACACCTTAGCAGGACTTAAAGTCAGAGCAAAATATAAATTCAGCAGAAACAAAACAATTTCACAGCAGCTTACATATTTTAAACGAATGCAAATGTGACGTTTTACGGATTCAGCTGGTGAAAATGTAACTCTGCTTCCTGCATATTAACTTGCTTCCCGCTTATTGGACTCAAACCCCATGAAAACACTTTTTTTTTTTTCTCTCCAAGTGTTTAAACACATTTGGGTTTGTTTGGTATGTTGTTTTTTTAAAGATTTCTGCTGGTAGGAAATACCAGTTAAAAGTTTTGATTTCATATAGTAGGTGCTCTGTGCTCTAAGGATGTTATTCTATAGCATGATGGCCATGTGGAACAGAAAGAGGCATGACAGATTTAACTTGTAACACAATCGTCTCTAGTGTGACATATGACTTAGGTGTGATTGTTACTGCTACAAAAACGTGTGGCAAAAACAATCATTTACAGTCCCTGTTCCATGGTTGTTAATCTTGTCCTTTGCTTGTTGAGTAAAGAGTTAAAGCTCGCTGTCTTTCCACTCTGCAGACCTTTAGCAGCTGCTCTTTTTAGCTGCTAACAGTTTGTAGCTGTTTTTAATAATCTTCCATGTCTGAGTCACACATTTAACATGTTTTCAAAAACATTACACCCCTGTTCTGGTCCGACACCTCGACTTTTAACACAGATGTGCTGTTACAACAAGGACTCCAATTAAATACAGAACAGTGAAGCACAGAAAGGTGCGACATTTCCACCTTAAAACAGGCTGAGAGGTGCAGGCTGCTGTGACTTTCAGCACAAAGTGTTGCATCTATAAGAGAAAATCTGTGTCACAATTTAAAAGCATTAAACTTTCCATGACTTTATTACTTATATGGATTACAAACGAGAACACATTTTCACGCCTGGTTTTCAGTTAACTTACTTGAGCCGACTGTGTGATAATGTCTTTTTATGAAAGAGAAGACTAAAAGCAGAGAATAAAAAAATCAAATCACTTTCTTTACTCTAATGTTTTGCGCTCTCAGTTACACATTCAGAGGAGGGTTTTCCAGTCTGTTTCTGTCTCGCTCTGAATTAAAATTCTTGGTTTTGTGCTGTTTCACCACAGTAACTGCTGTGCTGGAGCTTGAACACAGAAGAGAAAAAAATGGCAGCTAAGCTTTTGTCATCTTTAGAAACACTTGATCTCTAATTTTAACAGTCACAAAGAAAAAAACAAAAAAAAAACTGGAAAGTGCAGACACCAGCTGGGGTATCGTACACAAACGGCAGAAATTTAACTGTCTGGCCTCTGGAGCTTTATATTTAAGTCCTTTATTATGAGACAAACACTCCCGATGCTCACTCACTCACAGTTGTACTCAGGAAGAACGTCCTAGAAATGGAGGAGGATATTGTACACAAACTGAAGTCTGTCTGTGTGTTTCAGTCCTCTGGCTAATCATTGAGAAACTTCACTCTCACTGTTTGGCTTTGTCTTCATCTCATGCTCTCTCTCTCTCTCTCTCTCTCTCTCTCTCTCTCTCTCCTCCTGCCTCCTCTGCCGCCCACTCCTTCCTCTCGTTTCACCGTCTCTCTCTCTCTCTCTCTCTGTCCAACCGTTTAGTCGCCCCTGACTCTCTGTTTCCACGTTTGGCTTTATCTCCATCTTTCTCTGTCTCGTGATGGATGGCTGAGGGTGAGGGCCAGTGACTTTAGTTGGACAGAAAACAACTGGCTCTTCTCTCTCTCTGACACACTTACACACACACACACACACACCGTGTACATGCACACACTGACAGACCGGCCCCTGGGTGGTCCTCACTGTGCGTATGTAGTCAAGCCAGTTATCTGAGTGATTGACAGGCAGCTGGCTTCGATATAAACCACGCGCAGACAAAGACGGTCCTGCAGAGAGCAAATCAGCACGCTTCTGTGTTTTCACTGCTGATTTTCTCAGCAACAGTGATACAATTCAACAGGGGTTTATTTGCAAAGTAGGTTACTGGCACACTGAAGTTGATTTAATATCCACGTATATTTAGAAAACATAAAAAAGTGTAAGTCAGGACATTATTATTCTCCATTTTTAACAAACTGAAACACATTTAATTCAGTGGGATCCAACATGGACTCTGTGAGCTCCAGTATCAGTGCTGTGACAGTGTGTTGCTATCATTTTTAATCGCAGTGTTTTTCTGCAGTGAATTACAAAATTATATGATAGATTCATCGCAAACACTGTTAAATCCATTCACCTGGTGTGTGTGTGTGTGTGTGTGTGTGTGTTTTTTTATTATCACGTGCTTGGAATCAGTGCCACGTTCATGGTCATTATGCTGCTTGTGTAACCAGGTCACTTCAAGTTGATTACTACAGACTGACACACACACACACGCGCGCGTACACACACACGTACACACACGAACACACACACCTGCAGCAAACACACTCTGTGGAATCGATTTAGTCCGACTGCCACTTCTTATGAACACATCACGGCTTTGAACTGATTGAATCTACAGCAGAATTCTGATCAGCGCTTCTTTAAAAATTCCACTCACACATGAACCCTTCATGCTCCTTTTCCCACACAGATGACTTATGGCACGTTTGGAAAATAAATTACATTCCTGCAGAGCTCTGTACAAAGTTTGCAATTCAATTTTATATACCAATATTTTGTTTGTATTGCCAATGAAAACCAATATAGTCCACCACATAGGCACATAAAAAACATGTTTTATTATCTTGAGACGCAGCCATACCAACAATGTTTGGGTTATAAAATCACTAAAAAAATATCGTTTTAATTTGATTTTCTTTTTTAGATGAGGTCATGTTGTGTCACCAGTTACATATAAAGTGACAGGCATCATGCACGTACAACTGCACGTTAAAAAAATGGTTATTTTCCTCTGGATATTTCACATAATTGTGCAATTTTTGGAATGAAGTCAGTTTAAAAAAGCTGTTGTGCTTCACAGTTTTATTGCAGCTGTTAGTGTGCATACAGACCCATATCACTGGTAGACAAAAGACAAACTTATAGAAACAACAAACTCAGTAGATATATTTATCTGTCATCTCCCTTCGAGAAGTGACAAAACAACATCTTCTGCACACTAAAAGTCAAAATGAGAAACCGATCACACAGCTTGTATACATATAAAGTTACGGTAGCATATAAAAAGTAAATATGAACATAATATAGGCAGTAAAGACGGAATTAAAATAAAGAATCATGAATCTTTTCTGCAGTAACGTGGCACTGCTAACAGCAATTAAATCCCCAAGGTGTAATTATGATAATGGAAAGTTGTGCTGAGTGTCACTATTCACTTTTTCAATCTAAAACTAAGACCCTGATCCTTCCCTGAACTTGAACAAGAGCTTTGAGATCCTTATCAGAGCCACTGAAAAGGTGTTTTAAATGATATGAGTAGATTTTTTATTATTTCAGGGGGAAAAAAAGTAATAATTTTACTGAAGGCTTTGCAAAAACACTCAGCACAAGCATCTCTTGCTGCAGATTAACAGCGTTTGAATGATGTTTCGAAACAAACTCAAGAGGAGAAGGTCGATTCTTTACTTTCTTCACTGAGATTACAAAACTCCCGCCTTCGTCCACCTCAGGATCATTTCATTCTGTGTGTCCAATGACCCAATTATCCATTTCTTCAAGAACAACTATAACAATCCCTCACTTCCGCTGTCTGTGTTTGAGTTTTTACAACATGAGTCAGAGCCAAATATGCTTAAAAACACTGCCATGACAGCTGCTCTTCCTCCCTTTTTTTATTTTTTCCCCCACAAACACAGTGTGCTGTTTGTGGACTATGAATCATGCTCCGATTTCAACAATCTCCTTCTAACTGCCTTTTCTTCTTTTAAGAATAAGCGTCGACGTCATGTACTGTAATGAAAGACGTAGGTGTCGTCACGTTATCGAACAGGAAGACGGACTTGAATGTTTTTAATTCTCAGGTCGTTGCAGCTAAACTGTGTTAACTTTTCAAGACACTTCGGTTGTGTTTGACAGCTTTAATGACCTGCACTAAATTCGCGGTCTCGACTAAAAACTGTGTATGTGAAAGTCAGAGTCAAGAAGGCACTAATGCAGTGGATGTGGCTGACCTCCATTTGTTGAAGTGCAGCTGTTTTAAATGTGAATCAGGAGGATTGTGATTTGTGTAAATCTGCTTTGATGCATCACTCCGACCTTGTTTGAATTTTTGGAGCCCGAAATGAGTCAAAGCTGTATTTTTCTTCAGCCACAGTACCTGTTTTGAGAGAAATTAAAGGAAATAAAAGCTGAGGTGGGACAGCTGAGTCCCACTCGATGCTGCACATCCTTATCTCAGCTCCATAATGCTGAAGCACATGTAATAATGTTCTGCAGTCGTGGCTGTGAGGAAACCGAAGACTCCATCAGAGGGAAATAACATCCGAGCCTGTTTTGTTGTTGTTGTTGTCATGGAAGATGCACGTTTGTGTGTATGTTTGGGGATGTGTGTGTGTGTGTGTGTGTGTGGGTTGAATGTCTTTGTGCAGTGAGGAGGGATCTTCTGTGTCCCTGTAAAAGAGTATAAGCAGAATGTATAAAAGTGTCGGCTCTGTGATGTTTTTAATTTCAGGTCTGAATCCTGCAGTTGGCTTCAAATGAGGCGCATCAGTTATCACTCTCTGTGGGTTCTGGGACTTAAATGTAACAACAAAACTAAATAAAAAAGGAAACAAAGCAAAAACAAGAGGAAAAGGAAATAGTGGATGGCCTAAATGAAACTTTAGGCGTTAAAATATGTGATAAAAATTAAAATATCAGGTTACGACGGATGCAAACTCTAATTTTTAGCATGACAGTTGAACAGTCCAGTCCACCACCTCGACCTCCAAACTCTCGCTTTGCCTCGCTTCACAAAAGACACACCAGTTCCTGCAGAATATGCACTATGACCATAATTCCCAGGGACATCAGGCTGGAAGGCACCGCTGTTCATGTCCAAAAATTACCCGAATGTCATTGCCCATAATTTGCCCTATTACGGTATTATAGTCTCCATGTAGGGCCAGAGTCATTTTTTCAAGGTGAATTTTACCACTGAGGAAAAGTTGTCCTACCAGGTTTCAGAAGGGATTTAGAGCCAAGGAGAAGTTTAGTCTATTCAGTGGTAGCTCTGGATTTACACACATCACTGCGCTGGGAGTAAGAGGGGTGGGGTGGGGTGGGGGAAGTAAGGAGGGTGAGGAGGAGGGAGGAAAGGGAGAGGGGGGGGGTTTCAAATGTCAAGTCCGGGGAGATTAACAAGCTAGCGAGGGAGGACTGAGCTCGATTTCGACTCTGCCTCCTCGACTCGAACAAACCTCAATTAGTGTCTCAGTGGAGTCTGAATTTTATATTTCAGCAATCAGACATATCAGCATTTACTGCAAGGACAGCTGGGAGATAAAATTATACAGTGTGTTTTGTGTTTTATGATTCATATCTTCACATCTAGTCGCTGCCAGCCACAGACATTAAGATTATTTAAAAAAAACTGTGAGCAAATATGTTATTTCTTTATTCTTCACTATAACTGCGCAAAAAGAAGCAGGAACTAACAGTTTTTGATTAATATCCATTAATGTTTTTACTTTCTATTCACTCTCATTAGAGCGAATAAAAGTTCTGTTTCGTCAGCTGTACTCACTTTAACCATGCAAGTTCTTGCTGTGATTAATATAAAAAAAATACTCTATATTTGTGTAGAAATCATCAGTAAATTTATTGTTTGTTCACAGCTTCAAGAAACTGATGAAATGTAACATTTAGCATCAAAGTGGTTTTGCAGGTAAAAGGTGAACCAGAAAAGGTTTTTAGTCTACAAGCTAATGCAGGTTTGCTATCTGAGGCCAGCAGAAGAGAAACATAAGCAACCTCAGCCAGAAGTATTTTAGTCTCGGCAGAAGTCATGAGGGCCGGAGACCTGACCTGGCATCAGGTCCAACATTTGGCAGTGTGTGTGTGCTTGCATTTCTCTCCGCTACTGGAAAATTTAGCAGATGAGGCTCCTGAAAAGCAGAAGCTGAGATGGCAGCCAAAGATAATCAGCAAGGCTGAAGAGGCAGAGGACACCTCTGCTCTCCTCACCAGAGTCTCTTCTTTGTGTCTTTGCTCCTCCCAATGGGGATGCAAAACAGGGAAGAAGAAGAAAGGGATGGATGGAGGATGGAGAAATTGAATTTACTGAATAAATTTTGGTGTAATACTTCAGGCACAGTGAGAGCCTGGATACTCTGTTTAAAACTGGACTAATAATAACTGTGGCTGCAAGTCTAGAAGACAAGAAAGAGACAAACATTTTACTGAAAAGGCCAAGAACTTGATACAGAAAATAAAAAAGAACGGAAGAAGAAAAAGTGGAGGCCTTGTAGCTGCTGAGGAAGAAGTGGACTGATTTCCACCTTGACTGTTTTTTTTTATGATCCATTTAAGTTACAAGCCTCTACTAACTATTTCTGTTCCACGAATAAACATGAAGCATCCATCTCGGCTCACTCAGCGCTCCTCTGGAGGCCTCCTCTCTCCTTGGTTCTCGCCTCCTCAGAGACCCATTTAAGTGATTGCAACACCCCCAAGATGGTGGACCTCAATTGATTTTTTGGAGTCACTGGCTGGAGGGGTGAGCAAGAGAGGAAGGATAATTAACTGAATGGAAAGCCCCTGTACAAGTGGGTGCTACAGGTCAAAAGTTACATCCATTTACTGCTTTTTGCTTTGGGCGCTGAGATCCGTGTGGTCAGTGTTAAGGACGAGCTGCGGAGAAATAACAGCGACTTAACTGCTACACCGATGCTCGGCTTCATCCACGGGGCGATGCGAGTGCATGATGACGACTGAGTTACATTTTTTTCATTTAACACGGAGGGAAATATTTTTTAATCAACATAATTGGCAAGTCTTAAAAAAAAAAAAAAAATGTTAATTGGGAATGTCTCATTAGAGCATGAAATGACAACATATTTCATTTGATTTCTGCCAAACTTATCCGGCCTTGCAATACATCATTCAGTAATGGGGAGACGGTCGGTTCACTTTGCTTTATTTGATCTTAAATAAATAAATAATTAATGACGGTTTAATCTCAGACAGAATGATCAGACATTATTTTCTTTTGTATTTTCCCCCCTCTGAGTGAACGACATCTAATGTATGAAAACTTAAAAAAAAACCCACCAATGTCTTTGTCCACGCGAAAGCATCTAATTTAATCGAGTGAAATTGATTGACATCACCAAATTGGGAGGCTACAAAGGGAGCTTGAGCTCATTATTGAGTTTCATCAGCGCTTTGAAGCAGGAACATTAGGAGAACAATGGGCCCGACACATGCTGCATAACATACCACTCATACAACCAGGACAATTAGTCAATAATTCATACCATGACAATGCCTGCATGAAAGAAGGGAGGCGTCAGTGTGTGTGTGTGTGTTTTTAAAAGTGTGTGTGAGAGACAGAAAGACGCAGAGAGAGCACACACCCATGGCCCCGAGGCCATGAGCTAGAAACCAGGAAGTCTAAAAACGAGAGAGAAAAGTGGCACAGACGCTCGTCTCTTTTGTTAGCTCCATTCCTCTCCTTCATTTCCTTTCCTGTCTCCCTCTTTTCTTTTTTTTTTCCAACTCAGAACACTGTAAATCTGTTTGCTGATGACCTACTTATTCACTAAATAAAACTAAACAGACATGCAGAAATGCATTTCCCCTTAAAGACCTGTAGCATTCGTGGAAGAAAAGCGAAAAAGTGTGTGAAAATACAGGCGGCATGCTAATGAACGCTAATGCTAACTGAAGAGGAACATGAGTCTGTTCTGAGTCACATAGAAACCGTCCGAGTAAACAAACAAACACTGACACTTTTATGAATATAGCCATAAAATACAACACAACACAACTATAATGGCCGCAGTTGTGGCCAAATAAATAAGACGAAGAGTTCAAATTAAAAAAGCATCACAGACATTTGATTCAAATTTCACAAATGGAAACAGACTGAAGTGTCTTTCATTTTTGACGAAATAAAAAAAATAATGTACATTTAAGTGCAATTAGTAACTTTTCACAAGTCTGTTGATAATTATACAGCAAAAAAAGATGCTCACTTTACACATACACACACACACATTCACACACACTACCACACCGGTCCCATACACCCCCACATCTGTTTTGTCCCTTCGAATGACTAATCCATCTTGCTGTAGCATGTGTGTGTCTGTCTGTGTTGGTGTTGGTTTGTCAGTATGTGTACGTGTGTGTGTATGTGTGTGTGTGTGTGCGTGTGTGTGCGTGTGTGTATGTGTGCTGGTACTTGAATTGTGGAATCAGCAGTCCTGCAACATCTGCAGCTGTCTTGCTCTGAACCCAGCTTTATCTCTGTCACACACCCACACACACACAAGACATGCCTTAACTCATTTGCTCAATATGTATGCACACATGCATAAAGGCACATATAAATATAAACACACATGAACTCACACACACACACACACATCTGTAGAGTTCACCGGAGATGTGAGTTGTGGTTTTTAGAAGCACAAGAGATGTAGCACAGATGGGGACATGTGTTTGTCTGTGTGAGTGTGTAGCTTTGAAGTGAACAGTCATTAACTGGAAAATCAAGTTGCTTTGAAGACCTCTAACACACACACACACACACATGCACGCATACACACATACACACACTTACACTCACTTTGATTTGTGTGATACAAAAAGTTGGTTGAATGTAAATTGCCTCAAGATGGTTCCACTCAAACACCCGTGCACACACACACACCTCACTATTCCTGCATAAACTTTCCTCTTTACACACACACACTTGACACGCACCCACACACGCACGCACACACACACACACGGAGGTCATTTTTCTGTTCTCACATGCTTCTTCTTAAGGGCAGATGTATCCATGGCACATTTTTCAGGCGAACACATGCGCGCTGGATCAGAACATGCAGATCTCTCTTTGTGGCTTGCTGTCATGTTAAATTGCTGGTAGCAGCAGCAGGTACGTTTCTGCTGAGCCGTTGTTAGATACCAGGCTGTCTGTTCGCATCGGAAACACAGAAATGTGACACAAAGAGACGTGGTGACTGTGGAGGAGGAAGATGTGGACAGACTGAAACAGACAGCCCTCTCCTCTGTCTGTGTGTGTGTGTGTGTGTATCTGTGTGTGTGTGTGTTCGTCTCTGTGTGGGTTTTATAGGTGGTGGTCCCTGCAGATCAATCAACTGGCTAACTGCTGGTATAATCACATTTACACACGGCAGTATGCAGACTTTAATTAGCTCTTATAAAACTTGATTCTTGTACATGTTTTTCTGGGTTTTTCTTTTGTTTTTCTTCCATAATAGCAGCTTCACTGGAGTAAAAACTGTACAGTTTGTAAGAAAATACAACATTTCTTTACTTTATCGTTGCAATAATCGACACAGTTATTAATCTGGTTCATTATTTAGACATCAGAATATCTTTCCGCGGTCACGTAAGGACCCCAGCATGTTTTTGGCACATAGGATCTGAAAACAGTCAGTTCATCACAGAAACAAATGAATAATTTGTTAAATTGTCAGCTGGAAAACAAGCTTCTGCAGTGTCGCTTATATTTTATCTTTGGGAGCATTCGGTTCGCTATTTTCTACTTTCTGCTCTAATGTCTGTCTACCATATTATTATCCGTCTGCCTTATTGGTTGAGATTCTTCCATATATATATTTATAATGACTTACAGAGCTTTCGAACATGAGGTTTTCAGTCTCGTCAGTCACGTCTGGATGATTAGCATGATTAGCATGATGAAACGAGGAAAGTTAGTCCTGATGAAGGATTGTTGGTCATCTGAATGAGAATCAGCTTCAACTGTTAAGCACTTATTTTTTTAAACATGCGTTTTATATGCATACATACATCAGCTAATATGGCTGATTTGTAAGACAGGAAGAGATTTCAGTATTTAATCTGTTGCCTCTGGGTTTTTTTTTTCTTTCTTCCTTTTTTTTTTAAATCCCTGATCTGACTAAATTAATATGAAAGTAACTCTATTCTGCCCAGGACGGCATAATCACCGGGACATCTAGTCTGGAAATATGAGATATTTTACAACTTTTTTTTCTGCGATGTTCATTACTAATCAGCTGATATTTCAGTCAAGTTGAGAGCAGACACTTTATCTTTGCAGAAAAACTTACAAAGTCCAGATCTGACTGATCATTCAAGGTAAAATCTGAGCTGACCGTGACAGGTTGCATCCAATTAGCTCAGCAGAACGAGTGGCGTCGCCTAAAGGCACCGACAAACAAAATCTTTAAATTAAAACCAGGATGTGTTTTGGGCTGAATTACATTAACTTCCTTTTCCCCTCAGGTGGCATTTTTTTTTAACCTGTTCAGCATAAATTTAGAGCCATATTTAGCCATTTCCAAGACTGAAAGTGATGGGAGGAGTCGACTTTTTGGCTCAGATGTGACGTCAGTGGTTGAGTCATGAAGTTTTACTGTAAGATCCAGTGGTGAACTCTACGCTGGAAGCCCAGTCATGTTGTGGTAAATGATTTTATGGGACTGTTTTTTGGTCCATCCAACCAATTTTTGGGTTTGGGGTTTAGTATAAGAAAACAACTTAAATGCTATTTTGAACATTAGTCAGCTGACAGATGAAAAACAAAAAGTCCTAATGATGAAGTCAGGAAATGTGACCACATGACTGAGCGAAATACAGAGACGGTTCATGTTTTTGTTTCTGTTTCTGGTTCACGAGGCAGATGTGTAACTTGCTTTAATCAAGGACAAAACTCCAGAGAGGACATGCACACTGTTTTGATGTGTATTCCAGTTATCAGGTTTTTTGTTTAGAGATATTTGCCAAAGAGGAGATGTGAGGGAGAACTGCATGGCTGCCAGACGCTGTGTGTGATAGTGATGGTAGCCAGTCAACCAGGAGCAGCTGAATCACAGGGATGATAGTAAATCTGGAAGGAATGTCTTTCTACTACTTCTAGCAATGCGTTCTAATGCTAATGCTAATGCTAACTGCATTGCATTGCAGAATTAGCTCTAGAGAGCAAAGGCAAATTTTTTGTATAGTAAACATGTTTATTTCTGCTGCAAAGTTTGGCATTTTACCACAAAGGGGCCTTTGTCAGAACTGTATTTTTTGGCACACCCATGTTATCTTTATGTTGCTGTTTGGAGAAAACACAAAGAAAATAGTCAAGACAGCTACCAATTCAATGTCAGTAACATAAGAATCATCTGTGTTGAGCTGCATTAAAGATGCTGTTTCTTATTTCCTACTGGAAAGCGACACAAAGGCTCCGTAACAGAGCCATTGTGTGAACGGAGCCATTGTAAAAAGAGTATCGCCAAACCTCTTTTGTGTGCTATCTGATAGCGTTGCATGAAACTTATGAATTAAAGTTTACCTGCGAGAGAGAAAGAGATGTGAGGTTGTGTTTGCACTTTTGCAAAGTCTCGAAATGAGAAGCTGTGGGTCACACACACACACACACACACACAGCATGAAGACTGCACATCTCACAAAGCTCACCTGATATCTGAATGTCATTAACTGCTTACATCTGTGCTCAGGACACAACAACACCTGTTCACACTGTTCTCACAAAGTTGCCTGCTTATCTAATTACCTGTCTCACTGCGAGGGCTTTGCTAACAGCCTGTAGTATTTTTTTTTATTATTATTTTTTTATTTTTTTTAAAGCTGTGCAGCAATTAGCCAGAACTGTCACCAAATGTCAAGCCGTTCCTAATGGAAATGTCTCATAAAGCTCTCACTCTGACAAGATAAAATGTGAAACTGTAGAGCAGCATGGAGGAGCGTAAACAAAATAGATTTTTTGAAAAGGTGAGAAGATCTGTTATTCACAGTGTTTATTTGTTTATTTCCCCTGCCCTGAATGTGGTGGTGAGCTAATCCATTTCAAGGGTGGCTGGGCTGGTTTCCTGGGCAAGGTTTGTGTTATCGACAGTGTTGGTCTCAGCAGGAGTGGAAGCCGGTCGATCAATGCAGAACACAGAGCAGATGACAGAACTTTACCTACTAAAAATATACAAAGGATGAGGATGGTTTGCTATAATTTATTACCACATTAACACAACAATGCCTGAGCTCTTCAGCTTAAAAAAAATCAAAAATAAAAAAGGGATCACATACTCTGTTGTTTCATTTCTGGCTTTTTGAACATGACAATTAAATACAGTTGTCATTTGATTTCCATTTTTTGTGCTGCGGAATGACAGATGGTATGTGACAAATTATCACCAGACTTTTCATATGTTTCCATCTTGTTTATATCTGAATTAAAATGCAAACACATTCTTAAGCCTGGAATGATCAGGAAGCATCAGCCACCATTACAGATAAACATAAAAAAGCATCTATTTCAGACTTAAATGAGGGCAAACGAGTTTTACTTTACCCCGATTTAAAGTTTGGTTTCCTGAGAGGTTCCATGTTTAAATGAAACAAGACTTATCATGGATGATAAATGTTGCTCACACTTAAGTTAAACTCTGAACACATTTTTTTGGAGAATACTAAATACTAAAATATTTATATGACCAAATAAATTCCAGTTCATTCTTTTAAACAGCAAAAGTGACTCATAAAGACCAGGAAGGAATGAAGTGAAACAGGACTGCCGCTGACAGAGAAACAAAGGGAAACATTTTATAGCTTTCTGTTCGGAGAGAGACGGTTAGTGAGCTGCCGCTGCCGAAATCTGCTGAAACATAGAATGATGAAATAAGAAGTGAATAATGATATATGCTGAGCTAGTCAGAGCAAGTCTCCATTTCTTCCACCCAACAGACATCATGTTATATCATCAGCAAATCCTTGGATCAGATCAAGTCACGCTATCTGCAACGCTGGAACCAATCACTTTCATTTATAATCATCTCAGGATGTTAACAGGACATAAATGTTTCATTCATTGTCCTTAGATTCCTCTGTTTTTCCATATATCTCCAATAATAAGTGCACCTGCAGGACTCCACCTGTTTTGCATCCTTGCTGCTCTCTTGTGATCTCTAAACTATTCGATATGACATCCAATGAGTTCATATCTTTATATTTTTAACCTCGGTCGAACTGCTTACATGCATTTCTCTCTTTCTGCAGGAGTCTCTTAACTAGAATCACATGCACATGGAAACAAATCTTTCCTCACTGGAGACAAAACAGAAAACCATGTGCTCTACATTTGCACCCGCAAGGCAGAAAGCAGACAGGAAAATGAGGAAACAACACAGTTATCTTTGGTTTACGTCTGCATGCAAGTTACATGTTGTGTGTGAGTGTTTTTTTTTTGTTAACACACAACACTATAGCCACCCTGAGGGCAGCGGTGACAGAGAGGATAATTTGGCATTCATTAAATCTCTCCGACTGACCTCACCAGCACATTCGACTCTTCCTGAAAGCGGCACACATCCACCAAATGATGTATGATTACCATCGCCGGTCGTAACCCCGGTGAACCTGTGCAGAGAGGAATCTGGCCAGGCTTGTGCAGCTGTGGCCGGAGTCTCATTTGGCCGGAGTCACTTGTTCCTCACAGTCTGCTCCGAAAAGTCTGTGATTTTTGCAAAAGAGGATGTCTGAAAAAATCTGCCAGAGAAATAAAAGAGCGAGAAAAATTCAGATATGAGACACTCAGAGGCTCAGAGGTTTGAGATTTCTGTTCATGAAAGTGATTATCTTTGGCTCATTTTTCAGATTATTGTTAAAAAAAACATGAGTTTTATTATGTGACAACACGTTTATTAAGGATTTTCTATTTTAGGCACCAAATGATGCAAAAACTGTGAGAAAAAGGGATTATCTCAGGGAAAGGGGAAAAAATATAATTCATACAATAAATTATAAATGCAAAAAGCAACTTGTAGCAAACATTTAAAAATGGGATCCGAATCAAAAGAATTAGGATCAATAGCAAAAATTTGGCCAATGCATGAACAAAACTGTGTCACATAAAAGAGCAAAGCGATTTTTTTTTTCTGTACCATCATATTATTCAAATACTCAGAACCAGTTTGCAGTTCACTTTTATTCAAATGGCCACATGTTCAGATTTACCTAAAGATCTCTGTACCAGTTTAACACTTGAGCCATTTCACATCTGTTTCCACTGGTTGAGGATTCTTTCTCATGACAAACTGAACTCAGAGTGTAAAAATCAGTGCCGTGTCCCTTTTGTGTGAGAAATTATAAAACAGAATTGGGTTAGCTTGCACCAAAACACTTTAAAACTCAGTGCAATACCTAAAATACTGCAAACCTTGCACAAATTACTGTTAAGAACATCATTTTCACATGAAAAAGAGGACAGAAAGAGCTATTCATTAAAGTATTCAAAGCCAGTGTATTAATTTAAACACCTTAAAGATGCTGCTTCACTTTATATAAATGCTGTCAAATCCAGAAATAGAGTAAAATAATGAGACCTAAAGGAAAAACAGACTCCAGTGCAGTGCAGCTGAAGTCAGACACTGAAAAACCTCTTAACCTTGCTGACTTTATCCGAGGTATTTGTACAGTAATGGTGCCTGATTGTGCAGACCTTCCACTAATTAGACCTGTAACCTTACTGCAGTCATTACAATCAGAAACCCTCCCACAGAGCAACACACTTTCTCTGCAGTCTAGACATCCTCTTTCTCTCAATCACACTCCCTCTACTTACATCCATTTCCCTCCATCACGCTTTCTTTCTTTCTCCATTTAACTTCCCAGCTTCCTCAATCACTTTGGATCTTTTCACTCCTCCTTCTTTCTCCAGAGCCATTTGTTGTGAATCACCATGATGATAATGGAGTCTGATGTACACTCCTTAACACACTGAAACCATTGACAAAGGCTCTCACTCTTTAATTCACTGCTCCTCACCCAGCTGAAATGGCCGTTCGGTTTCTGCCGTGGTGTGTTTCACCGGGTCTCACTTGTCACTACGAAAGAAATGTCACTGCACAAGTACGGCGTTTCTCACTGTGCTTTGTCATGTATCGACTTGAGACACAGAGCAATTCGAGAGACCGTAAGTTAAAGCTGAGAAACTTAAATTTTATGCAAATTTTGCCTCAAAATGTGGGCGGATAAAACTCACACAAGCTAATTACGCAGCAGTTGTTGTTGAGTCTTGAAACTGCTTCCTACTCAATTTTGTCCCCAGAAAACACAAAGGCTGAGATAGTGTATGATATATATGCTGGGAATATACATATATATGTGCACAATTAACTGATGCTGATGGACAGTGATGTAAAACCCTCATATGACACCAAAATATTCTAATCATTATCATCATTTATAACTCGTGTATATTGACAGGGTTTTAAGGCTGCTAGCGTTAGCTACTGAGCGACTGTTTGAGCACAAAAAGCTAAACAACATCACACAGCAGTCAGGAGGGTTATGTGTGAACAATTCACTGATGGTTTATAATAGTCTTGATTTTTGTACATTTACATAAAGAAGCTTTGCATGAACAGTGAAGACAAGGCTTAAGATAAACACAGCCTATCATTAAAGCAATCTAAGTGGGGGTCTCCTAAGGATAGAGATGATGGGGATTACATAAAAGAATGCAATGCTAACCTGTGCTGCCTTCTGAAGCATGGAAACTTCTAATTTAAAGATGCTACATCAGGGTGCATCATACAGTTTCGAGCCCTGTCTGTGATTTATTCAACTTTGCACAAAAGTTGTTCTCGACTGATAAAATGAGGCACTTTGACTTAATTCCAATCAACATTTTTCAGTGTTCATTGCTGCACATGTGATGAAGGTTAAAATCTCCACCGCAGGAACAAGGTCAATGTTAAGTTGCCTTCCACTGTGCATTTGCAACCTGCGATAATTTGATTTTTCACTTTCACTCACAAGATTAACTGTGTTAACGTGTACAATATCCCTTCTATCCTGCCACATGTAAATGTCCTTATACAGCTGTGACACAGTAACTTTAAGTTCCCTGAGGATATTAGGGACAAATTATGACAGTATAGACTTGTTTATCCCCAACGGCCGCAATCCTGAAAACAGGAAGAGATACTGCATGGTTTATTTAGATATGGCAAGAAATGGTTTTAAATTACCGAGCGGGTTTCTAAAGGTTATTCATCTGGTTCGTACCCTCCAGTCATTTGCCTAAATTTGTAATTTCCAGACTGTTTACCTGAGGCATGTGCAGGGTTTTGGTATAATTTGAGACACATTTTAGAAAACTGTAAACAGTATATTTTTGAATACCGGTAAAAAATGGGTAGAAAAAATAGGACTTGCATATTTTCATTTTCTTGTATTTTGTGTGTGAAATCTGTAATAACTCAAAACGGCCTGAATGAGAGCAGATTCAGCTCAAGCAAAAAGCCAAATTTTCAGCACGGTGTAATGAATATAACTTAAATTCCTAATGATTATTCATTCATTGCCCAAATCCTGTTGATGTTTGCGTTAATTTTTAATTATCCTCAAATTGCTTTAAGGAATATTAAACAGGAGCGTCATCCAAATTTGCAAACACTTAATTAAACGGTGGTATTAGCATGAACCGGTTCTTTTAGCTGTTTTTACATATTTAATGAGTTGACTGACTGTGGAAGGTCTGATGGAGTCTTCAAAAGCTTCAAAGACGGCTGAGTATCACAACCTCTGGTCCCGTCTCTCCCATCTTTTGTTGAATCTTTGGACTTTTCCCACATCTTTTCTTTGATACCAGATAAAGTGTGATAAAGAGTTTGACTCATCCTCTGGAGAAGAATTGCACTGTCGTAACCCTAAACCTTTTCTTCACTCAGTGTTATATATCGCTGTGTTATTCCTGCTGAAGTTTTCTTCTCTATTTAAAATCAGTTTCTGAAGTTCTCTGATAAAAGTTTTTTTTTTCTTGCAAAAACCAGAATAAGCTCCTATTTTGAAACAGAAAAAAACAGCAATAAATGACAGTGTGTCTCTAAAACGATCTGTTTACGACAACACAACTTATGATTGACAGCGTTCGACATCTGAACATCTCTTCCAGATCATCGAACAGTTTCAGAAGGACCGGCTCCGGTGTTTTCGGATGTTTCTGAGAGGAAAGTGAACTGACCCCAGCTCAGGTGCATGCAAGTCTATTTGCGTCCTCCATAATGATCTATATCCCAAAGCCTTATTCCAGTGACTAGACACAGGCGATAAATCGTGGTTAAACTTTGTCCTTCCTCTTTTCACAGAGAGACAGGCTGCATGATGGACTGTGTGTCTCCGCCGTACAGTCCTCTATTCTACTCCTCCTTCATTTACTTCATCTGCCCCTCAGTTCATCCATCCCTCTTTCTCTATCCCTCACCCTTGCCTTTTTCAACCCTCCCTCCATGCATCACTTGTCCACTCATCTCTCTCTCTTTCCTCCTTTTCTCTCTAAAATCCCACTTTATCTCCTCGCCCGTCGTTATCCCTCCTTTATCCTCTCTTTACGGTTAAAAATAGCAAAAGCTGTTGCAGTGACAATCAAAGCAATGCTTATCAACACATCCATCTATCTTATTAAGCATGCATATAAGACACTCGGAGTCTTTTTTATTTTCATTTTGTTGAGGTTGCAACGACAGCGACAAGGCATTTACCTAAGCTATCCATCCATCTCTCCAAACTGAATCCATCCCACAAGTCATCCACTTCATTTTCAAATATTACAACCAATAAGTCACAGAGGGAGGGAGATATGAGCAAGTTAACTGAATCTAACTCTTCAGGTTTTTCATAAGAATTGCCATGAAATCAGTCAGTTCTTGCAGAATTTATGAGATCTTTAATGTTTTCGAATCTTCCCAACATTTTAGAGGTTTTAAGAGGATGAATATATGCCAGTTTAACCTAATTAAGAGAGTTTTATGAGCAAAAGTCAAGAAAAAACAAGCTTGGATCTCTACAAACAGTCTTCATTTTGAGAATATATACTTATGACTTCAGTTAATCGTCTCAAATGACCAAAGTCAAAGGCAGATCCAGTTTTTGAAAATATAATACATTAAAGACATTATTTGTCTAATGACGTATTTTTTCAACAGAGTAGAAAGCACTAAGGTCAGGTCATAAACTATGTTATAATATTACTGTGAATTTCCTGCAGAGCTAACTGCACCCTCACCATCTTAACGGGGCCTTTTTGCAAACCATAAAATGCCTTTAACTTGTTTTTGCTTCCACTTGAACCTCTTTCGTGACACGATTCGCGGCGTGTTCTTTGCACAGTCACATCGCTTGTAAAGCTGACTTGCATTTGCTATTCAGGGCCGTAATAATCTCACATGAGTTTTTATCTCGCCCGGGTGCTCAACACAGCGCTCAACACCATCTCTCCATGTCTGCCCCCCCATCCCCATCCCCATTATTTCTTCCAGTTTTCTCTCCCCCTGTCTCTTTTGCTATTTAGCTAGCAGACACAACAAAACAAACTCTGGCCGCAGTCCAGCCGGGCCGGTGAGGGAGAAGAGATGTCTGTGTAACAAATGACAAAGTGTCAACACGAGGAAATAGCTTAGCTGTACCAGTGTGTGTGTGTGTGTGTGTGTGTGTGTGTGTGTGTGTGTGCGTTTGTCTCAGTTTGGGGGAAATAGTCTGGCACGCTTGATTACGTTTCAGCCAGTCAGCCAGCCGCTACAGTCTGGCAAAGTTCGACCTTTCAGGCTACCATAGATATAGAAACAGAGTGAGGGAGAGAGGGAGCGAGGGAGGGAGGGAGAGAGAGAAGATGAAGGTGAGTCAAAACGAATAAACACAGATCGGATGTCAGTGTTATCCACAGTTCACTTGTATCTCCAATTTGGGATTTTAGTGTGACAGCTGGCCTTTACTCTCACCTGAACAAAATGCAATTCATGACCTCTGAACCGAGTCGAGCCACTGAAGAACATTTCAAAAAATAGAACCTGCCATCAATCACAACACTCAGAGAAGAAGAAAAAAAGATGTTTATGGGTCTGAAGTTTCTGCCGAACAGTAACAGAGCGCGACATAACGACACAAACGAAACAACCATGATGTAAAAAATCTGCACCGGCGTTTGTGCCGCTGCCCTCACAGCACCGCAGGTCATTTAATGCGATTAAAATCTGTTTTTTTTCAATATGAGGACACCTTCGGTACTAAAACATCTTTATTTTGTTAATTTTGCTGCGTTTTTCCTGAAGATGCTTGACATTCATATAAAAAACATCCAGTCATGTGATGTATTTTAATTTTAAATGCTTGTTTTTTTCTGTTAAATAAGTCTCCACAGGGTGTTTCTATTTATTTCTCTGTGTATTTACACCAGTTAAGCATCTTTTGCTGCTGCAGAAACGTAAAACATCTTTATTTTTTGCTCCAGATTTATTAGAGAATTACAAACAAAACCAGCAGTTGTTTGTTTTAAAGCAGCAAATGTTATTTGTGTCTTTGAAAAAAACACAACCTTGGTTATTGTGGTGAGCTGGGTAGTAAATTATAAGAAATCACTGCCGTTGCAAAGAAAAATAGAGAAGGAATTAAAGGAATTAAATGATAACTGGAGGTCGGAGTGATTGAAAAAGAGAGAAAGAAGTCTTAGCCAGCATTAATTGTGTTGAATTATTCAGCTGACTGAAAGCTGGAAGGATCACTGGAGCACTTCATTCTCATATATATATGTGTGTGTGTGTGTGTGTGAGGTACACATGCTGCTATCATGTGCATTAATAGATTTGTATGCTGTGTGTATGACGATGCATTTATGTGTGTGTGTGTGTGTGTGTGTGTGTGTGTGAGTGTGTTTCCTTGGTGGAGTTTGTGGTCAGCGTCCTCCAGAAGCAGCTACTCACTCTTTATTAATGAGAGCTGCAAGGATGTGTCAGGTTACATTACACACACACACACCCATGCACATGCACACACACAGACACACACATACACATTAATATACAATCTCACATGTACACGGTGAGCTTTCCCTGTGTTTTGAGCACATTGCTGTGTGTTCAAACTGGACAGCATCATGTTCAGTAAAACAAACAGACAGGAGCAAACACACACACACACACACCCACGCACGCACACACACTGATCTGCTGTGTGCGATCACAGTCTTTATTAGTCATCTCCCATTGATTAGCTGCCGGCTGCATTTGCCCTTCAGCGGCAACTTAACTTAGGTCTCCCATCCGTCTCTGTCTCTCCATCTCTCCACCTCTCTATTTCATGGACATTAACATGGTTTTGGTTTCACATCTATAGAGCAAGCTCCCTCCCTCTCTCTCTCCCTCTCTCTCCATCTCTCTCTCTCTCTCTCCCAGCATATCTTTCTCAGTTGATGGTTACATGCTCTGTCCATCTTGGCAGCTGAGTATATGGTGATAATAAATGAATAAACTCACATTCACACAGAATATGAATATGTAAGCACGTAGTTTTAGAGCGACTGCATTCACACTGCAGTGGTTTTGACTGTTTAACCCTCAGCTCCTCTCCTTCATATGCTGAAGTGAAGTGAGTCCAGTAAAGTGCTACACTACAGTATGTGATATAGTAGTTTGTACACAGCTTTTATGATATGATTTTGTCCAGTTTTTAATGCTGCCTATGTAAAGAATGAAGAATAGCAACAACTTAAGTATCTAAATATGTCTGTAAGAAAAGCTGAGTGTGTCCTTGTCACTGATTTTTTCATGTAAAAAGATTTGCTTCCACTTAAACCACCACAATGGTTGCAGAGTAAAAGCTGTAACTGTGGCTTTGTCTCACATTTAAAGGTGTGTGTAGTGACTGCAGGCCTGCAGGTGATTCAGTCCTGCTAGTTTATAGGAGGACACACAACCTGTTCACAACCTGTTTTGTTTTTTTTGGATCCCAGTGTCAAAGGCCCAAGTTGGTCCCTGAAGTATTCAACTGCAGTTGGGTATTAAAGTCATGTGAAATACCCAGAACCACCCAAAACTCCCTGAGCAAAGCGCCAAATATGTGTCCACATTTATAGTCCTTCCTGTGAGAATTCACTCAACTTTCTGAGTCACAACAAAACTTTTGTATTTGCAGTCAAAAGTTGTACATTCACATTATGACACGTTTTTAATATCATGTTAATTTGGCTCGCAGAGACAAAATAATGCAGTTTTCACAGTTTTTCCCCTTAAATCTGCTGCCTGATTACAGCGTGGAGAGTTTCATTCTCAGACCTTTCCTGTCTGATTGCATAATAAAGATACAGAAGTACTCTCATACAGACGAGCTTTTATTACTTTTATTACTCATAGACAGACACTCAACCACTTAGCAAAGACATGACACAGGTTTTTTTCTGTAGCCAGCAGCTGGAAATGTGATTTCCAAGTGTGTGTGGCTGAGCTCTGACCTTCTGAAGGTTTTATTAAAAGATTATTGGTGCAACCTTCAGTCCTGCAGCCACGGTTTGCTCAGGCAGCCTCGATCAGTCGCAGTGTGTATACATTTTGCCTCTTTTTATTACCCTAAAAGTACAATAACAGTAACATACCTAAAATATAATGTGAGTTTGCATAATATATGATGACTGTGCTTTTTGTTGAGGATTTTTCTTCACATAATTTTGCTCAGAAAGCTTCTCGCTCCTTATTTCTTTTCTCTATTGCTCTCTTGATGTTGTCTTCAAGGTACAAATGGACCCTTCTCATGAGATGTGAAGTGGCGTAAGCACATGAATAATTTGTATCTAATATCCCTTCTCCTCTCAGCAATATAAACATGCTTATCCTCAGTGTCTCACCTCTTCTGATCTCCTATTCACTGCGTCCTCTCTCCCTCAATCACTTCTTTTTTTTTCCCCCCGCACTCTCGCTCCATCCTTTCTTTCCTCCCAGACTTCACTAAACAGGCTTAGAGTGAAAATGGAAGTGGTTTATCACTCAGGTCCATTATGTTAGCATTCAGTAGATAGGGCCAAAGGACATCATGATTAATTGAGTAGGCCTGTATGTGTTTCTCTCTCCCTCCCTCTATCTCTGTGTATGTGTGTGTGTGTGTGTGTGTTGTAATACTTAAATATTACAGTATGCATCACTCCCTCTGCAGGCTTCAGTGTACGTTTATCCTCTTTAACGCACACGTACATAAATACAATACACATAAGATTGCAGCTGAACTACAAACTGTAACGTGTGAAGAAACAAGACGAGTAAAGCAAAACAGAGGTCACGGGGTCAGAATTCAACACTATTGGACGGATGTTCATCCTGTGCGTCAGATCATTATGTCAGCTCTGTTTTGCATTATGAAAGCAACACACTGGTGTTAGCTGCTACAGTCTGCGTCCTCACAGGATGCGTTCAGGCGCAGTGTGGAGTGTAGTTCAGCTGTAACGCTCAGCATTTTTAATCAACTCTGCAATACGTTAGATTGAGTATTCTCTTATTTTGAAAGGGTCTAGATGGATTAAAATAGATGCATACAGTGCAGGTAACGTAAAACAGTGTAAAGATGCAGGTTTCTGTACCAGCGTTTCCTTTGCAGTGCTCTGATTTGTTGACAGCCTGCAGCATGTCTGAAATCTTAAAACTCAATATTTGAAGCTTTTTGTCAAACACACAAAACCTATTCTTTAAAAAAAATAAAAAACTTCTGATTGCTGTTAAACGATGATAAAAAACAGTTTATACAAAGTGATTCAAATCGCCCGTCTGAAGTTCTTTAGTTGTAAAGCTGTGAATGTTATTTGCCTCGGGATGCTGAACCTTACAGCTATACTTCACAATTGATTTGTCACCTCTCTCTCTGCACTTGTTTTGTGAGCGTATGACTACATAATAACGTTTCAGCGCGAGCTTTAGCACAAACACTCACATTACATTGATGAAAGCTTCAGGCTGAGACATCCATTTGTTCCTCAGCGTATATGAAACTTATTGAAATTCATAAACAGTTTACAGTCACATTTCAATTCATGCAACCTTTTAGTTTGTGAAATGCACACGAGCCTCGAGCGTCGTTTCACTTTTCAACGCTGCAGCTCGTGAACTCAGGTGAGCTGAATAAAACTATGAGGGCGAGTGAGAAGTTTTAAAAACTGATGGTAATGACGGTAAATCCAGGCAAGTTTTGATGAAAATAACAACTAAACAACAGATAAACTTCCTGCCCACTTGACTGGACCCCAGACTCTGAATAAGTGAGCATCAGCGTGGTGGACGAAGGAAACAGCAGATGCTTTTAACCTTCCCGTGGACTCGCTGAGGTCCGTGCAGACGCTGAAACTCTGAAATGCTCTTAAGGGAGGAGTTCTCACATGAGACAGCATTCTACATTTTAGAAGCATATGCTCCCTAAAAATAAATGCATGCCACCTTAAAAATTGAAGGAGAGACACCTGTGTGACTTTAAATTCAAAGTCAAAGTGAGAACGTTCGGTTATTTTCTGCAGTCGTGCAATTTCCTTCCCTTCGCTCCTCAGTTTTCAGCTCAGGACGGCGTCACCATCCAACCCTGCAAGACACACGGCTACAAAAACTGATATGGGCATCGTAATGTTTTATTAAAGAAGCATTACATATAAATACAGTTAAAGTAGGGATTTTACTGGCATTCTGCTGAGCCTCACACTTTATTCAAAGCCCTCACTTTTATCTTGCTCTCTTCATCAGGGGATTTGTCTGTTGCCTCAGTTTTTTTCAGGTGGCACTGAGGGCACGAGGAGGTGAGAATGAGGGTGGAAGGAAGGCAGGAAATGTGAGAAAAAGGAGAGAAGGATGAATATAGAAGTTACTGTGTCTATAGGCTTTATTGTGAAAATGCTGTGTAGAAGACAGAAGAGACACAATCTGCTGCTCAGTCAGAATAATCGTCACAAAATGCATTTTTATTTCCATTTGGAGCTCTGCTCTGGGAGCTTCCTGCTCTTCCATGAGCAAACATGAGGAGCCGAAGGCAGGAAGAGCAGAGTCAATGACAACATAATGACGTTAATGAAGTCAAACGCAGCATAAAGGAGGTGAAGAAGGAGGAGGAGGAGGAGGAGGAGGAGGTGGAAGTGGGTTGCAAAGTGGATCTAAGAGGAAGAAAAGAACAGAAAGGCCAAAGCAGTTTATATAAGGCGCCTTTTACTGCCTTAGCCAATTCAATGTGATCAGCTGGAAATCAGCTGATTGATCAGCTGATTGTAGCCAATGACAGCTTGAGCCTGTCTTACTTATCGCTTTGCTCGATTAAAGGCAGAAAGTGAAGCATTTCTTTCTTTTGGTGGAATGTTTGACCTTAGAATCGATGGCTTAAGGAACCATTTGAATGGATGGTGTTGGTTTTTATACCAGAATTTAGACAAAAATTCAGTTATATCATCTTGGTTGCTGATTCATTGAGTAAGAAACACAACACCATCATCATCGTATTTGACATGGACTCCTCTGTGTGTGTCAGCTGGATGTCCATCCTCACCTGAACAGTCACGCTGTGCTCCTGACATCAGTTAGACTCTGGTTAAGGTGGACTTGCATTCTTCTGACATCAGTTAGTCTCTGGTTAAGGTGGACTTGCATTCAGCTCGAGAGTAAACTGTCTTCCACTGTGTGTTTTCATTGTTGATTTATTTTTTTGAGTTGAACAGTCAGCCTTTTCTCCAGTTTCACACCACATACTGACTGTCTATGTATTTGATCTATTTCACTGAGCTGACAATTTTATTTAAAAAGCAAAAATGTTTTTCCACAGATATTAAACTTTTTATTACTTTTTTCATTATTATCCACAAGCCATTTCTCCTCCATCTGTGATATGTTTGTATTTTTTTGCAGCTGTTTTTCTTTCAATTTTTTTTGTCTTATTGGCCCACATTGTCCTTTTAATAACCACTCAGAAATAAGTGGATTTCAGTGATATACTGTTTTGTTCTGTACTAACTCTCTTTTTTTGTTTCATATCTACTTCCTCCTCTCTCTCACTTCTCTTCTTTCCTATTTTCTCTTCACACTATTCCACTTTTTTTAACACAGTGCCCCAGGAGTGACGCTGAAATGAACAGTAAGCTCGCTGAACATACTTGGTGAAATTTTTAACTGCTTGTAAAATCCAACGTTGAGTTCAATCTTGTAAAACAGAACTGAAGCAGCAACATCGTTCTGGTTATTTTGACGGCTTTAATGGATGTTTAGATGGAAACGTGGAGCGCAGCTAAGTGGATGCAAATGCTGATTAAAGGGAGAGATGAAGATGTGCACTGGATTATAGATGGATGGATGGATGGACGGATGGATGGGTGGATGCATGGGTGGATGTGAGCGCTTGGTGTGTTCTGCATGAGAGAAAAAGGGGTTAAGGAGATAGGAAGAGCGAGGGTGAGACGGAGAGAAGAGAAAGCTTTTTGCAACCTGCCACCAGAGACATCACAGTTTTTCTGCTCAGAGGGTTTTCACTCGTTGCGAAGAACAGCTTTGTGTGTGTGTTTGTGTGTATATATATATGTGTGTGTGTGTGCACCCAACTAAGCCTCGACATGTTAGCACCGTCGGGAACGACTTCCACTCTTCTACACTCCACCCTGACTTTTGTCTCTGTGTTTCTGTCTTTTTTATGTGGTTTTTTCAGCATTATTGCCCCCTTTCTTCTCATTGTTTCCCTCCTCCTGTCCTCAGTGTCAGGTAGATGCTTCCTGGTGTGTGTTTTTTCTTTTTTTGTGTGTGTGTGTGTGTGCCATTAGGTCCATATCCTGCTCCTGTTATGCCTGAGTATCTCTGACAGGCTGTGAACACTCAAAGAAAACCTGCACTGTCAATAATGGATTAAGCAACATGCAAAAAGGAGTAAGGTGTACAAGGGAAAGGATGGAATAAATAAATAACAGAGAGGTGTTTCTTTTTTCAGTCCCACCTGCTTGTGCATGCGCCAAAGTTACGAAAGAGAAGAAGTCTGATTTCAAGACGACTGTGGAAAATTGAGTTTATGACTGAGGCGAGAAAGAAAAGAGGCAAAGGGAGAATAAGTTTGATGTCCCCTTAAAGAAAATGATGTCAGATAACTGTGTCCAACAAGCTTCCTGACACCCAGTCGGGATTATTTATCAAACTTTCAGAAATTTACGGGATGAGGAAGGGAACCCTGAGCTCGCCGGGGCGCCACTTCAAGAAACAAGAATGGGGCTAAGAGTGACAGGCAGACAGATGGATAGACATCCGGGCAGACGTGCTACCAAATTGGTTGGTGGGAGGTAAAATTTACTCAGACGCGGGTCATGTCGAACGGGGCATCGCAAAGACAAATTGCTTTTTTTTTCTCAACCATCTCGCTCAGAATCGGGCATGTTTAGTGCAGCGAGCGGCCCGGTTTTATGAGAGCTGAAACTTTATTCAAGAGATGAATCTCCACTCTCCTTCCAGTGCCTTTGCCTCCATCCTGCAGCATCTCTGCAGGACAAAATAAACAGTGAAAAATATCTAAAAATATATATACAGAGAGAGATGAAAATATAAATTGAGAAACTGCTGTTGCATTGATTTTTTTTTTCTCAGTGGTCACAGTGATCCCCATCAGGTCAGATTTGTTTTAAGGATTGAAGAAATTCTAAAAAAACATGAAGATTTAAGTTAAACTAACATGACAAACATTCTCATTCAAATATTAACTGCATATAAAAGTGTTATTAAAACACTTTTTGG
>JAPZDV010000003.1:21680814-21691226 GCA_029814665.1 Acanthurus lineatus
AACACTTTTTGGCATTATTAACAGTTGGCAGATAAAACTCTAAACCAGCAATGATCCTGTTGTAACATTAAACTCAGACATGATCAGTTTTATCTAAATTGAATTATTTCACAAATATCTGATACACACATTGGTAAAAAGATTATCTATTATTTTTTTTATTTAAATGCAGACAGCTTCAGTTTTATGAGTCATGGCTTTAAATATGTGAGAGTTTGGAGGTGAATCATTTCTTTCTTCTGATTAAAAACCATTTAAAAAACAAACTTGCTGTTTGCTGTTTGTGCTGTTTGTGGACAGAACTTTTCACCAAGTTCCTCTCTGAACTAACAAATCCAAATCTGTCTTCAAGATAACGCTAGCGATCATGTTTTACTTCTTTAATGTCACTTTTTTGTTCTCCAGCTGCTCCTCCTCATGTCCTCCATACTGTAATAATCTCAGTCTTTCCTCCGTCTCACCCTCTTATCTCATCATCTTTCTCCACTCCTGTCAAGGTCAGCTCCTCTGTCATTACATCCATGGGTCTGTTTTCTTTCGCCTCTTCTCCCCCCACATCGCTGACCCTTACACTCCCTCACACACACACACTCACCCTCTCACACACACACACGTGTTTGTAGAAAACTTTGACATAGATTTGACCCTTAATGCGAAGTATGTATGATTCATGAGTCTTCTGTGTCTGGAGAACTACATGGGTGGGAAATGCTTTCTCTCCTCCCTCTCTCTCTCTTTCTACACTGTAAGAGAGACATTATTAATGCTACTAAAGTGCACGACTAAGGGAAGTGCCTGCATGCAGCTGATGAGCACTTCTGACTTCCATTAATGTGGGAAATGCAGCAGTGTTTATCTCTACGTGTGCTTACATTAAAAATCTGTTCACTTCTGTACAGTTTGGGTCGTTTCAGCACAGTGGGGATGTGATCAATTTTATTCAGTGCCAGAAGAAGATTGTATTGATTCTTTTAAATGTGATACAAAAGTCCAAATACTTTAGTTTAAGTAAAGTTACACCCTTGAACTCTACACTTGTGTAAAGCCGTGATCTGCTTTGTGTGTCTACGGACTTTACTCTTAAAAACTGGCAGGTTGCTGATGATGTTTTCTGTCTAACAACCTTCATTTTTCTATCACTCGAGAAACAACAGACGTCTCAGTCCTGAGAAACTGTGACATTTATTAACTGGCTCACTGTAACCAACACTGTACATTATTGACAACCCACTGCCGGCCTTTTTCCTCTTTTCCACTCACTTTCACCATCACTTATCTGCTCCTTTAGAGTCCCTAAACCACACACACTCTCTGCACACAAACACTCCATCTGAGCTTTGCATCTCTCACAACGACAACAAAAAAGACAATAGAGGACATTAAATGTTTCATGTGTCTTTCTTCTCGGCATGTGGTTGTTTATTACAACGAGGGGACGGGCTTTTGTTCGAGAGAGAGCTGCAGGCAGCACGACCAAAGCCTGCTGAAAAGAAATAAAAAATAAAAATGCAGGAGCGTGAAATTCTGAATGGAGTTTCTTTGCTTGCTGCTGGCCCCTGAATTCCTGATGCACCAGATCTACCTTGCCTCAGGTGTTTCTTAATCTCAGATTTTAGAGGAGTGTACAGACATTTCCCCGTTCGGTAGAGGAATGTGAGAAACCTCTCCGGTGACAAACTTTGCACAGATTTAAAGCAGCAAAGTCAAGGTTCCACATAAACATTGGAGAAAACTTTTTTTTTTTTTTATTGAGTGGAGTGTTTTTAGAGTTCAAATGATAAGGGCAGCTTACCACCAGGGTGAATCCTGACTGCTGCTCAGTAAACTCTCTGCTCTGTTCAGTCGGTAGTTGCTGCCATTAGCTTGTTAGCTCAGTTAGCCTTGCAGCCAGTGACCCTATAAGCTGACCAGTCTACCTGGAACAGGTGAGTGAATGGTTGTAACACATTAACATCCCAGCTAACAAAGCCGGACCAGGACTGACACCAAAGACCAACTGAGGCCAGTTTCATATTCAGGACTGAAGTCATTTACGGCAGCTGAAACCAGAACTGCAACTGTGGGGACGAGAAGACAAGAAAGGCATGAAGAGAGAGAAAAGATGGTCGGCCATCACCAGTTTTCACATCAGACTAAATGATGGAGGATTTATTCCAGCAGAAAAAGAGTTGATAAGAGAAGTTGTAAGAGATGAAAAACAAATCAAAATGATTATAGTGAGCTTTGTTTTATTCTGTCTCTGTCGAGCTTGAATAAAGTGTGTTTTACGATGCATCTATATGGAAATAAAGCTTAAATCAGGCTAACTTGGTGGCATAGTAGGATCTTTATATCCTGATGACTAGCAAACCTTATTTTTTCTTTCCTGATACTCTTTTTTATTAAAACAATGTACTTTCAGACCATAAAACATGGTTTTATATAATGTTTCTCAGCAGGATGGAAACAGCTATGGAAGAGTAAAGTTACTGTGTTTGCATGCTTTGTGTTTTAAAATGTCAGAAGTTTATTCTCTGTGACAGTTAGAACTGAACTTACACTCAATGTGGATGCTACGCTATAAGCATCATGCTAAGCACCTTTGTCTGTGTGTAACAGTATGTGATATACCTCTAACTGGATGCCTGCTCCGGTTTATGCAGCTTTCTTTAGTCAACCCAAAAATACCTGTCTCCACAGCTTCCACATGTTGTCTTTTTTCAGTCGTAGCATGAAAAGGGAGCTTAAAAACTGCTGCCAATATTCCTACAGCGCTACTGCCTGAAATAATGTTGCATATCAGGGACCAAAAGCTTGGTTTCTTTTGGCAATTTAACCTTCTTTTATGGCTTAAAATGTGTGAAACGTTTCCCCTGCACTGTGCCTTTACTAGAAATAAAACTGGCTAAATGAGAAAACCATTTTAATGAGAAAGATCAAAACATGAAACAGTTTCTCTGAAAAGTTCTGTATGCGGTGTGCAGTTATTTTTTATTTTCATTTTTCTGAATTATTTGGTGAAAAACATTGTCTTTCGAACATGCACCCCTGAAGTGTGGCAGAAAATCAACAGGAAATGTCACGTCTGCAGACAATCGTCAGTGTTCCCCGTGTTTCACAACCTGTGTATGGCATTTTTTCCTCAGATGACATGTCGATTGTGCTTCCTGGAGAAACACAAGACCGGGGTGCTAAAACCAGAAGACGGTGACGGCTGAGAGGAAGTGAAAGAAAACAGGGATTACAATGGCAAGCTATGTCATATAGGCAGAGTCAGTTTCTGCAGCATAAGCACAGGTTTACTATATGATTGTGTTATTTAAATGACCAAACACCTAAAATATGGAAATCATAAAACAAAGCTTGAAAGCTAGATGACAGTATGGCTGCTGTGTTTAGTCGAGAATAGAGCAGAAATATGGGATGGTGGGATCGAAGGGGATGACTGCACTGAATGAGGGATCAGAAAAGAGACAGTGGAGATACACAAACACGAAGAGGACACAAGACCAGGACTTATGTGTTGTGTTAAAAAAGGGTCTTTTTTTACAAGTTAAAAAAGATTTAAGTTGATTCAGTATAAGAGAAACTGGTGTGAGATGGAAAGAGTGCAAAAACTGCCAGTAGCAACAGAAGTTACTCCTGGCAGTTTTGCCTTGAATGATCCCGGCTTTTGGAAAGTGACACTTCAGAGAAAAGAGCTTCCTTTCTCAGGTGTTGACAAATGACAGAAGGCAGAAGATGTTACGACTTGAAGGTTTAGTGTCAATTAATTCTATTAAACACAACAAACAGTCATTTCTGCAGTTTCACCAAAGCCGTGATAAACAGCAGTTCTGTGGTAATCACTGATTGACACATGCTAGAAGTCTAAAAAAGGTGCTGAAAGGATGGTTTGCAAAGTACTGTAATCAATGGAAGTTGGCTGTCATGGTGGCCAAAGGCAGCACAGCATCAGCAACCCATCATGAGAATATCTTCTTAGATAGTTTTAACTGCTGGACCTTAACCATAACATCTGTATAATGTAGATGAAATCAAAGTGAACCCATTAAAAAAACATAATACTTTGTTTTTATTTAGTTTTACTGTTTTATCAGTAAAAGAGTTTGCTTCCAAACTCTGCAAGTATTTCTACCAGACTGCATCCAGGTATTTGGTCTGATTCTACCAGCATGACTTTCAGTTAAAAGTTGTTTTTTTTTTTCTTAAAGCAGTTAAAGCTGTGGAGGAAAATCCAGACCTCCAGGCCTTCAGCACAATCAGGGCCAGAGCATCATACTCTCCCCAGGCTGAGGTGTTCTTCCTGGGAGACAGACAGACTAATATAGGGTCATTCATCCGGAGCCTCGGGTGCAGTGTGGCTGATCAATAGGAGGGCACACAAACACACATACACACACTCTCACACACACACACACATCTATCTTTGTGAGGACCTCCATTGACGTAATATACTTCCAAGCCTCTAACCTTATTCCAAACCAACACTTTGAACAATCTGAACCTTCCAACAGACTAAAGATGAGTCAAAACGTTCTCACTTTCCAGAAGCGTCTCGACTCTGCTGGTTAAAAAACTTTCTGTTCTCACTACGAAGCCAACACGAACACACACATACACACGATTACGTTTGTGGTGCATTCAGATGCAAATTATTAATACGAAAATGCAGAACGAAACGACCAGCAAGAAGGTGCAAAGAGTCTCACACATGCACATGAACATGATAAACACATAATAATGTTAACAGAAGCAGAGAGGTTTTAACACACACATGCACACACACACCCACACACACACAGATTCAGTGTGCACCCCAGCATCACGGCTCAGGGAGGACATGTTGAGCCCACGGTGATCCGTCTTCATAGGAGCAGCATCTGCTCTTGTCCCTGTCTGTCTGCACAATGTATGAGTGGGAGGTAATTGCAGTGCACAACGCCATCAGAGTGACATTAACACACGATGGGGATTAAGTGAAGTCCAATACTGCAGTGCAAATATTATCGTTCTCTTTTATCCTCATTCGCTCTCTATTTTTTGAGGCAAATTTAGTGTCGTTCTCGTGTTATTGTCCCGTCGTTCGATTGGTTTCCCGCCAGTTTGATCGCTACTTTCATGGATTGTTTGCATGATAACCGGCACTTTTATGGAGGCTGTCATCAGCTTTTTTCAGGATTATTTTTACAGCCTCTTTGCTGTTTGAAAGTACATGCAGAACCCATTAAATATCTCTAATGCTATGCATTTGGTTCATTCAGCGCAGTGGCTGAGTCCAGAGCATCTCTGAAGCCAAAGAGGTACATTGGCGTGACACCGCGGCTGCTGCATGAAGGAAAAATGTGAAAAAGTGTGACTGAAAAAAGAAAAATAACTTAACATCTGCTGACACAGGGATACTAACAATTTAGAGGTGTTTATTCGCATGATAAAAAATAAATAGATGCTTTAATTCTTAACAAATTTCATGTTTCTAATCTAATCATTTTCTTAACACACAGGTTAAATTGATCAACTTCTAGAGATGAAGTGTTGAACCTTTGTCGATAATTACACATTTTAAAGTGTTTTTTTTGTAGAATAAAAGGTTTAGTGTGTAAGAAATACGGGGATCTTTTGGCAGAAAGTGGCAGAAATTAAAAAAAGGGTATTTATCAACAGCACTTTCCGGCAGCTGAGGCTGAACTTGCTGTAAAAAAGCCTCACAGACCAAAAATAACGAATTTCTGGGAGAGAAAACAACCTTTTTTTTTTCCACTGGATGAAAAAACTTCAAAGTAGAATTTTTTTTTGCCATTTTCCAACTGGTGTGTTTTTTCCTCGTCATCCAGTGGATTTGCAAAGGAAAATTAATAAAAAAATGAGCAAGAAGACACATTTGGAGTAACAGAAATAACTCGTTACATGAGCTTTTGTAACTGAGCACATCTGCAGTCGTCTTACCACAAAAATATTACTCATCAGACCGCGTCAGTCATCCCGTGTCTTTGTTTTGTCTGCATTTATAATCTGTTTCTCCCCCAACACTGATGAGTCATTATTCTCCACTGAATGCTACAAAACAAAGGTCACAACAGATAATTATAATCTGATTGCTGAGCTTATTTCAGTAGCTGTAACAGATTAGAGCCTCTCTTTTTTTTTTTTAATAGTCAGATTCATATAATCCTGTAACATTTAATCCCTCCCTCCCCAACCATGATGAGTCATCACCTCCATTAAGAAACAGTCACACACATTACACAGCTGTTATCTTCCATAGCCTTTTTATCTTGCTTTTGCTCTCAGCCAGTCCCCCTTATCTTCATTAAAGCGAGCTTTTATCCAGTGTTTTGCTCATAGCGCTGTCTTGGGGGTAGGGTGGAGTGTGTGTGTGAGTGTGTGTGTGTGTGGGTGTGTGTGTGTGAGTGTGTGTGATGGTATTCCTCTCTCATCTAAACCAGGTTTCATCATTAGCGTCCGGCCCCTTGTGCAGCACAGCGTGTTTCTGCATTGTGCATTGGTTAAATGCCATCGCCTGTTATGTGATTTTACAATTAGCTTCTCTTATCTTCAAGGGAACAACCTTTTATCCACTTTCTTGTTTATAACACTGTCTCGTTGGCCTCTGCAATCTAATTCCTTGTTCTTATCTCATCCCTCTTGTTGCGAGTCGCACTTTCTTTTTTTTTTTCTCTCTTTTCAAAGCTATTTGTTCTGAATGGGAGATAAAAATGCTGACTTATTGTAATGTCTGCTCTCATTCCAAATGCTATTCTTTTCAGCGGTTCTCAATAGCGAGTCGTAGCCTCTTGAACATCTTTATTACAAGAGTGCCGACAAAGACAGCGAGAGCCTGGAAACTTTGCAAAAAAAAGCCATATGGTTGTCACTTAAATGCAGTGTGCTTTAACAGAATGCATATCGCTTAACCACAGGAGCAACTAAACCCCCCCCCATGTGTGCATGCAGTGACAAAGCTGACTTATAAAAATGTCTGCACTTATTGTAAAATTCAGAGAGGTAGTAGAGTGAGATTGTTACTCGTGCACCTTGAGAAATGGATCAGTGTCAATATGGACAACATGGCGGCTGGCGGGGGGCGAAAACTCGCCTCAGGTGCAGAGAAACAGAATGAACAGCGCCGCCTTTTCTCTCGCAGCCGTCCTTCCCTGAATGCTCACTTTGCCGATGCACTGAAGGCAAACGATTCACAAGAAAAAGTTGATAAAACCTTCCTATTCACACTTTACCGCCACGAAACCTTGATCAGAAGAGCATATGAATTTCTTTCTTTCCGTGAAAAGAAGAATACGCATCAATCTTTATAGTATTTATTTGTACCTGACCCGGCAGAGCATCTATTATAAAAACTCAGAATATGGATTTTCATTTTTTTTCTTTTTTTTTTTTTTTCTTTCTGAGGGCAAAGCCTGCGTAAGGTTTGATAAAGTTGCCATGGAGACAAGTGCTAAAAAGTAAAAATTGAACCTGCTGTGGCAAAGAGGTTAGAGAAGAGTCACCGGTTTAATGTCAAAAACAAGTCGGGAAAAATTAGCAGGTACATCAGGTGGATAACACGCTCTCAGCACTTGATGTTAAGGTGTTTCCGGACGAGGCAGTTAACCTTCAGCTGCTCATTTGCTAACAGTGAAACACTGCAGCTGCCTGACAGAGTTTAAATACGGGTTGGTGTCAAACAAGGTGTTTTTTTAAAAAAACCAGGATGCACCTGCGGTTGGACACACAGATACAGAAAACAAGGTGATTTAAATGCATCAAGTTCAATTTAGACAACATGTTCTGCTTCAAAAGTCTCAGAAGTTTGATGTATTTGGTAAAATTTGGTGGCTTGTCTTTATATTTATAATGATATTCTGCTTCATAATTTGATAATCACATTTAAGAATGGTCAATTGCTTCCTCTTTTGTATTTTCTTTTGTAAATTTCCCATCAAAAAAGGCTTTGAATATTATAAGCGGCAGTGAATTTGATCCCATGTGTGACGACAACAGATAACGCCTTAGTTTAATTTTACCACCAAGTGACCCAAATGTTGTGTGTGTTACAAATACACAATAAATATAATTATGATAATTACAAAGTGTCTTTTCGTCCCCAAGTTGTGACTTTCTTGTGCTGAATTCACCTGAGTGTATGCACACACAGGTACAGACACACACACACAGGCGGACTCATGTTGCCAAATACCTATGGGGGCGATGAAAATCTAACCAGGCGTGTAATCTAAAGATTTCTACCAGAGGAATATTCACTCCTCCATCAGTCTGCTGCTTCATCCCTCTGTTATCACTGTCCCTCTGTCGTTCATTCATCCCTCCTTCTGCCTCTGCTCTCGCAGGAGCAGACGCTCTCACTTTCCAAAGTAAACATCACCAGATGGAATTTTTTTTATTCCGAGTTCGAGTGTGTGTAAATGTGTGTGTGTGTGTTTGTGGTGTGTAAGTCATCTATTGCAGTGTGTGTATGTGATTTTTTTTTTTTTTTACTTATTCTGCACCATGAACCTCCCTCTCTCTTTAGATTTCATTCCTAAAAGCAAATATCCCTTTCAATACACAGAACACACACACACACACACACGCAAACGCAGTAACACACTCATACTTTAATGGACCAAAGGGCTCCCTTGTGTCCACTGAGGAGGGGAAGGGGGGGGCTATCGTCCCATCGTGGTATTGCTGCTTTATGAAAAATGTATAACAGGATAGGATACGCAGCACAGCTCGTATCTACTCAGTTGTGAATTAATCATTTGTTTTTAGGAGCATTCGATTCGTCTGCGAGCGGCTTTAAAACACTTTCATCAATGTTTCCTCGTCTTTGACTCGCCGGTCGACAAAGACCGCATCTCCCTTTTACCTTCTACACCTTCATCTCTCTTTCAGTTTTCCTCTTTTTTTCTCTGGTTCTCTCCCTCTTTGGGTTTTATGTCATCTCTTTTTTGTTTGCCCTCCCTCTGTCTGCCCCCGCAGCTCACCTCTCTATCTCCTTTCCGAAGCAGCAGCTATGACTCAGTAAACAGCGGTGTAATCACTCTGCCCTTCCAGAAGTCCGACTGCCAGGCCAGCTTCCGGTTTGAAATATCATCAATATTTAATTAAGTGATTATCTTTTTGGGACACAACACAGATAGGAATAGGAAAGAGGCTTAAAAGTTGGCCCCAGTTCATGGATAATCCTCTTGTTAAAATGGCTGCCCCCGCAGTGGTGTTACTGTCCGCCCACCTGACCAAACTAAAGTCCCACAGAGTTTTAAGAAAATGGGGCCACAGTGTTTTTATCAAATTGATTTTTTTGGAGAACGAGTCTGGTAGAAATACTGAAATTTTCTCCTGTTTATCTTTTATGGTCAACAACTGCTTTGAGGCCGGCGAGCAGATTTAAACAGAGTCTGTCACGTCCAAACCAAAGAGGTCGAATCCAAGGCAGCAAATCATGAAACAAACAAAGAAATAAAAAGCTAAGCTTGCCTCCCATGTCAACGGGTTCGTTAGAATATTAATGTTTGAAATGTTTCCATTGATCGCTGACTGATTGCAGATGTCATCACCTTAAAAACCAGTTAAAAAAAAAAAGAATAACTCCACAGTGGAATGAATGTGTGGATTCGCAGTGAAAATTTAAACTTTTTTACCCTTTTTTTTTTTGGTCGGATACCACAGGTCAAATCCCTTTCACAATACAAGGGGAACATCTCGCCAGTCTGAGTTTACTTTCCAGATTCTTTTCTGTTGAATCATGACCTACATTTTAGATGAACATGGACAAAAGTTTCTAGATGTGTTTAGGACAGAAGAAACCACTTTTTTTTTTTGACAGTCTCATGTTTTAGTCACTTCTGAAGGCTTGTAATAGTAGATATGAACTGAAAAAAACAGATGTGGCCATTTCACCTGCACATAATCTTACAGCACTTTACTACAGCGGCCATACTGAGCTTTCTGGAAACCCAGTTGGTCCTTTAAATTACATGTGATGAGAGTCACTGACAGCCCATCACTTCCTAAAAATACTGACAGCATCAGTCATTTTAGAAAATGTCTCAAAATGACACGATGTAACTGAGATACAAGAGCATCTGTTAACATTCTTATACTGACATTATAAAGTCATAGAGTCTGCATGAGGACGCTGGGGGGGTTGGGTCAACAAAACATCATTTTTTAGCACAAGCAACTACTGTTTGCTGCTTTTTTCCAAGTGTACAGTTTGTTTTTCCAAACCTTAACCACTTTTATGATTGTATCCATCAGGCAAAATGCCCACTAACCTTAAAAAAACTCAGTTTGACTAAAAATACAATTCTCCCTGAGCTTAAACAAAGTGCTTATTTTAACCCAAACCTAGAAATATACTCTAACAAAGTCATTTTTGCATCTTCCAGCTTTGCCACCTCACAGAGTCACCCGTGCAGAACAGATGTAAT
>JAPZDV010000003.1:21708679-21726135 GCA_029814665.1 Acanthurus lineatus
ATAAGATTTAAAATCTGTAATTTCTTCTTCAATCCTCACAGTTCTGATCATATCAGGATTTCTTCCCTGACTTGTTGAGTTGGTGTGTTCGTTCCAACTCACACGGTGACTAAAACAAACTGGAACAACGAGCTGTTTCAATAAAGAAACATCATTTCTTCTGGAATCTATTTATTTATTCCTCGGTCATGTTCCTCTACAGTCTGAGCACAAAAAATACTTCCTCAATAGGTGAAGGGTTAACAGAGCTACAGTCAATCAATTTCCCATCCATCATGACTTTGTGTGTGTGCATGTGTGTGTGTCAGTAGGGTTAATCTGAAGAAAATCCATTGAATAAATCAATCATCCTCCATCACAAGCAGATTAAATGTCCACATAGTCAGCAACTCTCACACAAACAGACACACACATGTAAAAATAGGCCAAAAACATATTGCAGACACATAAATATTGAAATCTAACCTCAACTACCATTTTCTCTTGTATGCTTTGGGACTATCTAGCTACTCAAACACTCACACACACAAACTTGTGGCCATTTCTCTTCATTTCTATCAGCATCCTGTTAATGGTGGCAGCAGAAAACATTCATCCAGGTCTGCAGTGAACACCTGAGAAAGGACAGTGATGGTGTTTGATTATCTGTCTCTGTTTGACTCATTTGTGTGCATGTGTGCATGTGTGCAGCCATTTTAGAGCAAAGAAAACACTTGTAAATAGTTACAGAAGCACAGGTCTCTAAATAGCTCCTCTAACATAATTACCAGTGTAAAACAGACACACAAACACGGTCACAGAAGTATGCGCGCACACACACACACACACACACACAATGAGCTGTTTGTCGTGTCCGTTACAGTGTGACTGGCTGTCATGGTAGCTGGCAGATCATTAGCCAGCTAGCAAGCTATAAAATTAGCGTCCCGTGACGGAAACATGCAGATGGGTAAAAAAAACCCAACAACACTGAACACAAACTAACACACATCAGTCAGTGGAACGAATGGATGCAGGAACACACTCGTGCTTCCCGGCATGTGACATGCATCAGTGCAAAGGAGAGTCTTTCCTTTACTTTAGCTTTGATATCTGTCCACATTCAAGATAAATGTGGAATTCAAATTAATAATTAGAGGGAGGGAGACATTCAGAAAGTGAGCGGAGCAGAGAGAAGACCCAAAAGCTCGTTAAAGATTTAAAATAAATGACTCTGCAAACATAATGTGAGAAATGAACTTTGACAAAACTGACAATCAAATGCACCTGAGAATTCCTTTTTTTCTCCTCTTCTTCTGTCTGCCCCTCGCTCTTTATGCAACAATCTGCCTTCAAAATCTGAAAAATTAATGGATTCCTTTAAAATTAAAACACCTTTACGGTTAAAGTTTTCCTGGTTTGAGTTTTTCTTTGCAGCTTCTGCCTGAAGGGTCGCCACAGTTTCAACGACTTCATGCCACAACTTAAAAAAACAGGATTCCTGGAAGGATTTCATTTTTCCCCTCAAAGTGACCTCAAACATTCACACAGAAATCGACTTGCACCCTAAGCAGCTTCATCTTCAGAATTAATAATCAATAAAGATATTAATAGATGCATCTATTAATCATGGGGAGGCACTGAGCAGGGTTTTTTTTTTTTTTGTAAATCATATTTCTACCTTGCTACTGAAAGATGTTTGGCAGGTTCGACCTTCTGCTGAAAAAACAAACCCAGAGGAAAACAAACACCTCTGCTTTTGCATCAGAAAAAAGAAAAAAAACTGTTTGGTTTGATTTATACTGTTTGGAAATGAGGCTTATGCAACTTCCTCAGACTTTTCATGAATGTTCTGCCTCCATAACTCAGTCCACTAAGCAGAGTTGCCAAGACAGATGCGTCATTCAGGTGCCGTCTGCAGAAACCTGCACTGAAGATGGTACAGTCCATGTGTCCATACAGCTTCTTCTGGACCCACATGGCTGTCTTCTTAAATGAGCATAGAGTACCTCTAAATAAATACCTTTAGCATCCTCACCAGGTTCTTGGACCACCTTAAAGGTCCCTTAAAGGTCCTCAAACAAGAGCTGCTGCCCCTTTGCAACATCTCCTCTTCAAGCACTCCTGGAAGAACTGAGGTGTGTAAAGGAGACTGATTTCAGCTGCTTGTGTTTGCAATGAAAAATTGATTATGAAAGATGGAAAACTTCAAAATAAAAGTAACAAATACTGAAGATATGGATCCATATGTCCAACCTTCAGACGCCGAGTTTCACCAGCACAGACCTGTGAGTAATGATTAATCAGTAAACCAAATAACTGGTTGACCTCTGTTATGAATTATGGATTTTTATGTTTTTATTTTTTTGCTTGTAATTTCAGTGGTAACACACATTAGATTGCTGTCTAAATAACATCCCATTTTAATTGAGCCACTTAATGACGTGCAAAAGACGCCACACTTCTTTGGTAATTGCATGCCTGTCATCAACAATGCAACGAGGAGAGAAACAAATATTATACAAAAAAAGAAAAGGAGAAACTAGAGAGAGACAGCTGAGGAGACAGAGAGTGAGACAGAAACACAGAGATGAAGCTCCACCAATCATCTCCAACGTACCAAAGAAAGACCGAATGAAATCACCCAAATTCCTCCCGTGTTGCACTGAGCTCTTCTCACTTAGAACCCACTGTTTGTGCCACGACGGACTTCAAGGAAATAACCCGTCATTTTCCACTCAGCAAAAGCTACATTACATAAGCACCCGACTTAATCTGTATCAAGGGTGCAAAGGGAGAGAGGAAGACAGAGAGAGAGAGACGGAGACAGAGAGAGAGAGAGAGAGAGAGAGAGAGAGAGAGAGAGAATTCAAATATATTAAAAAATGCTTCGGAGACTAAGAAAAGTGCACGAGGGAGGCGGCAGGTTGCAAAAATCAAATCAAAAACTCAATTGAGTGGCACAACAGACAGATATACAGATATAATTTGGCTGATTTAGTTTAGACTCATCTGTGATTTCGTCCTTTCACTCACAATTAATACGGAGCGATCAACACAGATGGTGTGTAGTTATAAGGACACGGTTTGAGATGTGCGCCTGATATTTTTGCTATTTCTGTGTTTTTGGGGGAGTAAGAATAAATTATCATGTGTCACTTGATGGACATGTTTTTCCATTATTATAAACAGTGTGCACTTTTCAAAAGTGTGTGACCTACATAGAAAATAGATTTTTTCATCCCGTCAGACTTAAAATCTATTCAGCTACAAGTGTGTGCTGCTACACACCTTACAAGTAGATCGTTATGAAGCGAACTGATTACATACATAATGTAAAATTCAAACCAAATTAACACAGAAACATCATCCAGGATCTTATAAGGAATCTTCATGCTCAACCTGAAAAATGAGGGATCAGGAAAATGGAAACTGTAAACAGGAAACTGTTTGTGATAACCTTATACAGTATTAATCTATATGTATATGTATATGTATTAACCTTAACACTTATACAGTTTGTTCCTCAGCATGAAAGAGGTCCATATTATGTAAACGGAAAAAAATAAAAATAATTGTTTCAAATCAAACTTAATGTAAGTTTGAGCAAAACTAAAAACCAATAACTATTATTTTTTTCTTTTAATTTAAAAAAAAATACTTAAAATGTATTTATAATGGCACCAAAAACAGATGTTGTAGCTTATTCAGTTACATTTTTTTTTTAAATATTTACATTTATTCATAAACTTTTGATTGCTTCTCTTTTAGTTATATTACTGGATAATATTTCCGAGCCAAGAATCGTGTTTTGAGTGCGAGCACAAAGTCAAGGTTATCATCATAAAACTCTAAATCGTCGGTGTCAGTGTGTGTCTGCATCTGTAACCACAAGGCTGAAAAAACAGAATAAACAGCAGCGTTTTGAGATGGAGTGCATCTGCTGTATTTCTGCTGATATTTAGCTCAGCTTGTGTGTTGTGTTTCATGCCATTCTCCCCCCCTTCCCCTTATTTCACAGACTTTCCTCTCATCCGTTATCTTCCTCTCCCATATAAAGGAAATGCCATATGAAATAACCTTTAAAAAGTGCGACTGACCTCCGTTCTCCACAGGTTTGGCACACTGAGCTTCACTGTTTGTGTGAATAGTGAATATTGACATTTCGACCCAACTAGGGACTAATGTGTTGTTGAATCTATGTATGCACTGGAACCCCTGTGTTTATGGACACACACACACACACACACACTGACACAAGCCCAGAGATGCACACAGGTTTTCACACAACCAGCATGAAGGACTAAAAATACAACCTGCTTCATTAAACACACACATGCAGTCCTTACACTGCAAATATATGCACACATAATGTATGCACACGTGAACACAGATGTATAAAATAAGGCAGAGGGTGCACACACATTAACAACACACACACAAGCACAAAAACACAACACAAAATGCACAGATGCACACACACACAGATCTGTTTTTCCCCCCCTTTATGCAGGTGTGTGTTTCGGGGTCTGTTCAGAATTTTAATCCTTCTCCAAAGACACAAAGGTGATTGACGGCTGTCGTGTTTTGTTTTGTTTTGTTTTGTTTTGTTTTTTTTTATTTTTCTCCCCCCCTCTTGCTTTCTTATTCCCCAGCTGTCTTTCTTTTCACACATCAACCCGTCTCTCTTCTCTCCCCTCCCACTTTTCAAATGCTTTATTTTCGTACGCACAACAACAGTGAATCACCGGCGACGTGTGATGCTCCAACACAGAGCCGATGTATAGAAAGAATCTCATTTTGTACGTATAAATAACATGCATGTGAGTAAATGGACTTTTTATGAGCTTGAGATTAGATGTTAATGCACAACTGAGGCAGATAGTAACAAGCCTGAGAGCTCCGGGGTTCAACAGTCCTTCATGATGAATCTGCCTCCACAAATTTGTAAAACAAGGACATTTTAAACAAAAAAATGTATTTCTGTTCGTATTTTGGTATTCGGATGCTGGAATGTACATGTTTCCAAAGCCAAACAGCATTGAGAAGAAAGAAAAACAGTGTCATAAGCCTTCATTAAGCTCTCAGATGTGAGACGTAATCATTATGGAGGCTCGATCATCACAAAATGATTTCTGCTCAGAAGGAACATTTGTAAATTTGGTCATTTCGTTTCCTTTAAAGCTTCGGAAAATGTGCGAAGTAAAAGTTGGCAGGAAGCAGCTGTAGGTTTTTTTTTTTTTTTGGTTTCATTCTTCCAGTTCAGATCTCTCAGAGAATCATCGAGGAAAAATGTTCTGCGACGGCCGAGGCAGCAGTAATGGAGAATAAGAGCAGGATGAAAAAAAAAATGGCTGGATTTTGATGGCTCTATGTGTGAAATCTATTTCAAAGTTGCGTTTCTCTGCTAGAAGCTGGAGCTATATCTTTTGCCATATAACACAACGATTGTCCATTTCCACAAAATGGCCCCATAAAGCTTTATGGGATTGTATCATTTCTTTTTATGGTATTGTATCGTATATTGCAGGCAACTTCGGCTCATCTTACAGAGACGAAAACAAAAAAAACTCTTCTGAAATGAGATGCAGCTTATGAAGCAAAGTCTTTTATCGCAGCAAATGTACAAAAAATGGAACATATCAACAGCAACAACAACAACAACAATGGCATAAAGCAACATGACTTTAAACTCATCTGAAAAAAGAAAGGCGTTTTAGCGAGCTAGTATTTACTGGGATAACTCGACAGCGTTTTCTTTTTAAGGTCTTCTGGTTATGAATGAGTAGTTTAGCTCTTTTTGTGCAGTGAGTAATGAACAGACATGATGGAAACTTTTCAACTTACATCACTTTAATAATGTCGGTCTTTTCTCAGTCTGTGATACACACAAGCAGAGTTCCTTTTTCTCCTTAAATTAACTCTTTTTTTCACATTTTTTGCTTTTGACATTACTTTTTTTTTCATTGAAATTGTCTTGTTTCATTTATGTTGGCCAAAGCACACACACACACACAAACACTCACATAGGGCGCATTGTTATAGTAGGACACACCCACATTATTCCCCCCCCTAAAACCTCATAACGTCATATTTCTGCTTTATCTAATGTTTTCAAACCAGCAGACGTGTTTACACAGAGAACCTTTTTATAAAACATTTTTCATAGTTTTGGCATCAACGCTAACCAAACAAACTTTGGTGTTCCAGAAATAAAAAAGTTATTTAAAGAAGCATTGCCTTGTATTTAGAATGATCTTTTTTCTAGAAATGAAAGATAATATCAATAATTATGTTTTTATTAGCGTATTATCACCAGAAAATAAGGACCTCTGTGTCTTCTGTAGCTTTCTAAAGGGGTGGGGGTGGGGGGTGTTTGCTTGGATGCAATCTGGCATCAGCTTCATTGTTAGAAAAAGAAACTAAAAACCATTTTTTTTGTTGATAAGTGGTCAAAGATGGTTATTGTGCAGATCGTTGTGATGAAGACAAACGTCTGCATGAAGATGCACAGAAACATGACGATCGCAGGAGCTTCAGCAGGTGTTTTCACATCCATCAGCAGCAAAGTTAAGCTGCTGATTCCTTATTAGAACGGCTGTCCAAGACGACAAATTTCTGTGAAGAAAACTCTAAACAGGACTCCCAAACTTTTATTGTGTGATGACGAGGAGAGGCCTGTGATTGGCTCAACCTCGACCACGCCCACCTGTATCACATGATGACGTGTCTGATCTCACCCCGCCTCTCCTGCTGCACTTTGCAGGCTGATCTGCACGGGGTCGCAGGGTCCGCTGACATGAAGCTGATGTTGCAGATGGCGTTCATGTTTCACGTCTCCGGTTGATATTGTTGCCGTGGAAACACAATCTGTTGTTGTGAAACCAAAATGTCAGCGATGCTAACTTTGCATTCTGAGGAGAGGAGGTGAGAAGAAACAGAGAGGAGGGGAGCAAAGGGTGTGAAAGGAGTGGGAGGGGAGCGAGGAGATGTCAGAACGTTTACTTTTTGTTGGAGGACTGTTAGTGCTCAACAGGGCCACGTGGGGGGAGAGCAGACTCACCTGGATCAAGAGAGGGTCTTTAAATTATGTGCTGGAAACATTTTTCAAAAATGTATTCATCTACATATGTTTTATTTTTCATCACATAGCACATAACAACTTCAACATCCTTCCTTAAAGTGGAAAAATGGTTTGGTTTGACATTATTTCACCTGTGTGACCCTAAACACAAGTAAGACAGATGACATGGCTGAACACCAGCTGATGTGCATGTTTTTATTTTTCTTTTTAGTAAAGAAAATTGGTATCTTGGATTATTTAGTAGCTTATTCTCCAAAGTGAGACATGAGTACGTTTTAACAGACAGACAAGGTGACAGGAGAGTTGTGGAATGTAAAGATGGTTTCGTTTCAGGGGAGTCGGCCCAACATCACTGTACAGTCCATCTGTCTCTGCTGTTGATTCAGCCCAAATTGAGAAATCTGAAGCATGAGTCCTTGTTGTGCGAAGTTAAATGCAAACAAAAGAGAGGCCGACGGAGGAAATTGGGAGGGAAAAAAAAGAAGAGAAAGGAAAGCAGAGGAGTGTTTACTTTTACCAATTAGCCTGTCAGAGATTCACGGCCCATTTCTATCTGCTGTTGACTTTGTGGTGAAACGCTGGAGTGAAGGAAACTTCAGAGAAGAGCCTCCTCTTGGGCAACGTTACACCTAAACAGAACTTAATGGCATCAGTACGGCTCAGAGAGCTCTGAACTCTGAAAAAGGTCAACTGATTCATTTTGCGTTTGATGCCAATGTGTTTTATGACATTTAGCAATGTTACGTCCATGTTTTGATTCGCTGTCCAACTCAGAGGGGGAGTCAACGCCAGTGTGTATTTATGATAGAGACAAAATGGAAATAAACACCTTGATAAAGTTTGGGAGATTAAAGAAGAAGAAAAAACACTAAAAGGGAAGAAACAAGGTAGAAAAGAGACAAGGACAAAAGAAAAGTTGAGCAGAGGACAAATATGAGCTCATCCCTCTCTTGTTTAGTTTCCTTTTCATCATTTAAGTCTAAAATATTCTCTTGTTAGGAGCCAAAAACCACAGATGATATAAAATGAGTTTAATTAGAGATGAAGGTTTTGTGAAGGACTGGTGCTCAGAGTTGGTTCGGTACTCTGGCACTTCTAAATTTTACTCTATGGTGACTTTTTTCAGGCATCAGCTCTATATACAAGCTGAATTTATGATTTTTTTTTCCTCTACAAGCACTTTGTAGGACCCCACAAATAATCTGGAGGGGAACAGAATGACAGACGAGAAAGAACAAAGGACAAGGATGTTTAGAAATGCGACCGCCGTTGTCGTATCGGATCAAATCCGAAGTTGACGGCGTTCCAGTGGGACGAATGTTGAACACAGTTTGTTGTTGTCCACGAACACAGCCAGGCGAGCCTTGACCTCCTGAACTCACAGTGTCATATCCATCTCATCACTCGGACTCCTTGAAGAGGGGGTGGACTTTTAAGTGCAGCCCGGTGTTGTGCAACGTTCCTATCTGAAGAATGATGGGAGTTCGGGCACAGACGGTCCTGGAGGACGAGGGGGAGGAGGAGGAGGAGGTTTTACTCATTACATTCCACATCTGGAAGAGGATGATAACAAGTGAGGTCTTAGTGATTTGCAGGTCAGAGGATATCTATGAATCTGTGAAACTTTATCTTTTCTTTAAAGTAAACACTTGCTCAACATCCACCTTACAGTTCATTTCGATGGCAGGTTTCTATTTGTAGATGGTGCAGCTCCTCCATCAGTTGTGTTTTTACCACGTCAGTGGTTACAGGGAAGCTGGTGTACAGCCAGCTGTTATGTAAACTGGAACATACTGGACCTTAGATCATTTTCCAGTCTTGCTTTTACATGTAAAAGCCCCAAACTGTATTAAATATCTTTAAAAAAAACCCTGTGTACATGGGTAATCTCTCAGATCAGCTGATGGATTTCTGGTCGGTCCCACAGCAGACTTGGTTGACATTTATATGTTTGGTATGTAAAAAAAACAGAGTGTCTACATACATCCAGTGTGAACCTCAATCAGATTCATGAGATTTTCAACCCTAAACTCCGAGTTTAAACACCAGCGAGCGACAGTCTTTGGAGGGTGTGTCTAAAAATAAGATAATTTAATTGCTGTTTTATTTGCGGTTGTGAAGCTTTTTAATGATCTCTGACAGGAGGCCTTTATTTACAGTTGTTTTCTTTTACTATTTTTTTATTCACCACTTTACTGCCAAAGACATTTAGAGTGCGCAGCGGCTAAAATAATGGCAGCTGACTCCGTGTCTCTAACAGTAAAAGCCTTTTAAAGGCTCTTCTGAGATTCATAACATCGGACAACAATCTTAATGACGGAACGTTGACCTTAATGACGATTTGGGGTTTGGACTAAAACACATCCGATGACTCTGACTCTGTACACGGAGAACTTTTTCGTCGCTGCTCTGGAAAGCTAAAGGGTTGCTGAAATAGGGTCGGTTGGGAGAGGTAATGGGTGCCGAGGTAATTTCGACAGACACAGGCTCTAGACTGGTGCCATTATTTGCGAGGAAGAGTCAGAGAGAGGCAGAGGAAGAGCGAGGGAGAGGGACATCCAGAGACAGACAGTCAGAGACGGAGGGCGATTAGGGTTAGACATGGTGCCACAGCTGGGCTGGATCTATAGAAATGGCCTCTTAACATGATATATGAGGCACACTCGAAACAAAGAACGGACTCAGAGCTGGTGATGGTCGCATTGTGATGCCAGTAAACTCGGAAAAAAATGACCTGGTAAGTGGCGTCAGGAGTTTGAAGAGTATTTCATGTGTCTCTGTCATCAGGAAACATTAATATTGTGTCACTGCTGCTTTGTTTCTCTTGTGTTTTTTTTATGAAATGTGGCTTCCAACCAAACTACAGAGTTCAATCACCAATTCTGGATCAAATAGTTTGTATACAGAGTTTATGAGCTGGGATTTTGTGCAAAAATGAATATATTGTTGTTAAAAAAAGAGTTGATATCAAGAAGGATCAGGTAGCATTTTAATCAATAGCCAATAAAAGCAGCCACCCCAACAACCACAATATGCATGAATAGTGGAAGAAGTAAAATATGATTACAGTACTTAAATCACACAAATACTCCACTACAGGTAAAAGTAATGCATTTAGAACATAACTTATGTAGGTAGTATTTCAAAGATAATATATGTATGAGAAGTAGAAGGGGGTCTTTTAATGCTTCAGTTTGTCATAAACATTCAAAATCAAAACACATTGGAGATACATGTTTTTGTAATGCACAGGAAGGGAATGGGTATTTGTAATCTAAAAGTAACCAATAGTAAAAACTTTCTTAAAAAAAGTAAACACAGGGAGTAAAAACCACCTCATTTGTCTGTAAAAATAAAAATACAGAGTAGCATGAAATTAAATACCCGTGTAAAGTTCAGGCACCTTGGATGTTTTACCCAAATACACTTCCTTTATTTATTTATTTGTGTGTTTTTTACAGTGTTAAATTGATTCCACTGTGGTGCTAAATATGGCTGAGCGCTGCGCTCTCCTGCAGAGAGTGATGCTTTGCCCTTTACATGCTGCCGGGTGGCAGACAAAGCTGCCAGTCCACCTGGTGTTTGCACCTTTGTCTGCCTTGTGCTGAAGGACAATGAGGCCTGCGTTTCTATACCGCCATAGCTCATGTGTAACGACTGCATCGCCATGTGTTGCACAAGGGAGGGGGGGGAGAGAAGAGCTTACATGACATGCATTTCTAGATACCATCAGCAATTTAGACATTAAGTCAATTTTGTGCATAAAGGCAGCAGCAGCGGCGGCAGCCTGCAGATTACTAAAAGGCACTTTGAATCAACAGGCTGTCAGCGTGAAACTTCGTACTGATAAAGAAAAGAAATTACTGAGATTTAATACAAATAAGGTTTTATAAATTAAGCTGAACTCTTTTTACAACATGGGGCCACAGGCAGAAACTTAGGACTGAACACAGTTTGGAATAATGTTTTGCTTACATGGTACAGAGTTTTTATCCTATTGGCCAAGTAAGAAAACAAACAAACAAACAAACAAACAAACAAACAAACAAACAAAAAGACTGAACTTTAGTTGATAGTGATTTCTAACATAAATTTATCTCACATTTGGAAAAAACAAAAGAACTATTGAGATTTCATAAAAAACATGAGCCAACCATGTGCAGATTAATGTGAATAGGATTTCAAAATGAAGTACAAAGCTAATATGATCAGATTTAATTTTGTTTACCTTTAATCAGGTTAATATAAAACTTAAATTAGGCCTTAATTTACTTATTTTCAGCTTTAACCGTGTTTGCAGTCATGGTTACTGTGCATTAATGCTACAAGGACTCAGCATACTGACGTCAGAAGCAAGAAAAAAATGACTCAAATGTTTTTCTTCTGCACCAATAAAGATGTTTTCATATGTTCTGTTCCCTCTGTGGTATTTCAAAGTGCGTCATGCTGCAGATGCTCCTCGTGTTAACGTCGTCCGACCATGTGAACAGTCATGGTACGTGTTATGAGAATGGGTCGGTCATTTCGAACAGCAGTGATGCCACTCTGTTGCATTTCCCCCCTCCCTCTCTGACAGACGGGGTGATGGAGAAAATATGGATGAGCATGGAGAAAATGACATAAAAGCAGAGGGTCTGTATCTTTATGAAAATGGTCCATTATGTGCAGAATTACATGTTGCTCTTCCAGTTTTTAAAATAAAACAGAACACGGATTATTTTTTTGCTGTTATTTTTTTTTCCTCTTCCTGCATTTATGTCATGTCATTTTCTGTCCATCTCTTAATTTGTTTTCACATTTAGTGACATCTCTAGCCTTTACTTCCTGTTTTTTTTTAATTAAAATTTAAAAGCAAGAAGAATGAATAAACAAAACCATCTTTGCCAAGCTGGTGATCTTTCCATTTTACTCCGAAACCCGTCTCGCAGTTGTACTTTTGTTCCCACACTGGAGAGATGAACACTGTTAGCATACTGCAGCCATTACATCATTACATTACATTTCCTGGGTCCTTAATTGTGAAGCGAGAGAGAGAATAAGAGAGAGAGAGAGAGAGAGAGAGAGAGAGAGAGAGAGAGAGAGAAGGAGAAGCAAAAACACAAATGGAGTTGTGTCTGAGCCGGAGAGCTGACTAACAGATTACCATCCCGCCAGCGATGGTTACAGAGTGGCTAAATGAGCGCCGGGGTCGGTCTCCCGCTGTGTCTTTGCTCCATCTCGCTCCTGTAAGTGACACTCACATTTTATTGCATTTTTTTTTTCCGTTGCACGCTGCGGTCGCATGTTGAGTGCACCTTGCATTCTGCAGCCTTGCTGAATATGGCCGCCCTCGGCTCACCAGAACAGACAGCACTGACTGTGTATGTTTGTGTAAGAGTGTGTGTGTGTGTGTGTGCGGTCAGTCACTGAGGTGGGAATAAGGCCAGCTGGTGGATCGGGGGGAAAAAAATTACTTTTTACAACAAAGAGACAGAGGAGGAAACAGAGAGTCGAGGAAGTTTGACTAGAAAAGATGGTAGAAAGGAAAAGAACAGAGGGCAAAACAAACAGTTGGAAGTAACAGAGAGCCAATAAGTAAAGTGAGAATGAAAGGTGAACCGAGGTTTTTCAAGTTTCTGGAGGTTTGATGAAGAATCCCCCTTTTTTTTTTTCCTCAGATGGGATCCAAAGTTTGTTTATTCTTTCTGAAGCAGGTTCTGACTTTCGGCAAACTGTGGACCGTCCTGGCTATTGTGGAGCCGAGTGGAGTGAAATGACCTTTCAATCAAAGTGTAGCAGAGTGTGTAATGTTGTTGAGACTGAGTGATAACTCCGTCCTCCCAAATTCACCATTAAAGATAGTTTCTCTTAAAAGTGCAGGATGAGTTGAGGCAACTGCCGGCTCTTGAAACCAGTTAAAGCTAAATTTAAAAAAGCTTAAAAATTCCCAACAAACTTTCATAGGATTTCTATTTAAAGAGAACCACAAACTTGTGAAAATATGTAAAAATCAATGCAGAACAGATCACATCTGGGTTTTAAAGTATCGTTTCTTCACATAATAACATATATTATGTTTTAAAATATTTTAGGGGAATTTAATCAGTATTTCTAAACAGCATTTTGAAAAATTGATGCAATAATTAAAGTAAAACTACAACCTGCTGCATCCGATGTTCATTATGACAACATGAGAACAATGGAGATCATGGAGTTTGTAAATTTGGTAATAAAATAGCTAATCAGATTATGTTTTCATGACAACTGTAATCTTTTAATCCCTAATCCAGACCAGACAATAAAATCTGATGAATCTGATATCCAAAATCCCCTCTGTTGTTGTGCTGTTGTGTTATCATCAGATAAAAGTGAACAATGAACAAAAAAAAAGACCTGCTGCTCTGTAATAATGTGTGTAAAGCTCACACAAAGTCACTAAAAGCAACAACTTCTGCACATTTAAACACACTTTACAAACTGCCTCAGCAATTTCTTTTGTTTAAACCATGAGTATGAAACATAAATAACATATGAAGGAAGAAAAGAGAAAGAAAAACTTATTTTATCTGCATGTGGCTATAAGCTACATTTAAAGGTAAAGCAGAATAAGAAATATTACAAAAAGCCATATTAAGGGGGGGAGCATTTTACTCTGTGTTTCACAAAATCTGAAAAAAAGAGAATAATGTTCCCGAGATCAGTTTATCAATAGTTCATAACATCAGGGGTCAAAGTGGATCATCACTTACGCCAGTTAAATATATGTTGAAACTGATCCAATATTTTCTTTAAACGCAAACTTTGCTGGAATTAAACTTATTTTGACTCGGTTCTGTAGGCACGCTCGCAGTTTTGAGTATTTATTAGCTTTGAGTTTAGTGCGTCAGTCTAAACTTGTTTCCTCTGACCAATAAGAGTTGTGTTTCTTCTGTAGCCACAGTTTAAGCCTCCATTTGTGCCAGAAAGTGTCCTCAACTATTTAAAGTAAAGTAAAGGAAAAGGCCTTTTTCTGTTTGATTTGTAAATGTAATTCAGATTCTGCATCATGGCAGCTCAGCACATCTGCTACTTTTGTCATTTAATTCTAAAAAAGTTGGATTTTGAAACGAGACTGGCAACAGTTCAAACACAGTTTCATTGCAGAGTATGAAGTAATGGATGTTGGTGAAGCTGAAATGGAGGGAAAAGTGTCTCTTAATGTTTTACAGGAGTGTGTTTAAAGTGTAACTCAGGAGCTGAGGGTGGAAGAGTTCGGCAGTCCAACAAAGATGGTCCTAAATTTATCAACCACAATCGCTCAGCTGGGATCATCACATAATTAGAGAGCTAATAAGAAGTATATTATCTGGCGGTAATTGGATGATGATCTTTGGTAATGGTTCTTCTGTTAAAGCCATAAAACCAGCGAGTAAAATTAACTCTTCAGTCTTTAAATGACGTCAATAAAGTGACGTCATTAATGTTACATCGTTTTTTGGGTTTTTTTTGTTCTGGTTTGTTCTGCTTTTTCCAGTTTTGAGTCCCAAAGTGAGAAACTAAATCCACACACTTTGGATTCTGACCTGAAAAAAGCTGAAGCGGTGTTATAAAACAGAGAGACGGGGGAACTGCCGGGAAAGAAGTGAACCATTTCAAAACGATGACACTTGTCAGATAGAAAAACACAAGACCTCCTTTACAAAATGAGATATGAATGGTTGGAGCTTTTGACAAGTGACACCTTCTCTCATAAAAGTGCTGTCGACTTGAAAATAAGACCCACTGAGGAATTCCAGGTTATTGAACGACTGAAAACTTTTGATGATGAAAAAAGAAGCGAAGAAACAAACAAAAGCAAACACACATTCAGGGTGTTTTTTTTTAAAAACCTGCGTCAGTGTGGAGGTCATGTCTTGAAATATGAATGTTTTGTGCTTTATATGGAATTACATTTGTTTCTGTGATTATGTAACTACAACCTTAATGCTGTTAAAACCAAAATTTAGACCTTGGCTGCTTCGATTTAAATACTCACCACCTCATTTTGCTGATCTGAATTTCGTCTTTCTGTGTTGCCAATGTTGAAAATGATTTTTCAGCATCTTTAGATGGGATATAAAAAAAAAGGCATTGATGATAACTCTTCCTCACTTCACTTCTCATCGGAAAACAGATAAAAAATGTTTTTACAGTGTTTCAATTCACAGAGATTCTTACCTGAAATCACAATAACCTGGGAATAATGTGCTTCGTCGCCCTTGACGTTCTTTAATGAATACACTCACCTGATTTCTCTAATAGGTTGCTACTCAAGGCCACAGCTGTTAATGTGCTCGCCTTCTCCGGAGCTTTGTTTCCTCGACTTCTCACATGAAGCCGGTCGCTTCTTTTTTCAGGGAGCACTTGATTTGTCGGAGAGAAGAAAATTGAGGTATAATTAGCAAACAGCTTCCCATTTTCTTCTCCCTCTTCACTTCTTGTTCTCATAATCTCCCGCCAACTCCTCTTTCTCCTCCACATTTACGTCTGAGCGCCGCATTTAACCTTTTACCGTCGTTTCTTTCTTCGTTTTTTACCTCCAAATCTATCCGCCATCTCTCCTCTGCCATTATTTTCAACTTTTTTTATTGACTCATAAAAACCAAAGGCTGGCTAGGTAAAAAAAAAAAAAAAAAAACCTCGCTGTGGGCTGGTCAACACCTCTACGAGCCGCGACACCGGCCATGATTTTTATTTTTAATTATTCAGCTTATGTCACTTGATTAATTAAGCGATGGGAGAAGCCTTTGGTCGGGCCGGCTGTAACGCTGCCGGAGAGTAATGCTGCAAAGTGAGCCTGAGCGTAGCTGAGATTTATGGACTGGTTGGAGTTAATTTTTCAACAGAAAATGTCGCGTAAATGTCATGCAACAATATTTAATGCACATATAACATTTGCAGTAGCATGGTGGAAAAGGACGTAAAACAGAGCGCTCGGTCCAGGAAAGGTCTCCGGTTCGATCACCATAACATTATGTCTTCTTCGTCCTTATGAGAGACTTTGTGCCCCGACTGCTCGTTCATGTGCAGCTGCTTGGTTTTAAAGCAACAACTGAAGGCGTCGCATTGTAGCAGTGTGAGCATTTTGTCACAGACGAGCATTATTTAGTTATTATAATTATTTTTAATTTATTTCTCCTGTAAACTACACTCATATCAAAGATGCTCCTGTATTTAAATGTTCCGAAGCAGAAATAACTTGAAGGAAACTATTTTGAAGGAAAATATTTTTTCTTAAACTAAACATGCTCCTCATTATTTTGCTTCACAATTATTTTTGATTATTATTTCCCTTCAGTTTAGTTCATATTGAGAAAAAAGGTTGTGTGCTGTCTTCTGTAGTGATGCTGTGAAGATGCTGATGAAGGAATCTCCGCTGACACTGACTTGACTGCGTATAATGAAGTTTATTATAAAAGAAGTACAGTTTTGATCAGACGTTCCAGACAACCTGGAAGAAAATTTAAAGCCAATACGACACTCTGACGTACAGCTCAAACATTTCACTTTTATAGGCATATACTACATGGGGAAAGTTGTCTATCCCACAAAAACAGAATATGTCTACAGAAAAAAACAGGATGAAGCTGTTAGGCTTCAACTTCAACGCCATATTATGTTTCAACACAAGTTAACAAACAGAGGAGATGTTTCAAATTAAATAAAAGATACCAATAGAGAAGAAGTGTTAAACCGTGTAAGGCTTTAGCATAATATAGCACAGTTGTGACCACGTTGGTGAAGTGTCTTTCAGCTTAAAATGTCTGGAAACTTTGAGTGGAAATAAAAAAAAATAAAAGCAGGCTGATTGAACTGGTTGTAATTAGGCAGAGAAGCTAAGTGGACTGGTTATAATGTGAACTGGAAACGATGAGGCAAAAGGAGTTTAATCAAGACAAGATTGCTGAGGGATGTTATGAAGCACAAAGCTCGCAGGATGATGTGCAGACAGGTGAGGGAATCCGCTGTGTTGCCTAGCAACCCGGCGTAGTGTGTGTGCGTGCTGCATGGTGTGTGTTAAACTGTGTAGCTTTGCCCTCATATGTGTGTTTGTGGACTTAATACTGTTTATACATCCCTGCATGTCTGCTTTGGTATTTTTTTTTTTTCTTTTGACCCGAAGTTTAAGGAGCAGTTTCTTTTTCTTCATCTCTGCAGCCTAAGATCACATAAGTGTGTCCAAAACATTGTTTTATAGCTGTTTAATTGTCACAGTTTAATTTTTTTTGTTTGTTAACTTAATTAAGTATGGGTTCAGAGGAAGAGAGAGTGTATTTTTAGTTAATAATGATAAATATTTAATGTTTTTAATCATTATAAGTGATTTGTGCTGCACAGAAGTCATAAGGGAAAGTTTAGGTTAAATTTTAGATGTAAAAACAGTTTAACATTGAAA
>JAPZDV010000003.1:21730209-21744615 GCA_029814665.1 Acanthurus lineatus
ATACTGTTTATACATCCCTGCATGTCTGCTTTGGTATTTTTTTTTCTTTTGACTCGAAGTTTAAGGAGCAGTTTCTTTTTCTTCATCTCTGCAGCTTAAGATCGCATAAGTGTGTCCAAAACATTGTTTTATAGCTGTTTAATTGTCACAGTTTATTTTTTTTGCTTGTTAACTTAATTAAGTATGGGTTCAGAGGAAGAGAGAGTATATTTTTTGTTAATAATGATAAATATTTAATGTTTTTAATCATTATCAGTGATTTGTGCAGCACAGAAGTCATAAGGGAAAGTTTCAGTTCAAGTTTAGATGTAAAAACAGTTTAACATTGAACTGTGTGTGAATCTTTGTGGTTGCAGATACATCTTTTAGTTACAGTTACACAATAATTGTGGCAAATAAAAAAAGAATCTGTGACTTAGTAGATGTTTCAGGTCTGTTAAGAGCCAACAGATCCTCACCAACAACATATTTGGTTGTATTTTTCCTACAGAATGAAACAAATGACCTTTTCTGATCCAACCAGTCGGCACAACATCATCAGTCACAGTTAAATGAAATAAGCATCAGTACGAAACAGGGAGAAAACAGTGATGTTCTGCCTCCACCCGCTTAGAAACCACACTCTTTGCATTAACTTAACATAGTGCTTTGACATTTTAAATGCTCAAATGGCACTTTGTTAATATAAAATATAAAAAACATGATTGTAAGTTTTGTTTAAGTGTCTTCTGTTTTCTCGCCTTGTCTCTTGCTCCTTCCTTCTTTTAAAAACTGTCTAAGAAGTTTGGACATGAAACTTAAAGCCTCCCTGTTAATCCTCCACTTCACCTTTTGGTTTGAACATAAATTTTATTTCTCATGCAGTTCAGACAGCAAAGCTTTATTGTCTTTAAACACCCACCGTCCTCTTACGCCTTTATCCTCCCTCAGCTCGCTCTGCTCGGCGCAAGAGGTCTTCCGTCTAATGAGCTTTACTCCACAGCGCTGCAGCTCGACTCAAAGCATGACTTTTCACAGAGCACTCCACATTCACAGAGTTATCCAGAAAAGCTGGGAAGACAGAAAAAAAAGGGAACAAAGAAAGTCTGAGATGGCCCTCCTGGTTAATTGTCCATCGCCCTGGGACTCTGGCTCAACCCACGCCTCATTAGCCGAGAGTCTCAACCTCCAGTGACACACACAGAGAGATGATTGCTGCATTTTATCCCGAATCTGCGGCTTTTTACAATGTCATTCATGTAATTAAATATCACCAGTTGTTGTTTTATCGCCCAGTGATTAAAGCCGAAGTGCTGAACAAAGGAGTGAGGAAAATTTCCAGTGAGGAAAATTAGCTGGTTGGTCTCAATGAGGAGAAAATGACTCTGTGTGAAGTTTCAATGGGTCATTAGAGACTGAATGATTGATGACTTTCATATATTTTTGGACTTTAATTTATGATTTTATTTCACACTAACTCAATATGAATGTAGAAGAATGAGGAGTTCCTAAACTTTTCCATGTAAAGAACCCCCATACAACCCCAAAATAATACCCCGGGACCCCCTTTTCTGTTAAAAAATTAAATTAAATAAAAAACATTATTAATTTTAGAGTAATTTAAAAGTAAATCAATACATTTTGTATGCCACCTCACATTCAAAAGTTTATTTTGATCAGGAGAACTTTGAAATTGATATTTTGCAACTCAGCTTTCTTCAGCTGACCCACTGGTTTGCTCGTCAGGTGTTTTTCATTTCAAAATCTTGTCAATTTTTGTGAATTAGCACTTGACCGCTGGATGACAGCAAGCAAGCTAGCTAGTCTTCAAGCTAAATTGCTAATTATGGAAATCAGTGGTGCTGCATCACAGCACCTCGCAGTAATCAGTTGTTTGTCCACCCGGCTGCCTCAGAAGTGTTGATTCTTACTTTATAGCGTAAAAAATAATCTTGACATCTTAGATTCATTTTTTTTAGATCTCTGCAAATGTTCAAAAAACAAACTGAGTGTGTAGGTGTACGGTAATCAGCGACAGAATTTAAGATGTAAAAAATCTACTCTGACTGTAAAACATTAATCAAAAGTTATGATCAAAGTTGGAGTATTAATAGCATAAAAGTTTTTGACTGCATTTAACAAAAAACAAAAGAAGAAAATTATGTTTAATAAGTTGCACCTGTTAACACTTTTGTAAGTTTATTATAGTATCAAGCTGAAATTAGAATGAGTTAGAAACAGAAAGGATTTTTGTTATTTTAATCATTACTTTACACAAGTAATTGAATCATATAATGCAAAATTATTACAATAAACAGAGACGAAGTGCAGAAGGAAGCATGAAACTCACATCCACGTGTCTTCAGCTCCTGTTTCACAGTGTAAGACATCAGACCGGCTGGAATGAAAAGGTGACGGCGAGCAGGTTTTGAAGTCCTTTTATAAGTGGCAGCTTCATCAATACGGCACAGCAGAGGGCTTCCTCACTGAAAATAAAAGGTCAAAAATATTTAACTGTCAATGTGGAGCATCAGAGGCAAGTGAGTCCTCAGCTCAGACTGTTTACTGTGCATCCTCATGGAGTAACCGAGCGAACCTTTGATGAGACGTTTTTGTGTTTTTTAAAAGGCTTTTGAGTTGTGAATGTTAGTGCCAGTGAGATCTTCTATTAGGATAACCTTTTTTTTTCTTTTCTCATTCATGCAGGGTCAACATTTTTCCATGTGGCGTAACTATTTTCTTCTCTACTCTGCTGTCTATATCATAGTTTCCCTATTAATAAAAAATATATATAGATTTATTTTACGGCGTGTCTGTGCTGCAGTGTGTTAAAGCAGAAGCAAATCGAAGAAGAATCCTCATCGTCCTTGCCAGAGGAAAGCTGTTCGGTGTCCCAGCGGTTCAAAAGAAGCTCTAGCTAATAAAAAAAAAAGAAGAAAAAGAAGAAGACAAGGTTGAAATGCTGAAAAAGCAGCAGAAAGAAGTAAAAAAGCATTGTTGGTCTCTTATTGTGAAAGGTGTCATTCATAAATCTAAAGTCCTTCTACCTGTAATTCTGCCATTTCCTTCAATGAATCGCACACTGTGTACGAGTAAAGACCAGAAACCTTTAAAATCAATAATGATTATTAATACCCAGCCAAGGCTGTCTGCTTTTTTTTGTCTCCTCTGTTCAAAAGCTCTTTAGGACTTATTAAGAATTAAAAACAGCCTGAGGGAGAAAAGGAAGAAGGAGGAGGAGGACGAGTGCAATAGGATTGTAAAAGGAGCTGAGCAAACAAAATCTGGTTGTATATGTGCAGATTTTGCCACTGATGGTGGTGAAACACATGGAAAAGATCCGTGAGATGAGCAGAAGACAAGAGGTTTTACACTAAGTGCCAATCATTTGAAGCTCACGATGTTATTTCACAGATCAGTGGTGTTGATTCTTCCTGTTTAAAGGTGTTTGAGCTGAAGTTACCGGATGCAAACAACCTGTAAAGTCTGATGCAACAACCAAAATGACAACAGAAGGAGAAAATATGAAATATGGAGTAAAGAAACAGGAAAAAAGACATTTTCCATCCATAAAAACTGCAACTGAAATGTTTTTTACAAGATGTTTTACAGAATAATCATGATTTTGTCACTGGAGAGCCGTCAGAAGGTCCATGAGACTTCAATGATCTTTTCAAAGACACATGATGAGGTAATTAAGTTAGTTTTGAACTGGTTACACTATAATTTTTAACAAGTTTTCATGATACCTCTTTTTATTTGAGCACAACCTGATTCATTCTGGGAGGAAAAAATAGAAAATGCTCTTTAAAATTTTCATTTTGTGTGAAATTAGTCTCCAAGCAAAAAAAGAAAAATGAAAGAAAGACGCAACAAAAGTAACACATCTCCGTCTTTTGTCAGCATTCATGTGACCGGAGCTGGACGTGGCAGCCTGATGATCAAGTTAAATACATGCTTGTGGTTGTTTTGTATAATGGAGCCGTGACTGAATGGAGACAGACGACGGATAATGAATGTGTGTGTGGGAGAGAGGAGTCGAAGATGGGAATGAAGCAACACTTCGGGAGTGAAAGAGGAAGTCCGTCCTCGAACTGCCTGCCTGCGTTCAGAAGCAGAAACTTACAAAAATATGTGTTAAATGCAAGTAATGAGAGAAAAACAAGGCGAACCAGGATGACAAAAAGCAACACAAATCAGAAAAAAGCAACAAAAATAAACCAGACGGTTAAATGTATGAATGAAAGCTTGTTCAGTCGACCACTTGTGGACTTGTCAGGCTGATAATCACGTTAAATACCGCCTCACATTGTGAAGACCGGCTGTCTTATCTAGGCCATCATGAAGAACCATTAAGACTGTCTAATAAAGAAACTTTCCCTCAACACAGAAAATGAAGTCATCACAGTTAGAGGATGGCCCGAGGCGGGGATGAAGAAAAAAAAAGATGGAAAAAAGGAGGGGGGGGCAGGCTTTTGAAAATGAAGGAAGGAAAATCAGAGGAGGTAGAGAATAGAAGACATTGACCACAAGAGAGAAAAGAGAGAAAAGAGAGGTGGAAGATGGGAAAGTGTGTGTGCGAGCAGAAAAGAGAGGAGAATGAAAGAACGAGAACAAACTGTCCCAAAGGACCACTCATCCAGGATCTAATATAGTCATATTCCCTCTGTATGTCTGTTAATTACTTCCTCTGTAACCATAACTGTGAGAAGCCGGGGCTGGTAGGAATACCTGGAAAATGAACTGCTGGCAGAATGAACTCTATCTGGGTTAATAGCTTTATCTGCTATTGCAATGACAAAGAGCGCCGCGTCTTCCTTCGCCGAACTGCCTCCAGCGTCTGCTCAACATGGTGTCACATAAAATGAGCCTGAACTCGCAAAAAAATATAATAAAATGTGCGATGATAATATTCCTCCACAATGAAAGTGATGGCAGAGTAAAGCTGGCAAATCAAATCCAACGACTGTGAAATACGACATCATAGATCTAAATTTGAACCATCAGCTTTCTCCATAAAGGGGCCGTCAGCTCGACGTGTTACCAGCTGAAGCCAAACTGATTGATGAAACATCATTTACAACAAAGGTTTAGTGCAAATCAGAGCTCTGCAAAAGTCAATACTGATTAGTACAAGACATGTTTAGTGGTTTTAATAAAACCAACCAAGAACCAGATGCTAGATGTTAACACTCGCTTGTTGTGACACGCTTTTGTCTATTTGGAATGAATAAAAAAAGCTGGAATGTGATTTCAATTTTATGTTTTTTAACCCTTTAAAACCAAAGGGACTTTGACTTTTGTTCCTAATCTATTTTAACCAATCCCTATTGAATATCTCACATCATTTGATCCAGAACAACCTAAAGTTTCTGCCTTGTCAATTTTGAAGCCCCAATTTTACATTTTCTTTGTCTAAAATGGGCAAATTTGACCCTAAACCTCCAATATACATGACTTTTTAAAGTGCATGGATTGTACGAGCAGTTTAAAAGATATTAACTATTAATGAAAAACAGCAATGTTCAGGTCTTTGAGGGCTAATCAAATCTTAAACTTATCTTTGGCGTACTTTTTTGCAATTATTTGTTAACTTCTGGCTAACAACATTTGCTGACATCATACCAGGTCGAACTCACCTTTCAGTTTAGTTTTGAATCATCAGTGCTCATACTCACTTGCTCTCATCAATCACATATTATTTGTTTTCCAGTCGTTCCCACCTCTCTGTGCATCTACTTCCCAACAAATTGCTTGTGTGTGGCCCCATATGACTCCTCTCCCCCCTCTCCTCCCTGTCACCAAGAACTGATCTTATATACGACAACATGCTGACGACAACCTCTGCAGAGCCCGACATGACAGAGAGCGAGCATGAAAGAGAGACGCAGGGAGAGTGGGAGTGTGCTCTAACAATACAGCGCTTTATTAAAATGTCAGACACAAAAGAACTACAGAAAAAGAGATATTACCAGCACCAAAAGCGTATTAGGCGGAAGTAGATTTCTCGGAGTCGAATGAAAATGTCAGTGGGATTTAATTTATTCGAACCTCCAACATGTAAGCTGACTGATGTGCTCGGCTGCCTTGAGACAAAGGTCATAAAAACAATGACATCTAAATAAAGACATATGAATACACGAGGAATTGTGTATTTTTTTTTGTTTGTTTTGTTTTTCTTTCAACTTAAAATGAGATTTTATGGAAATTCAACCCAGGCAGCTCAAACACAGAACAGTTACCATGTCGATGTTTCTGAGCGAAGATACTTGTTCAGTGCTGCTCCAGAAACACATGTTCACAGCTACAGGAAGTGATGTCTGAAAAACAAACAAACAAACAAACAAACAAAAACTAGCTGTAACATGCTTTAGTGTTTCATCGCAAAGTAGCTGTAACATAACTGCAACCAATCGGAAAACATGAATTCAAGCATCACTGACATCCTCAGAAGAACTTCAGAAGCCACTTTACTTTCATTTTCCTTTTTATTTTACAGAATGATCTTGTGGTCAGAAGATCTTCTCACAAAAAACATCACAAAACAAAAAATAAACAAACAAACAGGACAAAAATGACCAGTCTTTTAGTAAACTGTATGTTTTGTTTTAGCCGATTGTTCTAAAGTTAATGTTGAGATTTTAAGGCACAGATTCAGCATGTTTTACTTGGCTTATTGTTCTTATTAACATGTTTTTTTTTTTTGTTTTTGTTTTTTGTTGTTGCTGTTTTTTTTCCTGTCCCACACAGTCAACCAGATTTGGATTTTATGACTCCACTTCCTGCCAATGTGTTTGCTGGCAGTGAAAACAAACCACAAATTCAAAACTTTTAAATCCAGCACTGGTTTGGTTTTGGTACAGAGAGAAAGTACGTATTTCTTTTAATGACTGACCTTTAGATTAATTAGACACATTGAATTTTACAACTTGGACCTGGTTCATTCCATGCAAATATGACTCGGTGTTAATTATGTGGCTTCAAATTACGTGCCATGTGGATGGTTACGTGCTGGAAATCCACCTAACTTCTGCCCGTTTGATCAGCCACTGATGCAAAAGTTTAAAGAAACGAAGAAAGTGAAATGCACAGTTAAAAAAAATAAAAAATCATATAAACCAATTAACCAAGCCGTGCCTTTTCTCTGTTCAGTGTGAGAGAAAACTGCAGACACACCACTGTGAAAGTGAGTGAAAGTGAGACGCAGACTGAGTGTGAGATTGACAGAATGAAAACGTTGCGAAAGTTGGGGATTTTCTGTGTTCCTGGGAACTTTTCTTCCCTCCTGATTTCCCTGCCAACTGAAAACACATCAGCCTGTGATTTCTTTTTGTCTTCAGCTGCAAAGACATGGTGATGTGATAAATAGTGCATATTAATGGAACTACTCATGTTGAGTTACTGGCAGAATTAACGGAAAGTGATCACTTGATTGGATAAACGTGTGAAAGAGGGTGAAAATAAAGAGAAAATTCAGATGATTTCAGCTGAAAGTATCTACCTGACTCGTCTCCCTCTTGCTCTCTCTATCCGTCTCTCTTTCACACTGTTTCCACATTGTTGGTGTAGAAAAGGGATCAGGAGACTCTGAGCTGTCTACAACCTTTAAAGCACAAAGAGAGAATAAACCAGAGCCAAGAAATGCACATGCACAAGCTAACAGAAACCAACACGCAGTACACAACCACAGTATAGCTCGCTACACAGTCTATCTATTTACCTTAAAAGCACAGATCCCACCTCATCCCCGTCTCTCCATACACATCAGACTCTGTGCATCTCTGTTATGAAAGTGGTGTATAGCACATCACTGCCGGGAAGAAAACAACAACACACTCTGTATGTCATGTTAACTCTTTGTTAAGGTAAAGCACAGACAGGAAGTAGCCTGAAAACACACTTAAAAAAAAACAAACAAACAAACAATAAAACAACTAAAAAACAAACAATGAAGTAGCACTTTAGAAGGACAACGTTTGGGTCAAACAAAATCCTGAAGAACAATGAAATTCAAAAGCAATGCCACTGAAGGAAAACAAATTCAACAATGAAAAGTTCAAAAACAAAAAAAACTCATGTCATACGACAAATATGAACGTATTCAGAAATAGTTTCTATATAGTCATGCAACAAAATACATTTCATGTACATAAAAACATGTAAACACAAAGGCTACACTACATGCACATAATAATGTTATCGGATGGTCTACCTTTGTTGGAGGTTTGTTCTCTCAGAATGTTTTTTATCAAATGCAAAAAATAAAACTTGCACTTTGCAGATGTTTTGAAGTGAATAATACACTGATAGTTCAGAGTATCAATCACCTACGGCCTCCTGAAGTTGATTCTGGGTAAAAGCCGTCCCATGATTCCTCTGGATTCAGCCGACGCTGAATTCAAACAAAAGCAGAATGTTGTGGTTTAACAGGATGAAGCGAATCAGTGAACAAACCCACATTTTGTTTGATAAATGTCTGAGCATCGGCATCATACAGCGATGCCCTTAGAATCAACCTAGAGCATAATCAGCTTATTTTTCTACCATTGTGTGCAGTATTGTCCTTATTCTGGGCTCTGGGGGCTCTGCTCTGCCCAAACAGGACATGATATAATTCGCCTGAGCACTATGCATGACAAACACTCTTTGCACACAATCGAACGCCTGAATGAAAATGAAAAGCTAATCTTGCATAGCCAGACGTCTGTCTCATCAAGTTCAGCGAGTCTGGGAAAAAATTCAAGTGTAAAAGTTGTTTAATAAAAGAGCAGAGACGTGGTGAGTTGTCTTTAGAAACCACATGAAAATATATAATAAGAACAACTTACCATACAATTAAAAACCAATCAAATGCGCTGTTTGAACAGCAGGAAGTGATGAAGTCATAATGAAAGGGTCTTGGAACAGGGGGAGTGAAAAGAGATGAATCATTGGAAGTTGACATGAGAAAAAGAAAAAGGGATGGACAGAAAAACTGGTAATGAGTCAGTTTGACAGCTTGGATTATTATGAGGGTCGAAAGGTCAAATTTCAACACAAAATTGGTCTTTGGATTGCTACGAGCATCAGATATCCATTTATTTCTCACGCTTTACGTAACAACCATGAAAACAGTCGAGTTAAAAAGAAAACAAGCTTCTGGCACAAGGATCTGTTTTTTAACCGTGACCTCCGAGAAACGTCAAACCTGATGCGGTCGGCGGGTTTCGGGCAATGCCGTTACGTTACCATGATAATACTCAACAAATAAAATAAGATAAAAATACACATCTTTGTTTCTTTTGTGGAAGAAGATGACCAACATCAGCTAAGACTACAAGATAATTATATATTCCCACACAAAATTAATTAATCGGAAAAATCCTTGCACATTGAGGGGGTTGTCAGCTGTCATTGGTTGAGATGTGGACTTCCTCCTTCTAATAGAAACACAGTGAGAGAGAGAGAGAGAGAGAGAGAGAGAGAGAGGCAGCATGCAAAGAGAAAGAAGTGAAAGTGTAAGCTGTAGAGAAAAAGAAAGATAAGAGTATTTAGCCCATTATTTTCTCGGACTAGGTCAAAATGAATAAGAGTCAGTGAAAGAATGAAAAGTCGTCTTCAAAGAGCGGAGAAGACTCTGCTATTATTCTCTGTCTGAAAAGTGACACTCGGCTCTAAGTGTTCCACTTTAGGATGGCCTTGGGACGTTGGAACCATGAATGTCAAAGTTGATTTCACACTCTGTAACTCTCTGGACTGTGTGATAGATGTGGCCACTGTGCACACACACATATACACACAGACGCACACATACACACGGACACACACAAATGTTTGTGAGCACACCACTTCATGCATGCAAACACACAGACGTGCATGGAAACGTCTGCGTAAACACACAGCTGGCATGCAAAAGTGCATATATGCACATAAAGATGCATGGACAGTAACACATGCAGATATTCATATACACACACAAACACGCACGCACACACCCACACACACACCACTCAGAGATTATGCAGCATTACAACCAAGGTCAAACAAGAATTTTCATATAGCTTCACTTGTAAGTGCCTTACTTTTAACAAATTAAAGGTACACAGAGCTTTAACCTCAATTTATAGGCGAGATAATTAGAAAGAGCCTTTTTTAATGGTGTCACACGGGTGCTTTTATCACCTAAAATAGGAGAAATTAAATTAAAAAGTTTAACATTTTGGGTAAAACACACATTTGGCTCCCTTTCATAAAAAAAAAGAAAATAAGATTAGAAAATCAACCCTGCTGCTGCTACACTTTGCTTTCTGTACAGATTAAATAAACCAGATATGTAACGTTAATGAGTGAGCAGTGCAGTTGCTGTTCGGTGGATAAAATTAGCCAGACAAGCCGTCTCTCTGTGTTCTCAGTATCACGTTAATCAAAGCTAACCACCTGCTGGCAGCAGCTCTTCACTGCATGGAAAAATACCAAAATAGAATAATCTGTGTTGTTGTTGAACAGAGTCCTGAGACAAGGAAATGTAGTATAATATGATAGTGATAATAATCTTTAACTTTTTATTGGAAAGTAAGAAGATTTCCCGCTTTATTTTTGACCAGCTCGTTAGAAGAATACTTGGATCCTGTTGTTTTAAGTAATGATGCCAATTTATTTTCCAATGCAGTTATTAATGATGGGACTGTATTCTTTCAGATTATTTATTTTGGTAAAACAAAGTATTGGGCCTAAACTTTGGAAGAACAGAATGGACTTTCTTGTTGGGAGCATGTGGTGAAGAGCTTTCAGTAAACTTGCCGATCACAGGAAGCAGGAAGCAGGAATTCACAGCTTCACGAGGAAACACGGTGATGATATCGACACAGATGATCGGAAACTCTCCCATCAGCTCAAACTGTGACACATTTACTTTGGCGGCACCAACATATGGTCAATGAACACGTTTTGGACCAAATATCACCAGCTGCTGCTGATGAACCGTCACTCTTGACAGACTGTGCGAGTGAAAGTGACAAAAAACAAAAAACAAAAACAGTTCCTGTGCTGAATCCTGTTTGGAATATGACGTTTTAATGAAACGAGCAGCCCAGATGTTACCGCCTGCTTCGTGGACTGCATGCATGAGTGTTTACAGCTGATTGTCTGTGTGACTGATCAATGATTTCAACTGACAGTTACATCAGAAAACAAGAAAACAACATGTCGAAACATGTATTGGTGCGTTTGTAACTTTCAGAGCTGATCAGCTTCGCTTTCATGGCGATGGATCGCTTGAATCCCCTCCTCTCTGTCCGGGTGGGGGGGTTTTACCTGGCTATTAATGTTCCTTTTTGAAGGAAAGATGGGTATTTTTTCTGCCTCTTATCATGAACAGTCAGCGGTGCACATTGGCTCTGTTGTGTGAGGTTTGGTAAGTGCTTGGCAATTAGACGTAAGTGCTGTTTGCTGATAGTGGCAGATTACTGCTGCTGGATCCAAAGTGCTCGCTGTCTGTCAAATCATCAGCAGAAAATGTGGCTGAGGCAGCGATTCCTCCTCCAAACACAGGACGACACGAGCCTCGTGTTCGCGTTAAAAGACCTCGCAGTAGAGCACAACGCAGTGACCATCGTCTGCAGACACTTTGCGTACGTGTATGCAGGTAAACACTTTGCAAACAGCCTTCAATGTCGATGGAGAGAAGGATTTCAGAGGCTCAGTGTCATTAGAAAGAGCTTGAGTACAATATTAGTTGGATGCTATTGAATAAAAGTGAGGAGAACAAAAAAACACAAACATTCTTGGATCTTATAGCCTCTCAAACTTGAACTTGCCCTCAAAAAAGTGGAAACTTCCATCTACACTCCCCTTTCAGAGAGTTTCTTCAGGCGGTGATCGATGAGATTTTGGAAAATATATTGCATAACACACAGAACACACAGAACAAAGCTGTGAAAGATAAATCACTCACATGTTGGACACATGCTGAATGCTTTAGCAGCAACATTTCCGTATGAACTATGTAGTTGTGTAACATAGAACATGACATAAAGAACTTTTCCCTGTTTTTCTGGGCTCTGCGCTTTTATTTTTTAACCCTGGAAACAACAGTTGATCAATAAAAAATAAGATGATATGCTTGATTTGCTGCTTTTCAACCTTTCACAACCTTTTAAATGAGATCTTGAACATTGAAATCACAGCAAACTGCTTGTTTTGTAGCATCACAGTAAAGTAAAGGCGTCCTGAGCAGAAAGTGAAGTAACATGTTTGTTGAGGTTTGTTCTCATCATCCTCTCAGATTTTTCTCAAAACGGGACAGAAACAGACAGTGAAGTAAGAGAATCTTAGTTTACATGTGATCATTACCACCTAGTTTCACAGTTGAGTCTCAGTTTGCGTTTATGCCCTTTTTTTTCTCGTTTTCTTTAACTTAATTGAGTAATTGACTCAAGCTTGTTTCGGTCTGAGATGAACGTGTTCAGAAATAAGATGCAGTGGGAGAGAACAACATTTCATTGACCTTTAAGAATGTGTTAATGAGAAGGGAACGTCTCTAATCTAAAATAAGAATAAATTCCACAAGCATAAAGACTGTTTTTAGTCTTTTTTTGCTTTTAAAATGACCTGTCAGTAAAAACATAACTGACCTTTTATGACTAATACTGTCAAACATTTTATTACAACATATGTTTCTTTTAAATCATCTCCTTTCATGATTGTGCCTTTTTCTGGTAAAAGAAAAGGTGATTTAAAGTGTTAAAGCACTAAAACAAACCTCTGAAAGTAAAATAAGATTGAGAAAAAAAGTGCCAGTCATAACTCACATGACATGAAAAGGCAAATAGTCTCCACACAAACAAAAGCGTTCTCAGCCTGCAGGAAGCTTGTTCGACATGCTGATTCTAGAGAAGGTCACGACAGATAAAGACAGCAGTGCGGCTAAAAAGAAAGACAGACAGGTGACTCAGCATGACATGGTGAGCCTCTTTCTGCTGACACGGAGAACACAGTCACACCAGCCATTTTTCAGGTACGATAATTCAGAAGGCCCTCTCGCTGCAGATAGTATCTCAGGAATATGTCACGTAGCGGAGAGGAAAGCAACGGCTCGGTTGCTGACTAAGGCCACCGACTGTTGGAGGCATAAAGCTGTTTTTGAAGATACATTCAGTTTAATTCCTTCAGGAAACACCGACATGTTTATATGCACGCAGCATTTTAAACACCGATTCGCACACGCCGCCGCTCGAGGCCATATCAGGGTATTTCAGGACACAGGCTGAGACGGAAATTACAGCCATTACCATGAGAGGAAATATTGAGAAGAAGAAATGCAAAGAGGAGAGAAAAGTAAAAAATGAGGTGTTAAAGACATCAGCAAATGCAGATTTCTCACTACTTAAAGATATTATTGCAAAATGTTCCCGGAATAAACTCAACAAATATGTTTCTCAGCTCATTTCTCCAACAGACATAATTAGCCTCTCTGGTTTTTAACAGATGTTCTTGATAAGATGTTATTTACTTTCTTACATTGTGCTTTTCATTTGGACTTTTCTGTTGTGTGTGTGTTTTGTGTTGCAATGTGTGTGTTAACTTTGTAACAGTATGGGTTTGTTTTGATCGCTTATAAATTTCTTAATAAATGTTTGTTACCTGAGGAAAGTGCACAATCAAATGGAGATCTTAATATAAAAACATCTTCCTGCCTCAGCTTGTTCAACAGCAATTCTTGACTATTATACATAAGAAAATACCAAAAATTAAAAAGTCATCTTATTTAATATGTACATATTTTGTATTTCTCTCAACTGTGGCCATGTTGACACTTTGTTCATATTGTGTTGAAACTTTTTGCTTTCATAATTTCCTTGTTTTTTTTTTCTTTTGACACAACTGTGGGCAGATCTGCTTGAACTTTGGGACAAAAAAAGAAACAAAACAAATAAAAACACAAAGATTTTGGCTTGTGTTGGAGAAAGATCATGTTTTTTTCATAAATTACCTGGTTTTAGTGTTTAAAAGATGATGGAAAAATATCTAACAGGCACTTAATTCTAGTTTTATAGTTGAAAATATCACAGTCACTCTGGCTTCACAGCCATCTTGCCTGGTTGTAATGCAACCAACCATCCTTTCCTCCTCTAAACCAGGTACTTTACCTTTAATAAGGATTACATGATGAGCACAGAAAGTACAGATTTAAGTCAAGTTATGTTTTGAGTTTACACCTTTTTGTTAACATTTTGTGCTTTGGATGTATTTCAGTGTCTTGAGTATAAAAAGTACAAATGTAACATCTGTGCTTTTAACAAACACAATGATGCTGATAATGTTATCAGACGACCAGGCAGCTGAACAAGAGCAGCATTCATGTTTGACAAAAAAAAAAAAAAAAGTCAGTAAATAGGTTTCATATGAATCCATCTGGTCTGTCTCACACACACACACACACACACACAC
>JAPZDV010000003.1:21744715-21762238 GCA_029814665.1 Acanthurus lineatus
TTTTACAAAAAAAAAAAAAAAAGTCAGTAAATAGTTTTCATATTAATCAATCTGGTCTGTCTCACACACACACACACACACACACACACACACACACACACACACACACACACACAAACACTCACAAATCCACCTAATGTTATGAAGGTCATCTTTAGTGTGTGCAGACCATTATCCATCTCTCAGTGTGACTCTCTCTCTCTCTTTCTCCCTCTCAGTGTTATTTTCTACCTCATTCAAGTTCATTTCCTCTCATCTTTTTATTCTCACTGCTTTTGTCTCCTTTCCCGCCTCCTCTCTTCATAGTAACTCCCTCCCTCACCATTACTCTCCCTCCTTCCTCTCCTCCCTCTCTCTTCAGTCTGGCCATCACCCCCCTGTCACTCAGACGCATAATGCCGCCGTTTGTTTCAGAAAGAGTGGAGTCCATTTAAGACTGTGTCTGTTCATCAAGGCTCTCCTGTTGTACATTTCTCTCTCCTCGGCCTTCACCTCGCACAGAAGGGAAGGAAGGACGGAGGGATGATTAGAAGGAGGAGAGAAGCCTTGAAGAGAGACAGTCGGAGGTAGATGGAGAGAGAGAGAGAGAGAGAGAGAAAGAGGAATAAGGACGGCGAGGATGTGTGAAAATCACAGAGTGAGAGCTCTTCCATCTCTCCATCTTTCAGTCTGTTTCATCAGTTGATTGCCCCTATCAGACAGATTGAAGGAGGCTCCATCTCTCTGTCTGACCGTCTCAATAAAGCCGCCGCGACTTGATTAGCTTTTCATCACCAACCATCTCTTTCCACTCAGCGTTTTTCTAGCTCTTATTTAAGTAGGCAAGTTGCCAGAGATTATATATATATATTTTTTTTTATTTGAAGCATCAGCTTGAAGAAAATTAGTCGTAGGAGAGAGAAGGACTACAGCAAACAGAGAAACATCACAAGACGGAGCTCCCACTCCCACCTTAGACAGCTAGATACTTTAGGTTTCAAGTGTTTCTACCATCAACTTAAACAAATCAGTTTCCCCTAAAGTATAATTCTCATATTGTTGCTGATGAGCTCTTATAATTTAAGGAGACAGGCGGAATAGTTCAGATCTGACACTTGAGTTTTGTTTTGTCGCATTTCATTTTAAGAAATACAAGAAAAGATTCATGCAAAACAACTTATTTAACCATGGATCTTGTGCTATAGATGTCTAAAAATACTGATTGGATTTGAGAAAATCCAATAGGAACCTAGCTAGCTAGCCTCCCTCAATTACATGCTAATATACTTGGACTTTGCATGTCGCATGATGTCTTCTGGCCTCCAAACAGCCTTAACAGAGGAAGCATGTGTGTGTGTGTCTGTTGTGTGTCCAATATAGTAGTAGTAGTAGTTTTTTTTTTACCTTTACATATTTCAAAATAAAATATATACCTCACATTTTTGTCTAGTAGCCAATTAGGAAAACAAGCTAACATTCCCGGGAGGCAGACACCACAAAACAGATTTCTTCCGAGACTTTAAAGTGTCATTTCCATGCAGTCAGCGACTCCTCCTGTCAGCCAATCAGGGAGCCAGTCATTGTGTGCAGCCAGCAGACTGATTTGCAGTATTGAGCGATGAAGTTATTTCTGGCCTCACATGTTTAAACTTTATTTCCAGACTAATATATTAGCAATTCAACCGCTGGATGAATCAGTGCCACTGAACTCCATATTAATAATAATCACATCACCCAGAGAGCCCAGAGTGACTTATGATTTTATTGATGGATTACACTGCAGTTTGTTGTTGAAAGTGACTCGTGTGTGTGTTAGTGTGTGTGTGTGTGTGTGCGTTTGTTAGTGTGTGTACGTGTGCTTGTGTGTGCATGTGTGTATTGGAGAGAGAGAGAGAGAGAGACTCAAGTTCATTTAATGCTGCACCACAAACACCCATATATTTAGATTTCTGCAGATTCTTTATACACATGCGTGCACACACACACATACACACACACACACACACACACACACACACACACACACACACTGATTTATTGTTGACAGCAGCTTTAGGCCTCCATGACCAACAACAGACATTAGAATGACACTAGATTTATTTGACTTCAGTTAGAGAGCACAAGCCAAAGTGAGAAAAGAGGAATAGTGTGAAGGAAAGAGAGAGAGAGAGAAAGTTAGAGGGAATATTTTTACCAGATTATTCAAGCTACCTTAAATGGGGAAAAAAACAGAGAGTATGCATTTTAATGTCAGTAATAACTCCTCAACACAAGCACAGTAGTTCAAAGATGATCCAGAAAGTCCATTTGTAAATTGTGATGGTTGGTTACGGTTTTGTTTTTCTCTTCCAAATGCTGACTGTGAGGTTTGCAAAGCTTGATGGATCATCTGACTTCATGTGTTTTTGCCATTGTAATCTAATTTTAAGAAATGTCAGCATGTTCCCAAATCTCACTAATTCACTTAATAAGAACTACAGCGTAATAAATACAGTTAGCGAGGATGGCTAAAACTACAGAAACAGGACCAGAGTTGGTAATGAAAAACAACAAAATTCAATTTAAAGATATTTTTATTCTGTAAATATGTAAATATGATAACACAAAGTTAAATATTGGAACCAAAAAAGCAGAAAAACAAGTTAAAGAACACAATAAAATTTTAAAAAGATGTTGTGACGGAGCCTGTAATCCTGCTCTCTTTGACACCAGTAACCTTTCCTGATGACACAGTTAACCTCAGTCTTCGTATTGAATTGTATTGATTTTCTTTTCAATAAATGTTGCAATTAGTGTCCAACATGTCAGCAGGCCAATTAGGTTACGCAGATGAATGGACTGACAAAAGCAATGTGCTGATACATGACATAAAAAAGCAGATAATACAGCTTTAAGCCGCTGAGAAACTATTTTTTAAGCATCAAAATGTCGTTGTGTCTCCTTGTTATGAGAGCTGTATATTTCCCTGAGATCCATCCACATTTTGCGTGCTTTCTCTGCAGATTCTCTGAAGCAACAAAAAGCTTAAAAAGTGTATTTTCTCATTCAAACTCATGACTCCTCTCACCATCTGCTGTTGCCAGACTCTCACAAACTTCTGGCTTTCATAGGAGCAGTCCGGTGGATTTCCTGCCAAATTCAATCTGGTGATAAATATTGTAAATTACACTCCAGAGACAAGCAGAAGCTGCCAACTGATCATAAGTCTCATCTGTAAACAGTAATTACAGCAGTATTTAATAATAAGAAGTTGTTACGGTCAAAAGGTGTAACATTTCACCATCATCATGTAATAACAGCTACTTTGTCTGTCGTTCAGCATCTTAACGATCGCATGCACGTCTTAAATGCATTTTAAACAAGGGATTATTTTAAAAGTGTTTCACAATAAATCACTGCTGTGTTTTTAAATTTGCTGAAATTTCATGAAGTGGTTTTTTAAGCATTTAAAGGAGAAAAAAAAGGGACCGAACAAGAGTCATGCTGCCAGTTTCCTCTGTTAGCCCCTCCAGTGACGTCTTCTTACACTGCTGGGTTTAAAGTTGAACCTATATATTTGTGCGTGTGTGCATGTGTGTGCGTGTGTGTGTGTGTGCGTGTGTGTGTGTGTGTGTGAAGGGGCTATTAATCGCAGGCTTTTGTGTGTGGAAGACACTTTTGGAGCTTAGCAAGAGGAGAGAGAAGAAGAAGAAGAGAAGGAGGAGCCTCATGATACACAGCAAGCAGTTTGCTTCCTTCATTTATTTCTTATTTCCTTTCCTCAGTCTGTCACACAAACACACACACACGCATACACACACACACATAGATGCACTTACATACACTAATGCACACATACACACTCTCACACACAGAGTCAGTCAGTCAGTCCCAACAGACACTCTCCAGAAGAGATAAGGCTGAAAGACAGATAGGGGTCACACTGTATTAGCTGGCCACAGGGAAGGAAGTGTGTGTGTGTGTGTGTGTGTGTGAAGAATACAGTATGAAAGAAAAATCACAGTAAAACACAGAAAAAGATAAAATATAAGGATATGTTTTTGTACCTGAACAACAGAACAAGTTGTAATTGGACTCCAAAGTTGACTCTCATTAGTGCCGCTGCTGTCACTTTGTATTTCAGGACACTTTAACTACCTGAGACACGAGAAGGAAAAGATTTCCTTTGTCTTCTTCTTCTTCTTCTTCTTCTTCTGCTTCTTCTTCTGCTTCTTCTTCTGTCTTTAGCATGTTGATGTGCCTTACAGGCGTCCTCCTCCAGCCTTAGACCTTATATATTTTTTATTACTAGTTATATTACTAAGGTATATTACTAATCGCATAGAGGCTAAAAGTTTCCATCTAATCAAACACTGTTGTAAAATATGTGTGATTGAATATGAGGCTGCTTTGCATTCACCTCAGCATCCTCCCTGCAGCAGTTTAACATCATCACACAAACTGCAGCCTCTGCTTTTTTCAACCAGAGGAACATTACTCACACAAACATTAGAAGATGTTTTCTAGGAAAACTTTACCACTATAAATACTTCAAAACGACTGATTTTTATTATTTTTCCTGGTGAGCAGAGTCTTTGTTTTCTGATATCCTGCTTATATGTTTTTCTCCTGATGCTGTATTTTTAATTTTCACTTCATGTGGTGATCCTGCACATAAAAACACAAGGTTTAAAGAGCAGTAGATTTACATGAGCAAATCCGTTACAATGACACAGCACCATGTCGTGCTACATTATTAGCTCACCCTGGAGGGGGGAGGTGGAGCTTAATTTCCATTATGACATACTTCACATTAATTGCACCATTTTAACAGTTTGGAGAGCCATTTACCCTGAAAATAAGCCTTGTAAATCACCATTAAACACATGTTCAGCAGTGATTATTTTCAGTTTGGTTGTTCTAGTCTCATAAATTACTGTTATAACCACGTGATTAAGCTGCAGCGTTTTCACAGTCACATCACTTCTTTATTTAGCGCCTTGCATCAGTATTGCAGGTATAAGTCACCTGTGGGACACAAGAAGATTACTGACCATTTTTTTCTCTACAATTGACATTTGCTCAACTTTCCAAATCAAATTCTCGGTCACAGTAAAGAGCAGCGAGAACAGAACAGAACAGTTAAAGCGGTCATTTTTTTGCTTGTGTTTTCCTGGTTAGTGAGGCTCCATTATTTCCCATGAGGCCTCAGTGCTTTTGTGTTCAATTTTAACAGGGTTTATCTGCACGTTCACAGGGTCAGTAGGGCAGTATGATACTACAAATACAGATAATAAAAAAAACACAAGAGAGAAAAAAGGAAGGGAAGTGTCTGCTAGTTTAGATTAGATAGTTTTTTGATTGTGTCAGTGAAATAATGGATCTGATCAATTTCTGTTCATATTTTCATTCTTGCTACCTTAATATCTTTCTCTTTTTTTTTAATGAAACAATTCATTTATTTCATGAGAGAGTTTAACGAGCTTTCCAATGTGCAGTAACTTCTTTGTGTCTGGTGAAATAATAGACATAAATCTCAACCAAACCAACACAACATGTATTAACTTTTGCACCAAACATTGCTGTTGAATGTAAACTGTAGGAATGCAATTTCTCTGCATATTTCAAGCCTGTAAAGGTGGTATTCTAAGAGGAGAGGGATTTTCTATACACTCAGATGCATGAAAGTGTCATTTTATGAATAAAAAGTCAAGCTTTTAGTCACAAGACCTTCATCAGAGCTACTCAAAGAAACAGGTTCATATGTGAACAAGAACATTGATGCAGCAGTGTGAGTTACACCTGTGTTAAGTTACTAATGCGTCACCAGGAGTTCAAGTTCAGCAAGTCTTTGTTGCTCTCTTTGTGCACACATAGATCTATATTCAACAGATGGAGTATACAGTGAAGATATGCATAGTATACATCAAAACCGGCCACAGTGTGCAGTGTGTTTATTGTAATGCATTGACCCATGTTATTAACCAAAGACGCCCGGTGCTTTAATGTCAGAGGGAAATTACAGTTCTCAGTATCTGAGGACAGAATGTCCTCTGTTTGACTTTGAGCATCGCTGGTGTCTGAGGTCAGTGCACACTCACTCATCTCTGGGTCATTAAAAAGGTAAATGGTCAACATTTAAATTGAACTTTGTCTCAGAGTGTCTCTCATTAACCCATTTGCACACACACACACACACACACACACACACACACACACGCTCTGATGATGTGGTGCTTTCAGTGTTGTGTTCAAGGACACTTCAACATGCGGCAGCAGCAGCTCGTTGTGCAACTCATGTCACTCTCTATTTTTCCTCTCCCTCTTCCTGACACCTGATGTGTGTTTAGTGATAGTGTGTGTCCATCAAGATTCTTGATAGCTTGAGCTATGATATTGTCAGTGACATGTGAGTGTGTGTGTGTGCATGTGTGTGTGTAGCTTGACTGGTGATACCGTCAGCTTTCTTCTTCCTTGAAAGACTGATAACAGGCTTTCTTCTCTCTTTCACACACACAATCACACACTCACTGCTTTATGTACAAGGACACAGGACTCCACACACACACACACACATACGCACACACCCTATAATATATACAGGTCAAATTGAGAATCCATTACTTGTGTGTGTGCATGTGTGTGTGTGTGTGTTTGTGTGTAATAGCCATGCTATTACAGGGTTCAGGACGGCCCTGTTGGACATGTGATTGATGTCTGCATCCCCGTGTCCTGTTGTTTGTGTGTGCACATGCATGCGTGTGTGTGTGTGTGTGTGTATGTGTGTCTTTAATGACAAGCATGAGATCTCAAGGTTAAACTGTTTTTCAGTTTCTGATGTAAACAAGAAAATTACATCCATTATCATTAGGGAGGAGTGAGTGCCGAGGTCCAGCGCTGATCTGCTGACGATACAGTGACATTATCATCCTGCAGATGGATCATTAAATGTAGTTATTATTATTATTATTATTATTATTATTATTATTGTTGTTGTTGTTGTTGTTTGTATTGTTGCTGCTTCAGGTTTCATTCCTCCGTTTAAACATAATGAGATAACAGGATTTTTTCCGTTCTAATGTGTTTGATCAGCATATTCATGATAACTTCACATCTTGTTGGGACTGAAGTTTTTTCCAGCTTCACTGCTTTGCTTTTACTTTTTTCTTTTGCAGAATCCCTCTTCAGCACAAGGTCCTGATTGAAATCAGTGGGTTGTGATGATGCTGGTGTGAACAAGACTTCAGGGCCTTGACTGTAAACTGACAAGTCAACAGTGGACACGATGTTGTGTAGTTTGACCTTTTTGTGCTTCAAATTTCGCTTTTTTCAAGGTTTGAGTGTTTTTTTCTGTTAATATTTTTTGCAGAGATCTTAAATCTGTCAGTATTTGAAGACACAAAGTTTATCATTCGAACATTAAAACATGTAATCTTTAAAATATATGTAATATTTATCAAGAAGTACCATAAACATCTACATTTATAGGCCAAAGAACACAACAAACCATTAATCAGATGTTGCCTGATTTGTTGCTTGAAGTCTGTGAGGAAACAGAGTCGTCCATAAAAAACTCTGCTCAGATCAAAGCAAAGAAACTGAGCATCAGTTTGCACTTCAGCGGTGATAAAGTTTGATTTGTTCAATAAACTTCAAGATGTCAGGATGAGGATGTTTGTTAGCCGTAAAGGAAACAAACAAACAATAAGTTTCAGCAGCAAACAAACATATTTGTGCATCACAATATTTATGACATTCATTTTTTTAATGATAAAACTGATTTAGTAAACAGATGAATCATGTTTTTTAAAGAGGTATTTTAAGGACCGACAATAAAACACATTAAACGATAATTATCTCTCTTGTTTTCTCTAATCTCACTTTACAAAACGTATAATTAAAAGCAACAAAGACAAAATAATCTGAATGTATTGTGATTGTTGATTGTGTTGTTGGTGCTGATGAAAGCTAATCACTGCTGTTGGGACGTGACACAGTTTCTTTGATGGGTCACACTGGTTGTGTTTGTTCCTTTATCATTCATGCATTTGCTTGTGATTAAAGCAAAAATCCATCTGGTAAGTTTTTTTTAGGATGAGATGAATGTTAAGCTTGTAGTCGGGGGTCATTTTTTTTTCACTTTAAATTGGAGAGAAGAGAGTGAAACCTGTGAGGTGAGAAGTCCGTGACTTTACTGTAGTTTCAGTAAAATCCGGCTGATAGTAGAAAGTGGAGTTAAGGAAGTCCAAGAAAAAACTCCTCCGAAAGTTGTGTGTGTGTATTGCAGACCACGTGGGTAGAGTGCAATGACATGAAAAATTGCTCCATGAGCAAAAACTAAAGTATGTACAAGCTCCAATCTGCAGCTCTGCTCCTTTTTTGTCCTCTACAAAGTGGAAAAATGGTCAGTGGCTTCTCACTGTATGTAAACACTAAGTGAGCATTTTAAAAAATACTGCATGTTTAAGGGTTTTTTTAACAGTTAACAGCAAGCTGATCACTTTCCTGTAGCTAACGCACAGAAGAAACTAAAAGGTCAGAATGAAAACTTTGAAACAATTGTGTTTGTATCCTTTCAAGGACGCTGCAGATTACAGATTAAACAAACGAAAGCAAACACGGTGGCTAATAATAGCACACAAAGCTAAAAATAATGACTTTCTTGGCTTGGACTTCAAACTCTGAAGCTTAACTTTATGAATCCCAAAGTGTTTCAAAGGAAGTATCATATATAAAGTGCCGTGGTGGAAGCAGACGGTGGGAGGTGCGTCAGCAGTTAAGCAGCTCGGCGACTCTCGACATTAAATGAGCGCAGCTTTACTTCACACTTCGTTCTGATCATCTGTGGGGTTGCAGAGTAATTAGGATAAAAAAAATAACTGCAGCCATTTAAATTTGTAACTTCAAAGACACAATATTGATCCATTTACACATTAATCACTTGCATGTTCATTTGCTGTATGTGGGATGTAAATTTAACATCATCTCAGGTTGTTTGCACGACAGTCTGTACTTTTGCCATATGTTGCTTTAATACATTTAAATGAGGAGCCTCAAACAGAGTGAAGCTAACTAGAGTCTCTGTAAAACATCAGCTTCTGTTTTGTTCTGTTTTACGTTGAAACTCCTCTGACACTGAGGGGTTGGTCTTGTTAAAGTTAAAGTACTGTGACACTGGGGCTGAAAATTACGTTTTAAAGCTTAATTTTTATGACGATGAGTAAATTGTTGTCCTGTTAAAGGCTAAAAGTTATGGCATTGAGCAGAAGTTTGTCTTTTAAAGTGCAGCTGAAGCAGCAGTGCCCTCGTGATGTCCTTTTATAAAGCACTTTAATGTGACAGCATGCCGGAGTTTGTCCTTATAAAGCTGATATTTCATGAAAGTGGCTGGTCTTTTTTAACGCAAACATGTTGTTAATGTAGAAATGTAGTGAAAGTGGGAGAACATGATGTCTTTGATGATGACATGCAGTGTTTTTGCAGATTTCTGCTCAGGATTTCAGACTGTATTATTCTCAGTCTTCCTATAACTGCAAAGGAAACCTGACATTTTCTCCTCCAGCATGCATATAAAAGCTCTATTTTTCCTGGGACTAAAGCCAGATGGGACAATTTTACAAGTGGCTGCTGGAGCTACATATTCATTATCAGACATCTCTGTGCTCTCAGCTCTGTCTCAGTCTGCCACATCAGCCACTTTTACATTTTGATGTTGTCCTTAAATCCGTTCCCATCCTCAAAGGGCTCAAAATAAATCAAACAATCTGTCGAAATAAAAATGAATACAAAGGAAAATTGCGGTAATTAATACTCTGTATTACAATAAAATGACAAGAATTCAAAGAAATGCTAAGAAAACAAAACATTTGACTCCTATGAAAGAATATATGTGTATTATGCTTAACTGAATAAAGCACATAACAAAGGACATTTCTCAGTGGCAACAAATAAACATCTTTAATCAAATATTTTATTCAGTTTCAGGTCATGAAACTTGCTCAGCATATGGAAGACCAATGAAAGCAATTACAGAGGAGATATTGAGGTAAACTGAGGTTTGCAGGGTTTCTGCGTGAACGTCTGAATATCTCCTTCCTCTCCGTTCTCCCGTGAGAAAACACCTGAGCAGGTTTGTGTTTCAGCACGCAGCGCCGCGCTCTCCTGGGATTGGCTCAATTTGTAAATGCCAGCTGCCACACCAACAGTAATCAAGAGATGGGCGGGACTTCCAGCATTAACCGGAGCACGATTGGCTGCTGGACGGCAAAGGGATTGAAATGTCCATGTGTAGCTCTCTTTTTCTCTCTGAGGGAAATAATTGAATTTTTCAGGGATGCAGCTGTGGTTCCTGAGGGAATAAACACTCCATGACATCAAATTTGGAGATGATAAATGATGTATACAAGAAAAGCAGCATTATATCTGAGAAAAAACACATGAGGCGTTTTGATTCTGTCACTATGTTTAGCTTTTTCGCTGTTGCAGGTGAGGTGTCGTAAATTACATCATCAAACCTTCTAATGCAGGTTTCTTATATTTCCAAGTGACTGTAAGATCCTGTGGGATTGAAAACAACCATTTTCAGATTCAACTCATCAAAAATAAAATCTTCTCTGTTTTTGAGACCAAAACTGAAACTTTATCTCCAAAAAAATATATGTTAATACCAATTTCCTTTGCCAGTTACAAACAAAAATTGCACATAAAAGCATCAGAAAAACACTGAAACAAGACCATTGATCTTAAATAACTTAATAAGCTTTTATTCATTTAAACTAAACTGCAGCATCATGTCTTGTTGAAGGAAGCTTTTCGGGGACCAACCTGTCACATCGTCACATTAACTATTACATCTCACCTTTTCGTATCCACCTGCTTTCGACGTTTCTTTAAAACAATAAAAAACATCTTTGAATTCCAGCTTCAGCAAGTTGAAGATCAAAAGAAATCCTCACCAGAGAAAAGAAAAAATATAAAGCAATATTATATATAAAAAGAACTGTTTCACAACAAAGAAGGCAGATTTGCTCGAAGTGACGGACGGTAAACAATTAAAATGCCGCCAAGGCTGAAGACGTTCGAGGCTTTCATCATATTTATGTGCATCAAACACCTTCGTACCTTTTTCTCCGTGTTTTATTTTTTCAAAAATCTGTCTGTAAACCGAAAAAACACACAGATAACAAAGAAATACAAAACTATTTCTGAGAACAACAAAAAAAAATCACTTGTTTGCTAGAAGTTTGTGTTTATGCATTTATTACTGTGATTATTGTGTGTGTGTGTGTGTGCATTTTGGTGTGTGTTTGTGTGTGTAAGGCATCATCACTGATGGGTGAGTTAGAGGCAGGGTGTTAATTACTAGTCCGTCTCACTAATACACTCAGAGCATTAATGCAATCAGCCTCAAAAGCAATTAATTCAACATCTGCTCTGATCAAATTTGCCTCTGCCATGTTTTGATGTATCCACACACAATTATTCCCTTAATCTGATGAGAACAATTAGTCTTCTTGCCATGGTGATGCCGTCTAATTATCAAACATCACTGATGCGCATCACTGAGGTCTAAAGCTTTTTTTTTTCTTCTGTCTTTCAGTATTTTTCTTCAACAAGTGAGGCTGTTTTTTTTATGACAGTTGAGACAATGGCCTTTATACATACACACACACACATATATGTGTATTTGTGTCCTTCTTCATTGTCTTTTACTTGTCATTATCCCATTTTTATCCTTTATGTCTTCTCTTTTTATAGTCTTTTTGACTGTTTTTCTTCAAATCAGTCTATTTGTCTTTTACTTTTTCGCTTTTTCTGCACCTTTTCTTTTGTTTTTTGTCTTTCTATTTCTTTTTTTAACTAAATTTTCCTCTGCATTGTCTCTTTTCTTTCTTTATCTTGCTGTCTTTTGTTCTTTATTTTTCCTTCTTCCCCCTTTTGTTTGGTTCCTTTCTTTCATAACTGCCATATACCATCCACACCCCCCCCTCACTGACTGACTGTATATACAGCAATGGCTCTATATGTAAATGTGTCCGCCCATAAATTAAACCATTCACTGCAGAGTTGACCTTGTCTCATCCGTGTGTGTGTGTGAATGTGGCAACTCCATCTACACCATCAGTCCCCATCATTCACCAGGTGAGCCACTTCAAACCGCAAACACACACACACTAAGTGACACACGTACCTGTCATTGCGGTGCGATGATAGGTATGTGCTGACAGTATGTCACCTGTAGTGCCATAAGTCAGTGTTTGTGGTAGCACAGGTTGATTTAAAGAGCTAGTTTAAATGCTAAGTCCCGACACTCAGTCACCGCCAGTGACAGCATCTGTATGAGCACCAGGAGGAAACCGCCATTAATCAAACACCAATCAAAAGGCATCTAAACTGTACAAACAACAGGAAGCGTAAAAGTGTCAGTGGATTGAAGCATTATTAGTACAGATAGTCTTTTCTTCGCTTCGGCATTGTTTACCTTTTGTTGTCAGAAAGTTTGCATTCAAAGTTTCGTCCAGAGGGAAAAAAAAAGTAGATCTCACAGCAGCGAAAAGAGTCAAACCAGGACAACAGAAGCAAAGCAGGTAAACTAACAAGATTACCAGACATTCACATACAAACTCTTACAACAATATAACATGGAGACTGTTTCGCCGTCTTCATGAAGGTGTCCTCATCTAAATGTCTTGTTTTGTAGCTTGATTGTAGCTTTATGAGTTTTTTTCTAGATGATTCTTAATAAAATCTTCAGACCAAATGTTAATAAGACATCTGGTCTCTTCTCCTCAGCTCATTTTTTGCTTTGTTAACGTTGGTTTTCTGTTTTCTGGTTACCTGTTGTAACCTCCCGTCATGGATTCGAAGGTCTGAAGGTCCGAACCTTTGCTTTCACGCTGGACTAAAACCAAACCATGATTCGGTTTGATCTGGACCAAGACCACCTCTGTTGGTTGGTCCAGAGTTTGGCTGTTTGGACAGGGGGGAGGTTTCACACCTGCTACTTTGGTTTGGTTTAAACTGAAAAGTCTAAAAGTCCGAAAGTCTGGACCAAACCAGGCAGGTGTGAAAGCGCCCTTAAAGACTCTCTTGCTATACAGTCCATTTATTTTTCAGTCCATCTACTGTAGTTAAGTAACTGTGGACCCAATTTCACGAACATTAAACATGAAAAGCTTCACAAGGAGACTTTTTTATGAGGAGTATGGATCATATCGCTCTGTCAGGTGTTTGTGTTGTTTCATCCACCATAACCTTTGCTCCTCATCAGCCAACGAGGTGTCTGCACCAACTGCAGGTAGACAAGATGTTTATTACCACCTTGTTATCCATCTTTCTGTTTTCAAGTGCTGTAGCTCAGGTAAACACACACACACACACACACACAGAGTCACAAACAGGGTTTCTGTGCGATGACTCATCCTCAGGTTTGCATTGAAACACAATTCACATCTGGAGAGAAACAAAACATTACAAGATAAGAACAAGTGCAGGTTCTTATACTTAGACTGGGGGTTGGGGGGGGGTTGATGGCTTGGTGAGAAACCAATTTGAGCAATCTCAACCATTTCATCTGCAGTTAACGCAAAGCATTTAATTACAGATTTGCATTTCCATCTAAACAGATTGATTGCAACAAAAAAAAGGGGGGGTAGAGAGAGAAGAATCAGAGCGAGGGGTGGGCTGCGAATGGGAGTCAAATGAAAATACAGGCAAAAAAAAGCAGATTGAGAATCTGAGAGAAAAGACAGGAGAGAGAGAGAGGACGAGTGGGGAGGTAGTTACAGTCGTCTCTTCCATGATGTGAATGATAATGAAACAGGGACAGTCGCTCTTCAACAACCGCTACGCCGGGTTTGTTTGAACCTTTTACAGCGTGGCAGGTCGCTGTTTCACGTCGAGCTCTCAGGTAATGAAGAAAAACTGCAAAGAATCAGTCAGAGAGTTTAATCACAGGAAGGACAAACCTGGATACCGAACAAAACAACAACAAAACAGAACCTTAAATTAAAAACGAGTCATTTTTGCTGCTAATGGCTTTTATCAAAACATTAAAAAAGACATTTTTTGATGATGTGATAAAGTAGCTTGGGATCGTGGCATTTTAAATTCATTGCTAATCAGCCGGTGCTGCAGAAGAGAATCTATCTGACTGATTCAGGCAGACATGTTTGCAGACAGTGTAATGTATTAAAGAGATATCAGAGTTGCATTAAATCACTCTCTAATTTATGATAGCCAACTTACATCAGGCGACAAAATGAAACTGTTTCCTTAAATAAAATTATACATTTCTTAGAGTTTGACCACATTTTATAATAATCTAAGTACACAACTCAACAAAATGACACAGATACAGTTGTTTCTAGACATTTGAATGACAGAGAGAGAACGAGAGAGCGACAGAGTTCCTCTCATCTACACTGAATTCTGATAAAATCCTGCAGGCTGCCACAAGGACATATACATTTGGAAACACTCAAATTGCACTTTTGATTGTTTTTCCTTTCGTACCTGCTTCCGAGAGCAGGAGACTGCTGTTGCAAACATCTGTCCTATACAGGAGAGTATTTGCATTATGGTGCGACTTATGTAGATTGTGCACAGAGCAGCAGAGCATTTTCACGTTGCCTCGGGTCACGAAGGCTTATTTTCATAGGACAACTACATTAAACACATTTCTACCTGAATAAAATGCCCTGTAACTAAACAGTTTCTGATCTAATATTAACCAAGTGTTTAGCTGAACTGTGTAACAATAAAATTAAAACATTACAGAACAATGCTAAAGGTTTGGTTCTGCAGCACTGGTTCATCATGTGAGTTAGCTTTAAATAAGGTGCAGCAACATACAGCTTGTGTCGGGATGATCCTTCCAGATTTGACCTCAGCTGCCCTTTTTCTTTCGGGAAACTGGTTTGATTTTAAAGTTGGAAGTTGGCTGAAGTGTAAAGAATATTTCACTTTAATGCATCAAGCTTCTAGTCGAACTCCTAATAAAAAAAAAAAAGAGAGAAAACCCATCAGGGGTGGATCAGGCTGTCTGAGGGGCAGGACGAAGAGCCGGTGTGCAGAAAGTTTAAATGCACTTGTGGTGAAAAAGTTCTGACTTTCTCCAAAACAGGTGAGCAAATGTGACCCTGCATTGTATTTTCTCCACTGAAACGGCACCTTGTGTGTTGTTTTTTTACAAACTGGTTAGTACTAAGTGGTAATTACCATGCCCACCACTGCCACCGGTTAATTCTGACTTCCAAATATAAGAAAATATGTTGAGAATCTTAATCCAAAGTTGGAAAAAGCGAAGTGTTTCTATGAGAATCGCTTCCAAGGCGAATCTCTTGTGCCAGTTTCTCAACTCAAACTTTTTAAAGGCTTCATTTCATCCGTCAGTTACTATTGTTTGCGTCCCAGCTGTGAGTTTAAAACAAAAAGCTCTTGTAATATTTAGCTTGAGAGCATTCAGCGTTAACACACACTCTCTCTAACACACACACACACACACACACACATCTGTGCACACACAAACATTTTACCAGCTCATTTAACGCTCAACACTCTCACACACAGACGTACAGAGCCAAGTTAGGATCGCTCACGACACAGCAGCCAAACTCGCTGTCACACACACACACACTCACACACACACACACACACACACACACACACACAAACTAGCTTGCAACAGTAAGAAGTCAAGTGAAAATCTCTGCCATGGGCTACAAACAATAAGAAACTGATTAACATTCAGCACCCTGAACGCAACCCGGCTCTCATTCTGCTTCTGTCTCTGCTTCACTCATTTTCTCTCCCTCTCTCTCTCCTCCATTATTTGTTTTTCACACCCTCCTCTCTTCTGTTGATGTGATGCTTTCACAGCACATAAGAGCGACAATAAGATGAGAGAGCATTTTTTTGTGTGTGAGTGTGTGTGTGCACGGACGATGATGACTAGAATAGAACATAATGAGGTACAGTTAGTTCAGTGCTGAGATGACAGCATACGGCAGGCAACATCTTTCCCTCCGTCTCTCCCCTCCATCTCTCCCTCCGTCTCTCCCGCCTCATCCGTATCTCTCCCTCTGCTGTAAACAGATGTAGAGTACAACATTGTAACCACAATCCCCCTGGGCACTTTGGGAGCCTCTCACTCATGAAATCTATCTTTCTCCCCCCCTCTCCTCTCCTCTCTCCTCCCTTCACTTCTCCTCCTCTCATCTCTCTCTCTTTCCCCCTCCTCTGTTAGGCCACAGCGGGCCGGTTGTGGCTCAGTTGTAATTACGGAGCTGAATGATTTGGCTTGTAGTGCCATTGACGGGTCTGTCGCCGCTCTTGTTTTTCGTCCGATCTGAGGGAATTTTCTGGAGTGCACAACATGCTGCTTCAAACACCCCCCCACCCCACCCCACCCCCCTTCCCTCCGCAAAATCCAATCCAAATACAAATCGATAACTTGTTTTGGGCCAAATTATGAAATGACACCAAACACTAAGCTGGAGAAGGCTGCTTTACACTTTACTGCACGAGCGGGTTCTCATTACGGATGTGGTTAAGTGATTAAAGGCTCCTCCTGCGTTCACACACACACACACACACACACACACACACACACACACACACACACACACACACATCAGCATCCAGATTCAGATTCAGTTTCAGCAGCAGAGAGTCTGAATCAAAAGGAAACAAGAGGACAGATTTACATTTTACATGTTTATGTGGAAGCTGAACCAGAGGACAAGCAGAGGATTATCACACTGATGTGCAGCTGATTTTTTCTTTTTATCCTTGAGATTCAGACTGTCTGGGTTTAAGTGGGGAGGGAGATGAACTCGCTTTCCCTTCACATTAGTCCTGATTTTACCTTTGTTTACTGTTCTTCCAGTCATCGGTGCTCTGTTTCTGAGAAACTGTGCAGGAACTTGTTGCATTTGTTCCTGTTTTTGGAAACAATATGAAGTTGTTAAAAGCCTTGTTTGACGGCAGCTGAAGGAAACGAGACAACTAGAACAAACTGCAAATAAGTTAAAAATGATTTTCCTCTGACGACCAGAAAAGAAACGTGCACCGAATGAAAACACCGGCTAGATAATAAAAAGCTATTGTAGAGTTTTTACACTGAAATGTACCAGTGACGCTCTTATTCTTTTGTTTTTCCAGCAACTTTTACTTGCAACATTCAAAACCATCTGCAAACTTTCCCCCTCTCATTAATAAGGACTCACTAGTTTTGGTGCTAAACACTGACTTTGGCATAAATGAGTTTGACTTGGATGTTTTTCCACACACACACACACATTGCCAAAATATCTGATCCCTTCTGTTTTCTGGCCACTGATTGGAGGAAAACTAACCAAATAAACCAATCAGTTCACTAGTTAAAGCACATCAGTTTTCTTCAAAGGGCATCAAAACACTCCTGACCGCCACAGTTTTCCACAGTTTGACTGGAAAAGGCTTCATATGGACTCAAGTGAAGTCTGAGCTGCTGCAGGAGTTTTTAAAAAGTCAACATGTTTCCACACGATTGGTCGATTCAGGCTCAGCAGCTTGTATGTTGGC
>JAPZDV010000003.1:21762338-21812545 GCA_029814665.1 Acanthurus lineatus
ACCAATCAGTTCACTTGTTAAAGCACAACAGTTTTCTTCAAAGGGCATCAAAACACTCCTGACGGCCACAGATTTCCACAGTTTGACTAGAAAAGGCTTCATATGGACACAAGTGAAGTCTGAGCTGCAGCAGGAGTTTTGAAAAAGTCAACATGTTTCCACACGATTGGTCGATTCAGGCTCAGCAGCTTGTATGTTGGCACCTTTTCAGTGAACAGTATCTTCAGAGCTGGTTTACCAAAACTAAAGTTAAGAGAGTTCATCTCCTGACTTGATTTGGCAAAGGATCCAAAAAAAGGTTTTAATCTCACAGTTTCTCAGTGTGTCACATCTTCTCCTGTGATTTTCTTCATGCTGATGGTTTTTTAAAGTTCCTCTCAGCGTTTTTTTTGTGCCTTGAGGAGAAAATCAGATGTTATTTGTTTATGATGGTTTGTTTCAGATAATATAAACTTGTATTTCATAGATTGTATTACAAATCTAAACATTTCCCTCCCAGTCAAACTTATCTGCCACATTAATGCCACACAACTTCCTGTTCAACGACGGACCGTCTATTTACAAGTGAGACAATCTGATCTGTCCGTTGGTCATGTGATCACATGTCTCTGCTGCCCCTGATCATCATTTGAAGAGAGGACAACATGTTGCGCCGCGTCCAAACCCATGTGTGTGTGTGTGTGTATGTGTGTGTGTGTTCATGTGTGTTTCTGTCTCTTTAACAAGCTCAGAGAGGTTGATGTACGAGCGGCCAGCTCCCATTCGCTCCCTGCTTGATCATGTTGATGGATTGTTGGTCAAAGCTTATGTGTGTGTGTGTGTGTGTGTGTGTGTGTGTGCCCCATGCTTTGGATTGAGAGATATAAGGTGAGTTTTGTGGCGAATTCCCCGGTGGCCAAACTTTAACAGCACTTGAAAAAGCAATGACTCTGCTTACGTCAGTGTGTGTGTGTGTGTGTGTGTGCGTGTGTGTGTGTGTGTGTGTTTAAAGCTCCTGGCTTTGTGCTTCTTTTTCACAGGCAGCAGCCAAATGAAATCGGTAGATATCGGTGAGAACTCATCTGTTCTGGGCATTAAAATGCAGTCTACATCTGCATCGGCTGTAACCTGTAATGAACAGCCCGTCGGCTTGATGCCTTTTCTTTTACTACACTGTTCTCCGTGTCAGCATTCTGTCTACATCATGAATGAACCTCATTTGTTACCTCAGCTTTATGCAAAGCAGGGGGGGGTACGTTTGGAGGTGTTTTGTCAACAGAGAGAAAATTTGCCACCATGAAGGCTCGATTTGTATTTTTCTTTCTGCAAAGAGCTTTTCTTGTGAGAGGTTTGGTTTCTCACTCTGTCTTCAGATCTGAAAAGGATTGGAGCTGTCGTATCGTTACTGCACTTGAGTTGGCTTTTTTTATCACTCAATGTGAAAAATTAAGGGATTTTTAAATAAATAAATAGAAATGAAATAAAAAAATATTTTAATGCCTCAGTTTTGGGAATTGTTGTGATTGACGGTGGATTGTTTGTCCATCTGTTTGTTTTGTTCTCATGAGTTTTCACACAATCTCAGGAGCGTCTGATGAGAGTTTCTTCAAAATTTGGCAACTTTCACTTTGATTCAGGGATGAACTTCTTAAAATTCTCAAAGGTCAAAGGTCATTGTGAACTCATAAAATATAGTTTTTGCACATTTTTTAAAAGAATCTGTTCACTTATTGTGACAAAATTTCACACAAATGTCTAAAAAGATCAACAATGAGGTGATGACATTTATACAAAGAGGCCAAATTTCAACTTTACTGCCGTATCACAGTTTTCTGTCCATCATTTAACACCACAACTTAACAACAGAAAGGGAGATTGTGACCATTTTGAATATTTTATACCACTTTGTGAAATTCCTACAAATTCTGATAGACATGAACGTAAACTTCAAATTGACTGATTCACAGAAAAACATTCAACCACAAGGCTGAAGTTTGTTTATTTATGTATTTATTCAATTAAAATGCGTCCTTCTTAAAATCTATTAAAACTTGAGATGCAGTTTTTCGTGTTTTACCTGTATCAAAGAAACTGTGAAACCTTTAGGAAACAGCTTTTTTTTTTGCTTTTGTTGTTAAATTGGGACCACTAAACCTGTGATTATGCAAAAAAAAATCATCTTTCCTGAGACAGAGTAGCTTTGTAGTTTACTGGAAAACAACAAAAAGCTGTTCGAGGAAAGCCAAGCAGCCATGCAGGTGGGATGATGATGCACACTCACGGGTCAGGAGGCTGCGTGTGATTTCTTCCTGCAGTGATCCTATTTCTGGTCGTGTTGATGAGGTTTTCTTCCTACTTGATGAGATTTTCTGCCAACGTATGAACTGGTGATAATAATTTGGGTACCTGCAGTGGTGGGGATTTTGGGTGATAATGAGGTCTCTTCTCGTTGGAAGCGGATTCTCCCTCATCACGCCGGTAATACAAACACAGTTTGCGTTTAATCCTGCAGAGAGGACCAATCAGTTCACGAGGAGTTGCTGATTTCACTCTCAGGCATTGGTAAACATGTCCAAGTTGCTGTTCTGTCTGTGCCACAGTGCACATTTATTCTGGTTCATCATCCTTATTAATCCCTGAATCATACATGTAAATCAGCACTTTTGTAGATGAGTAATGATATGAAGCTGCATACGATCCATATTAATGCAGTTTTCTTTACAAAATAAAAGACAACAAACTATAAACAGCAGCCGAACTGAACTTTTTGCAGATAAATACGATTGTGCTGCAATTTTAACACTAAGTTCAGACGATGTTGTGGAAATGTGATCCTATTAACACTGTGAACAGCATGCTGGCACCAAAAACACACATTATGAGGAAGAAACAAGGACATATTATCGTTCATTAGCATATTTGAAAGTCTCAGAGCTCGTCTTTACTCGCATTTCCTTTTGATTCATGTGACTTTAACAAGGGATATAAATGGTGTTGATTTCACCTCATTAATGTAATTCATGAAAGGAGTCACAGTAACTTTGTCAGTATAGATGCAACAGAATTAAAACATATTTTCTAGCCTATAAGGGTTCAACAGCATCGAGAGGGAGACTAATGAAAGCCAAGACCCCTTTAATTAAAGATTAGACCCGACTGTCTCCTCATTAACAGCTTTAAATGATGGATACTGCCGCCGCTTATAGGTATTAAGATACACATATTTTTTACACAAAAAAAATGCAACATATCAATTTGATTCGTGTGCATGATGAGATACATTTTATTTGACATGTGGATGTTAATTTCCTGTTCAAATCCGACCTGAGCGGCTGCGAGGCGAAGCACTGGGGGGATTTTTGCTCGGCAGTTTAAAACAGATTCGCTTTATTTTTGTCCATTCGCATCATAAACAGGTCGATTTCTTGCATTAAGATATCACATTTCAGATTAATAACACATGTAAACTGCACCGCAAAGTGAATCAAATGGGAGTCGGAAAAATAAGATAAATGTTTGGTCTTTGATGGCAACGATGGATCTTTTTATGGTTCCACTTTCTCTTCCAGCCCCCTAATGAGTCCCATTCTGACTCCCCAGGTACTGAAAGCTGTTTACATCTCCTCCATGGCTCCCTGCCTGAATGTGTTGCATACTTCTCTGCACAGATCACAGTGTTTGTCTCCGAGCCTTAAGTTTTTTTGTCCTGAACCCAATGAAGTCAGGCTCAGAATTGATGGTTCACTCCATTTGGGCATTAGTTTGGTTCATTACTTCAGTGGATTTGTTTGAGTCAGGCTCTGCTGTTTTGCCAATGAAGCCAATAAGACTGCTCTTAGCAACAATGAGTTTGGCCTTATATATGTGTGTGTGTATATATATATATATATATATATTTAAGGCCAACAGTATCGCATCTACTTTAACGAAAGCAGATATGAGTGAGAGTTTTTGTGCTTTTGTCATTTTTCTGGACCTGCTTTTTAGCTTTTTTCCATTTTCTAACACCTGTGAAAGACAAACTTTCTTTAATTAAGAACATTTTTACACCTGTCCTGCTGGGAAATACTTTCAAATTAGTACAAAGAGGAGATCCATGACTCCTTTTCTCTCATTAGAATAATAATGAAATTGGCTTCTTCCATTAAAACAAGCATGCAGTTGATCTCTCGTTTGTGCATTTTGCCAGACTCTTGAAAGTGTTTTATTTTTCTCATGACAGTTAAAATATGCCTCTGTTTTGTCTCGTATTCATGAGACTGTGAGAAACAGTTGTTGTTAATGACCAGATGTTCAGCTCAGCTCTCACTTTTTTAAACAAAAAGAAAGTAAAGATATTTATTCACTACCCCATCAGTGTAAATGTAAGCAGTACATTTTATTCCATCTACTTTGACTTTGACTCTTAAAACCTTCCTTATTTAAAATGTATTGCACCTTTTTAAGTGTGCTATCTGTGTCAGTCACATTTAAGAGGTTGAGGTTCATTAATCTATAATTCATTGATCTGGGTGACTAATAACGTTCATTTTCAGTGTATTTGTATAATAATGAATTAGCTGGTAATAAGCTCTGACAGTTGTGTAAAAAAAAAATCTGGGTCACAGCGGAGCCTCTGCTCAGGCTCGGCTCACTTCACCGGGTCCTGGTGGACCCGTGTGGGTTCGGATCGTTTCAGGCCTCCATTATCGGAGCCGATATAATCTCTGCTTCCTGCGGATTCGTGTCACTCTCTTACTCTCCTCCTGCCATTAAAACTCTCCGGAGACACCCAGGTTCCTCTTCCCTTCCGTCGGTTTCCGTGTTTTCCTCTCCTCTCCTCATCTAATCCGTGATTCAAATTACCTGAACGCCTAATGCTTCCTTTTAGCGACGCATGAGTGGGATCAACTGAAGGGAGTCAAGCAGTGGATTAATTCACACATGCACCTATCCACTCACCCACTCACACACACACACTGAGTATTAATAAACAGCGCAGGAAGAAGGTGCAATAAAATCCAACTGCACTCTGCTTAGAAATGACTCCCATAACCTGTTGTGCATGTGTTTGTGTGTGTGTGTGTTTACCAGGGAAAACCTGCCAGGTGCTGGTTTCAATCAGCCACATCTGGAAGTCTGAAGTGTGCAGAATCGATGTCAGGCCTCAGACACACACACACACACACACACATGCACATAAACACAGGCTCAGTCAGGTTGTTATTATGAAGCATGCCCAGCCTATTTTCTGCTTGTAAAGGTACAGTAATTAGGGGTAACCAGGTAAATACGACACATTCGTGCTATTTCTGTGCACTGAAGGAGTCTGCAGTCGAATCCAACTAGTATTTATCCAACCTGGTTTTAAGATGCTGCGCTTTGCTGGATTAAGGATGCAGATGTGTTTTAGCAAAGCATTTTAGCAACAATTTAGACAAGATTAGATGGTTCCTTATGTAATGAAAACACATTTTTCCATCCTGTCGGTATGTGTGATTTATTGGTGGAGAATATGACTACAAACTCAATAATATTCTTCAAACTTCAGGATTATTTATGTCCATGAAATATGTACGTTGGTGTGCATTTCCTCCTCTGATGAAAACTTAGTCAGGATCCCATTGGCGTCACTTTTAAACACCCTAAAAACCCCTGAAGCATCTGTGTGCAATCCTGCCAGGGAGCCTTTTAAATGTGTGTTTTACTTTGTTAAACAGTCACAGTTTGGTTAAGTGGAGGCAACAAAACTACCTGGTAAAGTTTAGAAAAATATGATTCACCATCTGTTGTTTTATTTTCCCTTTTTCTCCACAATCTCCCTCTGGATTTACCCATTTGTCTCAAATCTGTCTTATTTTTCAGAATTCTTCCCACTCTCTTATTTCAGCATCGCAATTTCTTTTATTTGTTTACTTGTTATTTATTTACTGCCAGGATTTTTTTCAACAGAGAAATCAGCAAAAAAATAAATGGCCCAAACACAGATTCCTCATCTCAGTTCTTCATGAAACAAATATGCCTCTTATTGTGATGCAATGTGGGTTTTATGCGTCCAAAAACAGTGAAGAAACTTCTCTATCAGCCAGTTCAGCCTGTCAACAACTGAAAATGTGCATGAAGTGAAAATTCTCTCAGATTTTCATCAACTTTTCTTCTGAATTTTGGGGGAAAAGGCTGATCATCAACAACAACAACAACAGGAACTGATCAAGTAACTCTTGTGTCCTGCTCATTCTTTTCCCCTTCAAAGCCTTTGTGAACATTTTAACTATATTTTGTTTTTACATCAAATTTCATTGGCTCTAAAAAAGCATTAAAGGTAAGAACAACATCTTGGTCAGTTTTTATTAAACTATGGTGTGAGATACACTTGCTGGGACCGAAACAAAGGAGTTAATAAGTTGGATCCAGCTGATGTGCTGATCTGGGATCTGAGAATGTGTGAAGCTGCGAAACACAACTGAAGTTTCACATGTTTGAACTTGATGAAAAGATCACAGCTATTTAAGTTATTCGAACCTGAAAAAACAGCAGAAATCTCCAAGCTGCCATTTTAATGTTGATTCAAGTTGGAGAAACGTTGTTTAATTTTTTTTTTTATTCAAAGTTGTTTGAAATTGGATAAGTCCAGCTGAGCTTCTCCTTAAAATCCCAAAATGGAGAGAAATACAGTTTCCACAGAAGTTTATTCCCATTCCAATTGTAACCATGAAAGAGAGAGAAGGATGAAGAGGAGGAGGAGGAGGTGGAGGAGGGGTGGATGAAGGCACAGAGGAGTGGAGGAGGAGGAGGAAAAAAAAAGTTTTTGCAACTCTGCACTCTGCGTAGCCATGCGGTCGCTTTGTAGCTGTAATGAAACAGCGGAACCCAACTTCTGGAAGTAATCTAGAGCCTAGCCTCAGACACACACACACACACACACACACAGCTGCATAAAGTGACACAGAGCCCCACAAAGACACACTCATGCTCACACACATAAATGCAGCTGGCCATCCGAGCGCCTCTGCCCCGCGTAACCGCTAGCTGCTCTAATGAAAGCCTGTAAATCTATTTGAGGAGCTGAAGCTACCAAGAGGCAGGGCCGGGTCGCTTTACAGACCTTCTCTCATGGACTTCAACTCTTAAATATATAGTTATTTTTTATAGCTTCAACTCCTAAAACTGTGTCATTGCTAGCCAAGTGTCGCCGACTGCCAAAAGTGTTTTTCTTCTTTTTTTTTTCCCCCCTCTTTTTTGGTGTGTGTGTGTGTGTCAGACTGTAAAAAAAAGCAATGATATCATGTCTTTCCACGTCTCTGTAACTCATAAGGAACCAAACGTGAGGTTAACTAAGTCTGCCGTGGAGTTCAGAGCATGAAACGGGTCCTCGATTCAAACTCCCTGCAGAGACGCTGCTACATTTAAATAAAGCAGATGTAGCTGTGGGTTATTTTTCTTTTTTTATGTTCCTTTATGATGCAAAAATGTGTTTGAAAACATAAGACAAATGACTGCAGTATGTTAAGTGAAAGTCATGTATAAAAAAACAGCGTGTGTGTCCTCAGGAAAGCTTCATAACGTTGGGTGAAGAAACCACAGAGCACAGGAGGAAGTTTACCATGAGTTTTTTTATAATCACGCATCAAAGCAGCCTGATGTTTTTTTGATTATGATTTTACATGAATGTAACATTAAGCCATTAAACAGCAGATCAGGATGTTTTGTCTGTTAACATGCAAAACAGAACTTTGCAGAATATTTGCATCCAAACATTGACCGGTTCAGAGTTTGTTTTCGTCTCTTCTGAGATGTTAAAAAGGGTCAAATTAAGCTGAATGATATCATTTCTCTCTTTCTGTATGAAATAAATTTAATCAGGCAGGTCAACACAGACTTTTTTCCAAGCGGATGAACCTGCCCTATTTTTTCATACCACAATGGGAAGCAGGATTTCAAATAATAGGAGATTAAACTGTTTGTTAAACTGAATCTGTTCCACTGTGCAGGACCACATTTTTGCACCGCTGCATGAGCATATTTCCCCACCTCAGTCATAAATGAAGCAAACGTTTGTCCCAAACGCTTCCTGCTGCAGCCATTATTTTCATCCAAGCAGCAAAAAAAGGACCGTTCGTGTCATGTCCACATCTGTACTCTGCATCCCTGCCCAGAACCTCCGTAAGCCGCCGGCGTTCCAGCTCCGAGGCCTCGGCTTCCACTTTGATGAGAACTTAATTGTTCTGGCTGGGAGCAGTTGGGTGCAACTACTAAAGAAAGAAAGAGAGAGAGAGAGAGTGAAAAGGCTTAGCCTGGAAATTGGTGTGTGCATGTGTGTGTGTGTGTGTGTGTGAGAGAGAGACACCAGGCCTGACCAGTGTCAGCATGTGGAATTAATTAGAGTGGTAATAACTGCCTGGAAGAGGGGCAGGGAGAAAGAGGGCAAAAAACGAGGGAGAGAAAACAAGTTGAAGAGGATGAAATAGAAGACGAAAAAGAAAAAAAAAGGGGGGGGCGGAAAATATAGACAGAGACAAAGTCTGACCGAGGGCGAAAGTGACAGAGCGGTTTAATGACGAGGGGAGAAGTGGTTCAAGCTATTTGTAAAGAAGATAAAGATGTGTTTTGTCTTTCTGTCACACACACACACACACACTTATAATTGTGCTGTTTTTAGGTCCTGTGTCCTCTTTACGCTAACAGACAAATAATGTTAACCACAGAAACTGTCCCAGTAGTTTACGAGAGCTCAGCCGATTTAAAACCCTCACGCTAACACCAAGCACCGAGCCAACGTTTGTCACCATTTCAAAAAAAAAAAGAAGTGAAACCTGTGACTGCAACCAAACCTCCACCTGCTGCATGGACCATTTCTCTTCAAACAGCAATTACACCCCTATTTTAGACTCTCTCCACCCACCACACTGCTGTAAGTGAGACTGAAAGGCCACAGCCATGCAGGCGACCTGTGAGGTCATGACGGCGCAGAGCGAGGAAACTAAATCTTTGGCTGGTAAATAAACTTAGAGAGCAGTTTGATCAAATCTTCTTACCACCAGTGGCATCAAATATAAGGTTTAGCCAAAAGAAAGGCCCTGATGTTACTGAAATAAACATTCTTATTCTTATTATTTCAGGTTGTTTTGAGCTGGATGCTAACACAAGCTAAATGCTAACTTTTGTAATGTAAAAATTGCACTTACAGCAAGTTTTACACCACAGTTTATTTGTATCCTTAATGTCTTTGGCTGGTGATTGTCTTTAAGTTTGTTCATGGTGTGTTCATGTTAGTTTAGACCAGTTTTACTGCAAAAAGAGGAACAAAATCTCTGATAACTGAAAATCAGTCAAAGTGTCTGAAGAAAAGTAGAAAAATAAAACATTATCAAAAAAGACCAACGATTATATGTTTATAAAAAATCTGTCAGAAGAAAAGATTTTCTGCTTCTGATTCAAGAGCTTCATCTGTAATAAGCAGAAGAATCAACATTCCTCTTCTGAACAGCTTTTCCTGAAACAAGCTTGTTATTTGGGTTGGAAAATGAAAAGTCTTGGCTGCTCGTTTGCCTGTTTCTGTTCTGTGAACTCATCAGGAACCCGTGTGTTGAAAACCTGAACCGACCGCAACAGCAGATATGTTTTGGTCATTTTGTGTCATGTGACTAATCATTTCATCAGGATTATTTCCTAAAAAGACCTTTAAATTAAAAAACATTCAAGGTGACAAATCTCACTCTGGTTTTTGTGCAAACAGGAAGTGTGAACTGCTGCTGAAGCACCACAGGCTGCTTGTTCCTGAACTCAACTCTGTGTGTGTGTGTGTTGGCAGAAAACATGCAATATCCTCACCTCTCTCACCCCCATCTGCAGCCCCCCCCCCCAACTCTCTCTCTCTCAACACTAACTCATGAACACTCCTGGACTCTCTCCATCTGTGGAAGATGAAATTGATCGGCTGGATGCAAAAAAAAGAAAAAAAAGTGGGACAGTTTTTAACCCCAGAAAAAAAGCTGGTGGACTTTTCAGCACTCAGGATTCTTCTGGAGAGTCGAGCCGAGCCGAGACGATGGCATGGCCTCACACTGTGCCCCATAATGCCCCCCCCCGTCTGTTTGAAGTTACAGACTGTACCAGAATGCACACACACTTAACACACACTTTGCTCTCACCTGGATCTCTTTTTTCCCCCTTTTAATACATCTAATCATGATAGGAAACATGTTTTCTAAAGGTGTTTGTGATTTTATTGGTGTCATTATACAAACTTTTCTAACAGAGTGCAATAAGAAATATTTGACTAAGTGAGGATACAGTTACTTCAGTATTTAGTTACAATTATTCTCATGTTTTCTTGGGCTTGAATATTGTTGGCTTTCCCCAACTCATCAATTCTGTGCAGATGATGCCCATGACTATTGGTGTAAACAAACACACACACACTCAAAATGTCACACATACACTCACACAGATGTTGACACACTCACACACACTTGCACACACACACTTAGAGGCCCTAGAGCATTTCTTCCTGCTGCCAGAATGCAGCAGTCGAGCTCAGGAGCAAAGGAGAGAAAAAGCAATGAATAAATAACAACAGGAAAAGAGAGAGTATTCAATTCGGTTTAATTCTAGGCTACTCCCCTCAACCATTCTACCCCCCCAAAAATCAGCCCAGATTGTGGAAAATGTGTGTGTGTGTACGTGTGCGTGTGGTGTAGCATGTCATAGCCATGGTATGTGAGCAGCAGTACTTTGAGGTAGCTGGAAGAAGACCAAAACCAGCTCATAACACACAGTAAAGAGCATACATTCTTACACACACACACACACGCACACACACACACACACTTTACATAGGCTCAGGCTCAACACATGCAGTAGGAGGGTGGGCTCCTGTGTGAATGACGTGGCCTACATTGGAGGGTGAGTCATTTCCGTTCGGTGATATTAAAAAGAGGGAATGTCCCTTTATGGAAAGCAGGAAGTCGCTCTCTTCACCAAACTCACCTCTCGTTCGTTCTGTTTCTGCCTGTTTATATTCCTCTCTCTCATCATATGTTCATATGTTCATGTCTCATTTTCTTTCGGTTCCATTTTGATTAAACTTTGACATGAATTACTGTAAACATGAGCTGACACACAGAGTGAAATGTGACCATTAGTTGTTTTAAATCCGTCAGATTATGTTCGCTGTCAGCAGTGTTTTTTCAGAAATATGCGTTTATGAACTTGGCAGCTGGAGTGAGGAAAGGCTGAGGTCAGGCTGCAGTGAGGTGAGGAGGTGGTGACGCAGACCGTCCCCCATGTACTGCGGTGTTTCTCACACACTGCAAGTTACTCGGCACAACCAACAACATGTGGTCATTTACCCCGTTTGTCACGGTGTTATTAGTGTGGGGTCAAAGTGTCTCCGGTTGGTGACACTAAACACTCAGCTCACAAGGGTCACAGCATTTCCGGTTGTCAACATAACACACAATGAAGGAATAAATGAATGAATGTTCTCAACATTATTTTCTTTTGCACAAGTGAAATGTTTTTATCCCGATGCAGCACATCGTTTATCACACGAAACCATCTGGGAAGTTGTTCTTGTAAAACTGTTTGGAAGAGGACAGACTCTCTGAAAAAAATACTTGGTAGGAGATTGGACAAAGAGGAGAGTAAAAAACAATATTTTCCTTTGATAAAAAGCCGTCAGTGCCATTTTCTGCTCCTGTCTTAATAAAGAAATGCTCCCCAGATCTGATATCACTGATGTTGTAGCAGCATCTAAGCTAACCTCGCTAGGACGCACCGGTGTTGTTTTCTCACAACAGTCACATCTCCGGCTGTCATCACACCTGAACCACACTTTCAGCTGCTGGTGGTTCCTCACTGGATGCTAAATGAAGTGCTGGTGACTGGGTGGAGGTCACAGACGACCTCCATGTTTTAAATTAGGGGCATATGTCGGCTGCATGCAGCAGTTAAACTGAGGTTGTTATGGTAGTTTGCAGGTGAACACACATGCTTCTGCTTCCTTGAAAAAATGCAGAACAAACACTGGAGGTGTAATCACACCCACGGTTGTTTTCCTTGGTGGCAACAATACAACACAACAATAGTCACAGTTTCTGTTGTTAATTTTACGTCCACATTGCACAACTTAATGCAAGTAACAAAGTCACAGTTACTGTGAAAACAAGCCTCATTTTAACTTCCGCATCTTAAAATAAGTGTAATTTTCCGTGCTCTATTTCCATAGTTTCCCTCTGTGGTTTTTTTTAAACTGCAGAGAAAACAAAGTCAAGAAGCTTAATATGAGTTCTGGTCATTCTGGAAGAATTTGGAATAAACAAACCACATAATTGACTTGGACAAGAGGAGAGAAACCTGCTTCTTTCAGGTGATGCTGAGCAGCTCTGAGGTGCCACCAAAGACGAACCGGAGTCAAACCTTCAGACTACAAAAGAGCCTCCTGAACGATTGGTGGTAAACATGCCTGAAGCCTCAGTCACGATCATCGGAGGAGACTCCATCACTCTCATCGTCTCAGTGCCGCCGTGGTGCCTCTGAGTTTCCCCTCCTTCTCGTAAAAAGTTTCTAATGCCACAAACAAAGACAGAAAATATCAGAGGACTTGTTCACCATGAGAAAACTCCAATAAAAAAATCTGATTAAAACGAACCCAGAAACTCATACACATCTCCGACTCTGCCGCTTTATTGTAACGCTCATATTCTTCTTATTAGATTCATTGTAATTCTAACTGTGATGTGTTCAGGTTCGACCCAGCGGCGCATTGTTTTGGGGGAGTCGATGATTACACCGCCGGGGTTCTGTTTGCTTGCTGAGACTGTGTGTGTGTAATTTAGTCATTGCTCAATTTTTTAATATTGAGTCATTTTCCACGAGTGCGACTGAGAGGTTTCATTCCGAAATGAGAGTTTTACCGTTTGAAAATGAAAAAATACCAACAAAAACAAAAAAATATAATTTGGCATCACCTGAAAAAACCAAAACAAAATTCCAGTAACTACTTTATTTTATTTTTTTTGTTAGATGAATGCTTAGCATTTTATGCTAATGCCACCCAGCTGGTGCTCACTAAAACTGGAGAGTTTTATTTTTATTTTTTTTAATAAGAAGCAGAGTTTTGCAGCTCTCTCTCTCCTTCACACTGTTCATTAGGAAGATTCTTCACAGGCGAGCTGTTGGTACAACGTTTTAATCAGCCCGGGTCTCTGGGTGAGAGATGACATTTACTTAGGTTAAAATCCCACGTGGCACGACTGGCGGTTTATTTAATGGAGTCGCAGTCCCAAGGTGAGAGAATACCCTCACCTTGATGGGGGCCCCCCACACGATAAAAGCATGTCTTAATAAGCCTCCAACCTGCTGCAGAAATCTGCATCATTAGGCCGAGTTGGAGCCTGAACTGATGAACCTGGAGAAACCGCATGCATGAAACAAAGCATGTCGGCTCTCTGCTGCAGCGCTACATCTCCTCTCTACATCTTATTCAGATTTTTTGAGGATATCTGGGTGGAGATAAACTCTAAATATCCAGTTTTAAAGCAGAGTTATTTAAAATTATGGTTGAAAATTTTTGACTGGAGTATAATGGGGAACAACAGATCAAACTGGAAAACAAATTTGAAAAACAAGAGGAAAACGCTTCAGTCTACCGTGTGTGAAAAACATGATGTTGTCGAGTGGAATACGAAGTACTAAAAATAGTTTGCATCTCAAATCACAGTGTGTTTTCTCACCAGACACAAAACAGCGAGGCAGTGACGAGGATATTTTCTATAAACGTTGACTTCATTTCCTGTAAAATCATGTTACTCTCCAAATCCCTTCACATATGTTAAAGCAGGTTTTGTACTTATAAGACTTATGTCATAATGAATGTCCTCATTTTGTTGTCATGTGCACATTTTGACAAAGTTGTCGTTCTTAACATATTATGGAATTTCATGAAAATAAACCAGATTTTTCTCCATTTTCTGACCTTTTGGAGAAACAGCAGCAGCAGTGTGAGCTCTCAATCTGCTCCACAACACATTTTCATATTTTTTTTTTAGTTCTTGAATCTGACTTCTGCTAGAAAAAAATAAATCTTGCCAGAATACACACAAGCTTTCTAATGGTTACAGTTTCTACTTCATGTTAATGTCAGACCTCAGGCTTAATGAGTCTTTGAAAGGAAAAGATCATTTTTCTGTCTGAGTTATATTTAGTCATTTACTTTCATCTGCTTTCTTAAAGTTCTGTTTTCCTGTTTTTCTGAACAATTAAATCTTATTAAATACAGTTGGAAGCACTTATGGTGGCCGCTATGAATATAAATACTGATCAGATAAAAGTAATACATTATTTTTGACTGCTGTATTACTGTTTTCAGTCCTTTGAAGATAAGACGGTAGAAGTTTATTCAGATTAATCTTGTTTTAGTGACCCTGCATCATTTAAATCAAAACATATAGGTTTCTATTTCACCACATTCGGCCACTTTCCAAAATACAGATTTCTAAGACACAATCATTTTTATCTCGGTTCGTTCACCCACTCGTCACAAAACCATATTATCTATCATATTGCATTCATTTTGCCTCCATCCCCCTCGAGCTGTTCTGTTCTGTTTCGTTTTGACCCCTTCTGTGTTCAGACGAGCCGCTACACGCTTTAATTTAATCAAAGAAGAAGCCCAGAGTCTGGAGAAAATAATAAAACCTAATCACTTTACTCTGCTTCTCGCTCCATCTCCATCACTGCAGGAGGAAGAGGAGGAAAGGAGAAATCTTAGTTGTCTTATCTCCAAAGTCTATTTATTACCAGCCTCATGTAACTCCATACACACTTCAAAAACTCAGGCTGGAGGCAAAAATAACTATAAGACAGAGTGTATTTATTACCAGCCTTGTGTAACAGCGTACACACATTACAGGCCCGGTTTGTTGGGCTGCAGATGCAACAGTGCTGAAGCTCTGGCACGATGAGAGCTTCAGGGACTGGACACAACAACAGAAAAAAAAAACCAAAAACATGTGATATATGAAGGCGTCCCGCTGGAAATATTAACGAGCGATTTCTCGACTTCTCTTTATTCGCATCTGTTCCTGGAAATCTTAAGTGGACAATTGTGAGGGGAAAAGATTCGAGTGAGAGAGAAGAGAGGAGACATTTATGATGACAAATGAGGCGCTTAACTCGACACATTACCGGCTGCCAAAAACAAAAAAAAAAAGGGTTTCTGTTTCACAAATCTGCATGTTTTTTAACTGTGTTTGAAACCTGCTCATGTGAAGAAGACGGAAAACTGTGCAGAGAAAAGCTCCATTCTGATCTTCAATAAGATTACTCTATTATGATCATTGGTCTCAGGAAAGGTTTGACCTAATAACATGAGTATCAATGTTAGGGTTGCATAAATCCTCCACTTTGCAGATGAGATAGGTGACAACTTTATTGGGTATTAATGATGAAAATTCAATCAGGAAGTAGGAATAAAGAGGAAAAAGAAGCAGCATGGATTGCTGTTGCTTTAGTTGGAGATGTGATGAAGGAAAAAGCCTCAAAACTCAAAATGAAACATCACAGCCAAGAAAAGCAAATACTACTTACTGACACTTTATGAAAAAAAAAATCACTTTGAAGGATTTTCTTAACACCATTACAATGTCAGTGTGGAATTATCATCTCAGATCTGAGCAAACGTTACACTTAATGACCATCACTCAGTTCACGCTGCCTGCTTTGTATCCTTCAGTATTTCTGTTATTTTGTCCATCATGTACCTTTATTTCTTAAAGTGGTGTCCAGTGTTGTGAAAAGTCTTCAGAGAAAGTCCAAGTGAAGTCTTTCAGGTCCCTAAATACTGACTGATAACATGACACAGCATTAAAACATTTCAAATTAAAAGCTTTTAACACTGTTGGTGCAAACTTGACTGATAAACATTAGCAATTTTATTGTGTTCTTGTATTTGTGAAATCTTCAGGGAAGCTTTTTTTATTCTAATAATGACATCCAGCTGCAGTCACCTCTGACGGCTCTCTAATCTGAACCCAAACAATAAGCAGTTCCTATCTATCACACCATTGATCCCTGTATTGACGGACGTAATGTGTGCTGGCTGTCCCAATTACGTTTAATTGCTGTATTTTAACAAGGTTGCTAAGGTCACTGCTTCACATGACCTTTGACTCCTGTCTTCTGGAGCCAAGTTATCACAGAAATAGCCATCATGGTGACAAGGAACAAATGAAGGGGTCTAATCTGGCATTTGCAGCTGCAGAGGTTGTAGAAACGTCAATAGCAATGGGTGTAAAAATTTAAGCATGAATAGAAGATAAAGATACAACACGTTTGGACTGGGATCAGCAAAGTGAAAGGAAAAAAAGCAGTTTGTTCCAGAGATTTTAATGTAGTAGCATGAGTGTGGACATGCTTTATTATAATGCATATGAAACAATCCAATAAACTTCTCATTAAAAGTGCAAATTTAGACAAAAGGCTCCATTATGACATATTTATCTAACAGAATAGGACAGGAGCATTAAGACATCTGTCAGAAAAAATGGTATTTGAGCACTTTATAATTAAAATGCTGTCATTTGGTATCAGATGCAGGCAGATTTTCAACAAAATAACAGTTTGCAACAGTTCAATTCATGTTTGATTGTTTTAAACTCTGTATCTCTTGAAAACTGTCAGGTGAAATGAGCCCTATATGCTGTTTTTACACTTTAACCTACTCTTTAAATAAAGAGATAAACCTGAAGAATGCAAAAAATGTAAATTAAGATCAGATGCAGTCTTGCATCAAAGTGTGTCTCCAGTTAAAGACCACAGGCACGCAGACGGATCCACATGCTAAAGAGGCAGACGTCCCTCCGTGTGATAATTGGTGCCACATCTGGCATAAATCTTGCAGTGTGAACGAAGCCCCATGCAGAAGAAAAAAAAAAAACCAAAACATTATGTGTGTGTCGGCTCGCGGCCAACACAGGTGTTGCTACCTCTGGTGCTGTTAAAATAAAAATAACTCCCGCCATGTGTGAATGCCACACACCTCCGTGCATACACACACCAACATGCGCAGCACACGACTGCAGGCCTCCTTTGCAGCCGCTTGCACATTTCACACCTACACACACACACACACACACATGCAAGCACTGCTCAACAATAAAGTAACAAACTAAGCAGTGCTAAGACCCCCAGATTAAGATAGTGTGCCAGAAAGGAGACACTGACTCTGAAATAATAAAAGAGAAAGGCTGCAGCTGCTGCTAAGCTCGTCTCAGATTCCAACCAACACGGTGACCTTTCTGCAAACGCAGGAAAAAAACCCACGGCAATAACAATTATCCAGCAGGATATGATAAAGTGGGTAATTTCATGCTTTGCTGCTTAAGTTGTGCTGTTCCTGTCAGTTTATACTGTGAAAATCTCTGTCAGACATCTCTATCATTTATTCTAAAGCCTCTCAGTGCTGACAAGTGGTGGCAAATATATTTATATATATATAAAAAAACCCTTAACATGTTTCACTATGGAGTCACGAATAAAGAATTTAAGGACAGCATGGATTATATATTCATAATTCAAACTGCATTTTTTGTGTTCAAAAGGGATTTTGCTCGAGAAAATATGATTTTTCCTTCGGTTAATCTCATGTTAACATTATGTTATAATCCAGGCGTCGGTAAATCTGACTTGGCACAGATGTGAAGAAACTGTTCTTGTGTTTTGAGGAATAAGTCTGGATGAAAAAAAAAAAACATGGAAGGACTATACTGCTGCCAATGCAACGCAAGAAAATACAACAGACGACTTAACCAACTGAGCAACGACAGATAATAAACTTAAGAACTTAAGAAAATAATAGGATCAAGTGTTACTGAATGTGCAGCTCGCTTCCTGCAGCTCCTGACTGTAATCTAGGGAACGAATGCGACGCCACAGCGCATCACTGGATAAAAAGCAGCTGTGTTTGATGAAAACACGTGTTTTTACATCTCGGTTCGTCAACTCATCTGTTTCATCACAGAAACTATCAATGTTTTGCTTCATAAAAAGGGTTAATTCACCAAAAAGTGAGATTATCTGTTCAAAAAAAGATGATCAATGGTTAACTTGAAATAAAAGGGGTGGCAGTTGCAGTTTTTATTGGAAATTTTTTGAAAGCAAATGCGTCTCATCCTGATGTTAAACGTGCATCTGTATGAAAATGTGTAGTTAGAAAACCGACTGTTTATGTAATGATGTTTATTTATTCATTTTTAATTTTATGTATTGTGAAGAGTTGGTAGTTTCTGTCTTTGCTGGCTGTGTATTCATATTGAATAATTTGTGAAATAATGTGTGAGGATGCGATTAAAAAAAAAGTTAAATCTCCCACCTTTGACAGACTGCAGTGAATCATCCATGAGAGGCAGCTGTGACTCTGCTTCAGTGTCTGTCTGTCGATTCCTGCATTATTTTATGACAAACGGAGTGTAAAATATATGAATCTGAAGAAAAAAACTCTGGTTTTGACTCTTTATTTTCAAAGACATTTAAATTCAAATGCTTTCTCAAAATGTTTTAGCCCTTTAAATACAATCCTGACTTTTATATCTGCTGGTTTGTAGCATTTAGTTTCCTCACAGGTACCAAATTCTTTAACATAACAAAGCTGCTGAAGAGCTCATTTTAACTGAGAGGACCAAGGTTGTTTCGACGGACGGAGAAAAATGCAAATCAGATGCTCAGAATTGATTCGTCCACCATCCAGAAGTAAATTTCTTATGTGTATCTAAAGGATGAATCTGTTTTCTCCAACAGCGAGGTCTTCCTGCCAATCTTCATCTCCGATCTGAAGCTCAGGAATGAAGATTCGATGGGTCTCCTGTGTGTTGGTATTGCATCTTCCAGAAGATGAGATTGGTCGAGATAATCTTACAAAATATATAAGGACTGTCGAAGAAAACATAAAAACCTGACAGGGAGAGAAAATAAAAGCTCAAGCCTTTTTTTTACCCCACTTATAACCAAACATTAATATCTATAGGTTTGTTTGTTGGTTATAAACATATACTTGAAGAGTTTTTCCTTTGCTTAACTCTTCAAATAAAGATGGCAACAAACCTTTTTAAAGGATAAAAAGGTGGTGGTGTTGAGAAAAACTTATTTGCACACACTGATATTTAAAGAAAAACAGGACCAGAGTTTCTGGCTTTTAGCCTCTTCAGCCGTTATTGGCTTATTGACTAATTTTACCTTTGTCCTCTCTTTCAGTCACCCTCCACCTGAGCAGCTGCATCATTTAGTCTGAAAAGCAAGTTTATAATAAATGTAGAAGTCAAACAAATAATTTCACACAACGTGATGCTTTAATGCAGAATAAGAGAAGAGGCAGAGTCAGTGATTCAACCCATGAACAGCAAAGCTGAAAACCAAGAACTGGGATTATGTGACTGTCATTTTAAAAAGAAGGTTGAAAAGTTGAAGCAGCTGTGGCCCAATTTTGCTGCTATTTAAAGAGAAAACATGTGATTGTGTTGATATTTACATTTGAAGGTCAGTAACTTTAAACTTCACTCTGTTTCTCATGTTACAGTTAAAACATGGACACAAACCGAGACAGCAGAGGAGACGCATTCGTCTTTAACTCAGCAGAAAACAGTGGATGTGTACAGGACTTATAAAAGTCTGCATGATATAACAATGCTCCAATTACAATGCACAACACTGTTCAGTTCTCTAAACTTCTGAGCTGATGTTCCTGCTGTTTTTTTTCCCAGCAGGCATTTGACCTGGTCGCAGTTTGGTGGCTTTACAAAACATCTTGGTTAAGTTTAGGGAAAGATTTTTAAATGTTGCTCTCACTGAGACTTAAACGTTGGTCTCTGTAGTAATGAACCACCTTTTTTTAAATGTATGAAAGTAAAAAGTTTACTTATTGTAAAAATCCCAGATGGTAAACGCAGCCTGCTTTCCATTTCGGCCGCCACCGCTGCTGCATGCTGATGTGTGATACTGAAGATTGGTCTGCTGCTGCTGCACCTCAACATCCATCCCTCCATCTCTCATTTCTCCACCCTGCAATACACCTGACTGCTGGGCTGCTGGTTCTATATCACACACAGACACGCGCACACACACACACACACGCACACACACGCGGTGAAAATGTCCTTTAACGCATCAGGGGTCTCCTCCTGTATGTTTGACTGCTGCTTGCTGCTTGCTGAGGCTGACCGATTGAAAATAACATTTATTTTACCTTTCTCTGCCTGCTGCTGCTGCTGCTGCATGGTGGACACATACACACCCATACACACACACACGGCAAACACACACACATTGTCCTTTTTGAAATTGTATTGCAAACTGTGCAACAACAATTGAAACTTTCCTGGTGAGAATTTGAAGGTTTTGCTCACCGGAGACAGTCTCATTTACTGTTACTTCTACCAAAGCAGTGTTTTATCTTTTCTATGCAAACTGAAGATCAGGGCGGCTCAGAGAGATTCATACACTAATCAACTGCGTAATACTGGTATTTACACTGTATTTTTTATGTATTTTGCCACCAAGTTCCAGAAAATCTGCAAAATTGTTGTCAGTGCATAAAAATGGAGGAAATAAAAAGCATGAAAAATCTGAACTCCGCATATTTGGACCTGATGATCCATCTGTGTGTCGAGGTCGTCAAACTAAAAGATTGGACCAACAGGTTGCATCACGTCAGAGGATATTTCAATATTTGGATGATGGCATACCGTACTGCTGCCAAAATGACAGAGCTGAGCATCTTTTAAAAATCCTTGTTAGTGTTTTTGCAGAAACTCACTAGAAGGGAAAAAAAAGGTCAAAATCTAAAGGGCAGGAAACCGAGACTCCAGCGTTAACAGTCTAAGCTCAGGATCGATAAATCTGAAGGTGACTTATCGGAGATTCGGTAGTTTTTATTTATTTATCTCTACGTTTATTTCGTTAGTTTTTCTCTCGGACAGGCTTTTCTCTTCTCTCTTGTTCACTTTCCAGTCTCACCAGCCATCCCTTCATCCCTCAAGGGCTGGCTTCTGCTCAATTTGCCCTGACCTTTCCCGCCTGTAAACAGCCAGACGGCAAGGTGACTGACTGGCTGTCGGACTGATTCTAAATGGAAGTGAGTGACACCAGGAGGGAAGAAGTGAGGAAGGGAGGAAGGGAGGAAAGGAGGCACACAGGGGGCTGATCAGAGGAAGGAAGGCGACGATATAGAGACAAACAAATAAGAGAATGGAAAATAAGTCGGTGTTGCATTGAGTTACCCAGGAATCTGTGGGAAATCACAGCCTGAAACTGAATAAGCAGAGCTGTAACTGAATCTCACTGACCCAGAACATAGAAGTACATTTAGATTATGTGGTAAAGACAGAAAGGGAGAGAAATAAAGAATGAAAGACACTTTCACAGAGACACAGGCAGGTTTTAGTCCAATTATTAGAAATATAATGTGACAAAATTACATTAAAGGCCATCGTGCTTTAAATGGACCATATGGACAGTGATACTGAATTGACATTATTGTATTTTAATTGATTAGTTTCTTGCTTGTTCAGTTTAATTTTGGTAACGTAAGGGACCGTGTACAATATTAAACACAAATGTTACCCTTTAAAGCATCACACTGGAGGTAGTTTAAAGCTGATTTTCATTTGTTGTCCCCCGGCAGGTTGTGATTAAAACATCCACACAGTGAAACAGAGGCAATAAGCAAACTTGACAAATGAGACAAATCACACGGTAAAAATTAAAGAGAGTGATGCGTCACACACATAAACACACACACACACACACGCAGAGATACACATCATTATGTCAGAAAAATTCAAAATAAAGATGCTCCAATACAAAGCATAACAAATAAAATGCAGAGTCAGGGAATCAAACATGTAACTCTGGTGATTTTATAGCATTTATCAGAAAAAATTCAGTACTTTTGTCCTGCAGAACCCAAAAAATCTGTGAAAAGTTTATTATTTTTCTCTGGAACATCACATCCCAGACTTTGTCTCAGGAGTATAGAGTCAAAAAAAAAAAAGGAAAAAAGTACAAGTATCTCATTTTGTACTTAAATACAGTAGTTAAGTAGATCTATTTAGTCATATTGCAATACTGGTTAGATCTTAAACAGTTGAGTCATTAAGTTAAACTTAAACCATAATGTGTTGGTACTTGAAAAAGCCAAAGAGAACCTTTTCACAGAACTTTAACTAGATGATGAAGTTCATTTCTTTCTTTCCTTTGCTTGCTCAGATGTGATTTGTCTCCGAACACCTGAGGACCAGATGATGGACACACAGAAACAGCCGGTAAAAAGCCGGACAGGAGCAGACGGTCAGTAAAGGTGGACCTCTGTAAGGATTTCTGACGTCCTGATTCGACAGCCCGCTGGGATTCGCTCCGGTGGTACACCAGATGGCCGGCACACCACTGGATGATGTATCGCTCTTTGAAAAATCAGCCTGTGTGTGTTTTTTTTAAACTCAAAACTTCGGCTTTTGATGGTCTGCTGTGGACGTTTCTCACAGATGGTCAGACAGTGAGCTGTGGAGGATTTAACAGAACATTAACAGAAACAGTTTCCAGTCGAATCTCTTTAAGTTAAACGGCCCACAATCATAAATCACAGTTTGCCTCCTCACATCCTTGACTTGGACCCCCCTCCAAAATAAGACTTCTGTAGTTGGGGAACAAAAATCACAAACTTCAGGAAGAATAGAGGACTATAAACGTTGTGTACAAAATAGACAGAGATCAACAAAAACCATGAGTTAGCAGTTTAGCACGTTTACTGACTGCGGTGGATTGTGGTGCGATTCAACATCTGATGTAAATAAGAAAGACAGAGATGAGAAATAACAAACTCAGACCTGGATGGTACATTTAGTCCAACATACAGAGTGAGGAGGAGGAGGAGGGGGATGAAAACAGACACAAGGGACAGAAATTATGTGAAAGTAGACGCAGGATTTAAGTCTGCATTTCTTTTAGATGAGGTCGAGGCAACAAACAGAGACAAACTAAAGAAAAAAATGGTTTTATGTAGCAGAGAGGAACAGTTATCCTTTTTCTGTACATTAACAAAACCCACATTCTGTCTGGATTGTCATGAGTCTCATATAAACCTTTAAGAAATTTATGTTTTGCTCAAAATGGTCTCCAGGCATCCATCCAATCTTACAGCTGCTTCCTTCTCTTTGGGTTCAGGTGCAGCAGAAGTCGGTCTCAGCTTGCATGTTAGCTAAAAAGAAAGGAGACAGCTCACCTTTCTGCTGCACACACAAATGCATTCATAGCTTCGGGGCAGCTCAGGAAGAACATGCAAACTGCACACAGACAGAAGCTCGACTGGGACACGAACACAGGACGAGACAGAACGAACCATGAAGCCCCCCCGTCACCTCCACTCCAATGTGACCCTGTGAAAAGTGCATTTTAAAGAAGCATACTTTGAAAGAAACTGACACTTGTAGCTTTGCTTTTTAAGAAAGTAAAAGTATTTATCACTATATACTCTGAATCTGAGTGTATACAGTAAATTATATATGCACAATTAAATCCAACATGTACAAATACAGTGTGAAAATAAAATGAACTGAATCAACAAGCATAAGTAAATGTTTGGATGCATATTTCATTTGATTTTTCTTCTCATATTTATAATATACTTTCATGATTTACTTATAGTTTTTTTTTTCTTCCCAGCCTGGTTGTCAGAAGATAAACCAAAGGATACAAATGGCCTCTTTTTCTACACAAAATACTGTTTATTCATTCTATTTTTTTCTCTGACTTATGCTTTTTCTTCATAAAATTTATAGCCTAAAGAAAATTACAAATAAAAAATATGAAATTAAAAAATCAGTGGACAGTGAAGCTACTTACAAATAGCTCAACATGTAATAAGGGGGTCCAGAGTAGGATGCTTTCATTCATAACACTACGACCTCTTTAAATGATTTTTTTTTTTTTTTGCTTTTTTCTTTAATCACTTTTCCTTCTGATGAATCATTAGGTAAGAAAGAGACTGGAAACACTGTGAGCGATCCATCACAGGAAAACTGTTTTTTTTTACATAAGTAGGATTAATACAGTTTCAAAGAGAAGAAGATGAAAAAAAATCTGCATAAATTCACTTGTTCGAGCCAGATTTGATGCTCCATTTCCATACAGAGTGAAGAGAAGGATAAACAGGAAGACGGATGACGAGCACCGAGACTGTTGTTCCTCTAAATGAGATGCTGGATTTCTGAGTTTGTGCAGAAGAAGAAAGGACTGTGACATCATCTGTGAGCTCACATCTGCAGTTCATGTTCGTCTAGGATGCGTACTATACATATCTCCTGTATATATGCAGATATGTGTGTGTGTGTGGAATTTTTATTATGTACAGAAACAGAAAAACACAAAACGTGCAACTTTCAGAAGTTACTGCAGGAAAAAAACACAAAGTCTCTCACACAAACAGGCAAAGTTACACACAAACACACTGTGTCACAGCACACACACAGTTTTAATGCAGCAGCTTTACACACAAAAGCAAGATGGTGGGTGCACACACACACACAAAGACACGCATACACACAAAGTGTCACACACACCTGCCTCACAGCATTAATAAGAAAAACTCTCATTTGCAGACGCACACACACACACACAAGCTGGCACACACAAACACACTGCTGCACTAAAACCCGCAGTAAAATCACAGCAACATGTGAACATACACACACACACACACACACACACGCACACACACGTTAATGTCACACAAGCACACAAACACAGTGCACTCAGACACATTGTAAATGTAGAAAATGGCCCACACACACCCCATTAACATCTACACACTCACAAAAAAACAACACTGCACTTTAACACACTATAAATGTAAGTCTCTCACACACTCACGGACACACACGTGCACACGCACACGCACAGAGGAAGGATGTGGTGTCCACGTGGCTGTGTGGTTTTAGGCTCAGCTGGATCAGCCTGAGGTGAAGGAAATAGGAGACGTTCTCACTGAAGAGCCTCTTTTCTTTGGTTTTCTTCTCTTTGACCGTCTTTTAACCTTTTTTCTGTCTCTTTCACTCTCTCTTTACCCTCCTTTTTTTGTCCATTTTGTACTTTTTGTTCCATTTATTTCAGCTTAAAGATTTCATGAGCATGAAATACTCACATACTTGTAAAATAAACAGATAGCACAGTTAAAACGCACTGATTTCAATCATAAATGGGTTAATAATCTCAAAGTTATTAACATCCAGTGTAAATTTAACAGTGTGCAAAGGGTCTGATTTCTATTTCTCAGTCTCTTGATGCTCTCAGTCCTTTTTTTTTGCTCACAACCCCTTATTTTACTCTCTTACACCCCATCCACTCCCGCCTCTCGTGGACATTTTAAGCCATCATAAAGCCTGGTTTGGCAGCCTGGTGTGTGTTCATGTGGTTCTGCTCTGTAAAGACCAAGATTGAAGCTTTGTGGAAAATCCTTGGCTTCCTTCTTAAATACACCCGGCATCTCTGTCCAAGGTCTCAAGGGGGAAGAAAAGGAGGGAGGCAGCAAAGAGAGGCAGGGAGGGGAAAGGAGTTAAGGAAAGATTGAAGTTCTGAGGGAAAAGCCCTCTGAAAGAAGGCAGAGGAGAAAAGAGAGGAGGAGGAGGAGAAGGAGAAGGTTTGTGGCTTTAAGGAAAAATCTTGGTCTCTGAAATTATTACTGTTGGTCTGAGGAGGAGGAGGAGCAACTGGGGGAGAAATGGGGGAAAAAATGGAGGAATATGGAGACAAAGAGAAGAGGAGAACCAATGAGGAGAGACAGAGCGAAATTATACTCCTAGCTTCTTTATCTGGAGATGAGGAGGAGGGAAATGCATTAAAGAAGACAGCGTCAGCAAATTATAAATATTCAAGCCAAATCAAACCTCTGTGACCTTAAAAGGAAGAAAAAAAAACAGACCAACAAAGTAATGAAAGCACGTAGAGACGATTCAGTCACTGATTCTCTCTCATTCATTCAAGCAAACGCAAATTAAAACAAATATTCTTGATAAAAAAATGAAGCCTGTTATTTCAGTTTTGCTGCTTTTCGACTCTGGCTTTTATTCGTTTCCCCCCCTTTGGCGTTTTTGCCGCCATCCATCCAGGAAAAGCTCGACACGTTGGCCTCACGTCCACAAATCAAAATCACAAACCACATTATAGAGCGAAGTAAACTGACAAAGAGACGGAGACGGATGGGCTGACGCTGGACACCGAGCTGGAAAAAAAAAAAGAAAAAGAAATGCGGTAAAGAGGGGTAATGGGCTCCAGATGTGTCTCGGTGCCTTGTTTAGACCCCCGTTTCTGTCCTTTCCACCTTTTCATGTGACTTCTCAGCTGCATTCCAGAGAGGCCATAACACATACACATGTAGACAGATGCTTTAACAGCTGTGTGGGGTCGACCAACCAAAGAACACACACACACACACACACACAAAAATAAAAAAACACGGTTGCTGCTTCGCTAATTTGCTGCTAAATCCTGCATCCAACCTTTCTATTCTTAGATGGAAAATGTCATCATAGTTCAGGAAGACATGAACCTGTGAAACAACAATAATCTTTTCAGTGAAACTCCGTCTTTATGTTGCATTATCAGACTTTTCAAGTTGCCATGGAGGAACCAAATTAGACCAGCTAACAAGTCTCGTTCACGCATTTCCTCCTTCTGTTGAAAGCTGTTTGAAATTGTTGAAATAAAACAATTTATTTCTTGTTTTTCTGTGGTATTTGGATGGATGTGTTAGCAGAAAATTGCTATTTTGCTGTTTTTACGAGTGTTTCTTGTGTTGTAGTAATCAAACAAACACACTTAATATCCAGAAAATAAATATAAAAGAAAATGTGAATATAACTGAGTGAATCCTAACTATCGGTTAGTAGCTCGTTCCTGTGTTTTTCTTGTGCTGATGTCTGTTAACTTCACTAAAATCTGAGATTCAAACGTACCTCCGGCAAGCTTGATTTGCTAAATTACAGCTTCCAAAGCCAATCAGAGGCACAGAAACCTGAAACCTCCGGTGCAGAGTGGTCTCATCCATGCAAAGAGTCAAAGAGCATGGATTAGCACAAGGACCAACACTGTGTCAGCCGCTGCCGGTTAAAGCTAACAGACGGCACAAACAAACAGACGACTCGCCGATCAGAAACGTTTGCTAGTCGCAGAAGTTGGGGCACTTGAGTCTGATTTTGCTTGAGCTCACCTTGATGATTCAAAACAAAAGTGAAGACAAATGGTTCTCAACGGAAACATCACTGTTACAGTTTGGTTTGTTTTAATAATGTGTTTGTGTCGACTGGAAAAAAAAAAGCTGATAACCAGTTAAAATCAGATTTAGTGAAGATTTGATCCGTTAAAGTAAACTGCAGTGAAGCAGATCGGATAAGCAAAGTCTCCTTTTCCATATGTGCTTTTATAAATATATCAGTGTCTCTTTTTTTCTTCTTCTTTTTTTAACTCTTGGCTTGCAGAGTTTTCCCCTGAGGACAATGAAGCAGGATTGAAATGAATTGATTTCTGCCCCGTGCTTACCGTGCTGTGCTGACTCACTGTGCAGGCTCGCATGGAAAACTTTCGCCTGCATTCACGCTGCTAACCCAGGGGTCTCGCAACGTAGCATAGCCAATGAGTTTTGACATCAATTTCTAGAGAGTAATTTAAAGGCCAGTTTTAATCTTCCCATGACCCACTTTTGGTCTCAAACCAGACTTTGACAAAACAGCTCCCTGCATTTTTTTTTTAAAGTCTCAGGACCTAAAGTAAGATGCAAGTCTGTTTCTGTTGGGTCACAACCTGGCCGGGGAATGTTTTCTTTAGACCGGCTCCCAGAGAGAGAGATATTTAAAGCTGTGCATACACACCCTGCACGTCAGCGTTTCTGAATCTATGGATCAGGACCTTAAAATGGGTCACAGACCTTTCATGGGTCAATTAAAGCGGGTCCCATTGGTGACAGGCTAATTGTAGTGAGTTAAAGAACCTCTGCAGCGGACAAACTCACCCCGTGACACGACTAGTTAGTATAATGTCTGCTGTCCTTGGGGAGGCGTAGAAACAGGACCTGACAGAAGGAGGTAGAGGCAGAAAAATGGGGTGTAGACAGATTGTGTATTTCTGTCATACTATGTAAAGCAAATTAGTCCCTGTAGAAAATCCAACATGCCAAGAGCACTGACTCAGATCCCACACAGTCCCCACAGTCGCTCTGCAAACGTCTGCAGAGCATCAAAACATTGGCCAGGTATTTCAGCCTCTGCAGATCTCAGAACATTCACTCATTCACTCATAATAAATCACCCAATATACCTTTCACAGAGCCAGTTAACTTACATTAACCTGATGTTTGTATTTGCAAAAAAAATCTACATCTGGTTGGAAAAAAAAGAATAAATGTCAAATTAAGCATTTCTTGTTGGTTAAAAAGCTTCGGCCTTGTTTAGATTTAAAAAGTTAGGAGAAAGAAAACAGTTTCAAAAATTCTGTCAGTTGTATGCAGTTAATCCTAAAGATGACAACAACAGAATATAAAAAAAATGAGAGCAGATTGTTTTATTTTGCCTGCAGTTCCTCATCTTAAAGTTCACTGCAGCTGCTGCTTGTTCCTTTACAATATTTCACACTGAAGTTCTGTCAAACAAAAAAGGGACACATTTCTGATCAGTTAATATAAACTGTGAAGCCTTCTAAGGGAGACACATTGCATTTCCTGTAAGTACTGCAATAAAAGTCAACTTCTGTTTTGACATTTTAATGCTTTTACTTTGAAGCTGCAGCAGGAGGAAATGTATATTTTACATTAGCACTGACTTAATGCAGCATTCTTGACACAGATGTTCTGATCATAATACTGCAAGTATTCAAATATCGCAGTGCTCTAATCAATTATACATGGACTCAATCACCAATCTTACCTGATTTCATAACTTGAGAGATATTTATCTAAATAAAATCCTCATGATAAACCCTTTGAAAAAATGCATGTTATATATTTATTTTAAATAGCAAAAATTGACTGAAAGCCATATCAGACATTTGACATAAATTTAACAGACAAAAGCTTCAAACACACATTTCTGCATAAAACCAGTAGCCTTGATATAGTGAACACTTCTGATTAATAAAATGCTTTCAAGTACAGTTTCAAGTGTGACAAACATGTTCAGGTGAAGATGTGAAATTCAACCTTTGTTTGCATTTAATAAAACATTATAAATCAACCTTCACCATCTGTCTGCAAGATGTTCATCATTCACTCACGTTCTATTTGATCTTATGGAATAAGATTTTTTTCCACAAAGATCCAGACAAAGTGCAAGTCTGCAGAGGAAGAACACATCAGCTGACTCAACTTACAGACTCGATGCTGATGCATTAAAAAAAACAATGATGTGACAAATTTCAAACAAGCCTCACGAGCAAATTTCCCCTCTTCTTTAAATCACAGACGGTGAGTCAGCTGATCTCTGCCCACTCAGAGAGGCTGTGGAATATTTCCACGCTCTGATTCCCACTGTTGCCCGTCTCAGTCTGGTTTTGGCTGAGGTCAAGGCTCATGTGGAGGAGTCATACATCATTTATGTTCCCATTACAGCATATCCATTTAAGATGACCATGGTTTTCAGCCACCTTCTTCCGTCTATATGTCACATATCAAATCTAACTTGAGGCCTTTTGTACTTCAGTGAAAACATGGAGGGGTGATCAAAGTTGGTGCTTCAGTGTTTTTTAAAAGTTTTCACCAATTTGGATGCTAAATTTAGTCAAAAACTTTCCCGTATTTTCAGCCAACTTTCCATAAACAACAATCAGACATTTACTCCCACATCAGGATGACGGTTATCCAGATGTGCCAAATTTTTCTGCTACACAAGTCACTTTTTTCTGAGCAACAGGATGAAGCAATATGAAATATTTCAGGAGGAAATGTGTGGCAGCTGAGAACGAATACAAACATGCTGACAGTAACAAACAGAAAACTGTTAGATGATGAGCTAAAACATTAAATATATTATCTTTTTTTACTATTTTAGGTTAAGTGGATGACAAAAGGGATAAAAAAATAATCAAATTGTGTATTTTTTGTGTGTTTTGCACAGTGTCCCCACTTTTTTACCCCAAACTGTTGCACCACAACTTGTCTGTAGTCATTTGAAAGGCATTTCAGTGTTTCCAGTCCAATGACTAATTTGTTTCTGCTGTGAAACATCAGCAAAGCTTTGAATGGTGTTTAGCTGGAAAGACACAAACAGAAAATGTGTAACAGAACTGGAGTCAAGCGCCGGGGACAAAAGAACCGAAACACCGGGTGTGTGTTTGTGTTCAGTCTGACTGGCAAAGCTGCAGCCGCTGGGTTTTTTTTTTTTTTTTGGGTGAACTTGTACAAAACTCCTGAAGAGCAAGAACACACACAAATCATTACACTGTCACTTCACATTACCTGGAGACTGAAAGAACATGAGGAGCCGTGTTTGTGTGTGTGAGAGGAAAAAAAAAGACACTGAGCTTTGATCAGATAGAAATGTGTGATTTTCTGCTTCTGTTCTCTTATAATTCAATTCAAAAAGGCTTTGTTGGCATGGACACCTTAAATTACACAACTGCCAAAGCACATTGTGCAAAGTATTATAAGCAGGAGAGAATACAGTCGATGAGATCTCAACAATTACGTCAACATTATTGTGCAGAAACAACAGGTATGCTAACTTTACTGTGTGAAGCAAATAATAGGGCTGGTAGTTTGTGTATGTTGATGTTGTGAGAAAACTCAGATAGTTTGAGTTTTGGGGAAATATTTTTCAGTTTGTGCATTTTATTAGAAAGCACAGCTCCGTCTATTCTTGTCTTTCTCTTTGGGGAGCCATGATTTTATCTATATATACAGTATATATATATTTTTTTAATTGTTTCAGTATGTCCTCGTTGGCCCGGCTGCTCTCACTGAGTCTGTACTTTGCGAACATAGTTTTTTGATTAGTGTCAGTCACTGTGGTCGGGTTCTCTGCCACATTGTTTCCTGCTTTGCGCTTTTGTTTGTAAGGTCCAATTGGTAATATAGTTTAGTGTCTTTTATATTCTAATCAGGTGGTTTTAAGTGCATCCTGAGGCAGATTGAACATCAGGACAATCTGAGTGAGGGGACCCTCCTTTGCTCAGTGTTCAGGAGTTAAGGTCCCCTCTCTTTGAAATGAAGCCAGTATCTATGACAGATTCAAATTATGGGATCCAGATCTGGCAGTACCGCTCCAACAGGACCAGGTTCTGTTGGCTGTAAGTCTTCTTTTGTAGGAGACAGCAGAACTAGCTGTTAATAGAGACTTTCTCTTTCCATCTCTTCCTCTCCTCTTGTGTCATTTCTTTGATGATTTCTTTTTTATCTTTGGTGCAAAAATCAGGCTTGAAAGAGATGAAGAGAGATTTATTTATACTTCAGGGCAGTGACCGAATCAAGCTTTAACCCCAAAGAGCCTTTTAGCATGACTGACACACAGGAGAGCAACGTCAACGTTAGCCACGATAGCATCAGACACAAATGTGCAAGCTGTTTGACAATGAAAGTCAACCACTAGAGGAAATTGTTTTCTTTGTCATTGAGAGCAAGCCATTGAGTTTTATCATGAGTGCAACAGTCCCCAGCTTAACACGTTAGCCATCAGTACATGAAAGCTAAAGAGCAAAAGATAGCCTCTGTTTGCCGAAGGCTGGAATAGAAATACAGAAACAAAGCCAACTTACAAAGGAGAGGCTCTGCATTTTGGACCGGGTGGTTTAGTGTCCTAACGTAAACAGTTTTAACATGAAAACCACATATAAAAGACAGAGAAGCCTGTTTGAAGGGCCGTTAGCGCTTTCAGACAGAAAATTCACAGGGTTTTTCTTTTTCCATAGTGGGGTTGGGGGGTTGATGACGTGTTGGAGAGTTGCTAGTCACAAACCACAGAAAGAGCCTGAAGTCCTTTTAAAGCTCATTGTGGCCGTTTCTGTTTGTACTGTTTCTCCCTTTAAGACTTGTTAACAAAATAGTAGCAGAAAAAAAAAAAAAAGTCCATATCTGCTGTGTGTCGCCACAGCAACAAAGGTTTGGTTTTGCATTAGCCGTGAGATCAATACGACTAAAAGAAAAGGCTGAAATGTGAAAGAACAAACATGAATACAAGAAGTGAGGCTTCTATACAAGCCAGAGAGATCCGTGTAAGTGGTAACAGCGGTGCAGTAAAGCTTTACATCTTCTCTCTTTTAAGCTCAATGCCCCAAAGATGAAGAGGAACTGGACAGCTAGCAGACATCCCTACGTCATTGATAGTGCAAGTCTTTTAAGCATGAAAGCAAAAAAAAAAGGCATATTAACAAGCTGCACGTGTGCCAGATAGCTACAGAAAGACGCAGCAGTGCAGGCGTAATCAGATTTTGGGATTTTTCATTAACTTGGCTATCTGAGGTAGTGCGAGCACTTTAAGCATGAAAGCCTAACAACCAAAGAGAATATGTTGTAGGGGGGAGGTTTCAGTCAAAAGGATTAATTAACACTAAATGGCTGTTTTAAGATAAGAGGACTCTTTCTTACCAAGGCCAAATGAGGCCTGTTTGATCCAACATCTCACCCTCTCTCTCACTCTTTTCATGTGTGTGTGTGTGAGAGAGAGAGAGGGTGTGTGTGTGTTGGTGCATGTGTGCAAAGGAAAAGAGAAAGCACAAACGAGTGGATGTGTTAGGAGAGCTCTGAAAAAAAATATATATGATTTTTTTTTTTTTTTTAAATGAGCTTCCTTCTCATAGCTGTCCAAAATAAAAAAAAAAAAAATTCAATAAGTCATTCAGCGTTTGCCAACCCTCCAAGCCACAATCGACACCCGAGAGGAAGCTGCGACTGCTGTCTCTCCAACACTGCGCTCAGAAACACAACACTCATACTTTTACAGCAGAGGGTCACTGGGAAGCCGGGAAAATTGGCAAGGAGAGATATGCAGAGACGGAGGGATGCAGTGCAGACTTAAGGACTCATATGAATGGAAAAGGATTAAAAACTGTCAGTACTCCTGCTGCTGTAACACCGTGACCTTGCCCGTACACACTGATCGCACATATGTCCACACGAGGAAGGTAGTTTGTGATTTAGAGGCGCTTGATCCAAAATTATTGCCCTTTAAAAACTGCTTAGAGGTCATGAAGTAGGTCAGATACTCATTTATCACCAACAGGGTTCGCAGAGAAACGCTTTTCAATGCTTAGATGGGATAAAAACATGGGATGGATCCGATTTAAGCAAACAATACAAATGAAAATGGGTCAGCTGATTGAAGCAGATCATTGACTCTTGCCACCTCCACCTGAAAGTCTGCAAAGATTTCGACCAAGAATGATTTATTTAACAGCTGGCAGAGTGTGACCTTGTTTTAGCTCCCTCAGATGCTTCCAGGACCTGCTGCCTACGTGACGTGTCCTTTGTGTTTCTCCCATAATCCACCCAGAAGTCACATGTCCGGCCTTTCAGCTGTATAATGCCGTCCTGAGGTGATACTTGGCAGCTCGTACATTGTGGCATAATCACATAATCCCATTATGCTGCAGTTAGCGTCAGGTATCAATGCTTTGTTGGTTATCCATCAGTCCTGAACGCATCATATGATACTAAATTAAAGTAAAGAAGCCACAGCAGGATGTTAATGATGAAATCTGAGCATTAACATCAATGTTTTTTCTTGATTTTTCTTGTTTTTTGGCTTGTTTTTTACTTTTTGTTTTTATATAATTAAACAAAAAGCAATTTAAGGTTTTTACCATCACCCTGGTGCACTAGTTTTTATTTATTTATTTTTGTATGTATGTATGTATTTATTTATGTATGTATTTATGTATTTATGTATTTTCGGGTTTGCAGTTACCAGTTTTCTCTCTGCATTGGGAGATTTCCTTTTTTTTCAGTGTTGTGGTTTGCCCTCCCTGCAGCTGCATGAATGAATTTCAGTAGAAATTCAGGGGGAGATGTGGGACGTAACTCGGACGATCAGCTTTACCGAACCTCAACCGAGTCTGCTGCCATCACCGGATATTGAAGGGAAAAACTAATGAAATGAGCTGAGTGCCAAAATTTGTCAGATACCTTCAGTATGAACTTTTAATTTCTTTTTTTCTTTTTTAACAAAATATCCACAAATGCTTACCTTGGAATTAAAGGCGTGTGTTTTTTTCGTTGTCAGACAACCAACTACAACATGAGTGACCGTACATTAGCCGCAGCAGCTGTTTGGATGTCAACTCGACACATTTATACATGAGAACTGTTTTAGTTTTACCGTTTCGTTCCAGTTTAAACTCCCTGCAGCCGCTGTGAGGGAGCAGACCTCTTGGCTTTGCTGAATCCCTCATGATGGAGCTGGAGTGTGTGTGAGCTGATGCAAACAGGCAGCAGAGAGGCAGAGATGAAGCCAACGTATATGCAGGTGTGCAGAGCAAAGCCACACTGTGTTTTTTTTTTTTTTTAAATATGATTTTAAATACACTCACTGCTCTGCCTGCTTAACATTTAAAGATGCATTACAACAACCTCTCATTCTAATTGCTGTGGTGAAATACAGGACGAGAGGAGCAGAGCATCACTTATTCAACTTATATGCATCCAAGAAGGGTTTGCTGAATATGCATGCTGCCGTTAGAAACACTGACCTGCTCGCTCATTAAGTCACACTGAACACATTTATAAGCTGTCCAGTAAAGCATCAGTCCTCATCTGCCGCCCAACAGAGCAGCTGGAGGTTTGAAACACCACTTGACAACAGTGCAGCCTAGAAACACCGTCAGTTTGTGATGTTTGAGGTTCCTTAAGCTTAAAACTTTCAGCCATTTTGTTCTTTATTGAATGAGCTGATCACTGGATTGTTTATTGTAGTATTACAATAGTAATACTTGTAATAATTGTAGTATTATGGTCTTAGACTACATGTAAATTATAACAAATTTAAATGACAATTTGAAATGCGTCTGTGTTGTCTGATTCAAAAAGTAACTTTTAATTTGAAAGTTTAACATTTGCAGTTTGAATTTCCTCTTCCTGTCTTTATTCCTGCATGTTCTCGTTTGTCATTCTGTCTTTACGCTGAGCAGACTGTGTTTATCTGGGTAGCAGATAATTGTGCTCGTCTTCCTGTCAATCTGTCCGTGAGTCCGTCCCTTCTGTTTGTCCATCTGCCGCCCCCCCCCCCCCCGTCCACTCGCTTGTCTGTACAGTATGTGTGCTCTTTACAGGTCCTGATGTGTGAAGGAGGAGGATTTTTCACTCTACATTTCTTAACATGCTGCTTTCACACCTCGTACTCTGCCAGCCACCTTCTCTCTCTCTCTCTCTCTCTATCAATTTCAGACTCTATCTGTTCTGTCTCGTCACTTTTAAAAATCCTTTCACCTCTCTCTCTCTCTCTCTCTCGCTCTCTCTCTCTCTCTGCATTGATGTCTGTCTTCTCTCTTCACTCGTTTTTCTTTTCATTTTTCTGCCGTTTGTTCTCTTGTCTCTTTTTTCCATCTGTTTGTCTCTCTCTATCGCCCATGACAGCTGCCACTCACGGCCATACAGGTGGGTTGCTATGACAACGTGCCTATGAGATCAAATATTTACGACCTCACTTCCTTTCCCATGAACATCATTTATTTATTTATTCTTAAACGATGGTTTAAGCAGAGGGGGGGGTCCGTATCTGCGCCCTCTGCCTCCTGTTCAAAGGCTCTCATGTTACTGGTTTGTTATTTCCTGGATGTTTTCAGAGTGTGTTTATTAGTTTAATCTCTAATTCCCACTTTTTTTTATTAATTAAAGCTGCATTTAAAAAGATGATTCTCAAATAATTTCATCCGCAGCCTCAAGAAAGATGAGCTTCCTGAATTCTGATGCTGTTTTTTTTTTTAGCAATATTGCAGCAATATTATTGGAGTGGTGGGAAACTCTTTTTAAATGTAAATGAAATAAGTTGTTTTTGGCAGAAATCTGCCTTAGCAGCACAGTTACACAGTTTCTATTGTGTTTCGGATCAGTATGTTGTAAAATGAAACAAGACAGATGAGTTTCTGTCATGTTTTCTGGTGCATCAGACAACTTAAGATGTTTGAATCAACACATTTATGGGTTTGCAGAAAACATGTTCACTAACTTCATATTAAAACAAATGTGTATGTTTTGGTTTTCACGTCACACAGCTACAGAAAGCTGAATTTAATATGCATTGTACATTTCTGCAAACAAATGTCAGTTTAAACTTAAAGCTTCTTCATGTGAAGCATATGTGTTTTGGTTTTGAAGGTCATGTGAGGTTTAGGCACAAAAAACACTTGGTTAGGATTAGGAAAATATCATGTTTTGTTAGGAATTATGCAGACAGTGATGGTCAAAGCCACCACACTGAGATGAAGAGTCGGCTCTACTGATGCCCAGAGATGACATGATGGAGATTACATCCATGTTTTTACAGTCTTTGAATTCAATCCTGCATGACTTGAATACAAAGTCTCAAAATGTGAGCTACCATCTATCCTCACTGACTTTTTTTGCACAAATATACACACCAGTAGCCTTCCAGGGACATTTTTATTCTTTCATTCAAGCTACAAATGGCAGGATCAGATCAGAATGTGAACAGTAGTTTCTCATTAACTGTGTTTGTCTCCTTCATGAGAAGCTTCAGCTGTTTTAAAACACAACACACATAACAGCTGGTTGAGTCAAAGAGGCATTTGCATCTTACCGAAGTCCTGTTCTTCATTAAACCCAACTACAGCTGATCAGAGGATGAGTCGAATAGTCAAAGTCAACAGATTAGAAAAAAAATATATAATCTACAATGAAATCCATTGATGCTGGTTAACATCTGCAGGCAGTGGCTGCTGTTAATGTTTGCCAGATTACAGGTCTAAAATAAATGCAAACGTTGCATTCGCCTTCGTCAGGTGACCCTCAGTTTGGGATGAAAGCTGAAGGTCATATTTGTTTAAGAAGGCAACTTTTCCTCCGGGCCCTGTGGCATGATGGGTATGTCGGCGGTTTATGTTCCTCGTGACCCAAAGTTCAACTCCAGCCAAAAGATGTTTCCTTGTCGTTCCCAAACAAAAAGACTGTGTTTCTGTATTGAATTACAGATGATTGAGCTTAATGGGAATCATCAGACCGGCAGAGGGATGACGATTATTCAGAGGTTATTTACAGGAGTTACAGATAAATATAGGAGATTCAGTTATTGATTTATATTTCAAAACAAGCTCAATACATCTACTTGTTTCTATCGGCTTTAAGCTGATTATGTGAGTTTTGGTGTTGAACCTAAAATAAGGACCAGAAGGAGGAAGTCTAACTATCTCATCTGTCACATGATCCACATCAAATGTTCCCCTCTTGTCTCTGTCTTCCTGCTCAAATCATGTACAGTAAAACGACCGCCGGCCATGAAACAGTGGCTCCACCTTGTAAAAGGTTATTGTCCCCCGTGAAAATGGAGTCCAGGAATGTCCAAGGTGTTCTGCCATTTACACAGAATCTCATAAGGTTTTATTAGGACATGGTAAGACACAAAATTTTTGTAGGATGACTCCAATTTTTTACACGCTGCCATAAAGTTTTGAAATGTAGAGAAAATTTGCCTTTCGTTAGCTCAGGTTGACTTTTCCAAAGAGTTTCTACAGGCACTAACCAGCTTAATCTGCACTGAACTTTTCCATTTATTGTAATAATTCTTAATTTCTTAATTTAATTCTTGCATCAGCTCTTATTGATTCATAGATTTTTACATAACAAAACACAGTCCAGCTGTAAAGACTCACTGAAAACTCCCCAACGAGCTCATTTTGGTTCCACACCCGCCTTTAAAAACCACATATTGTGTCGTGTCTTATAGTTATTTTTGTTATCTCTGTTCACCAGCAATTATAACACACACAGCATCACACACCCTGCACTCTGAGCCAGGCGCTTTGATTGGTCAAACAGGCATTCAAACCCGTAGTGATGAGTCTCGTAAACACGCAGCAAGCTGTGTTTTATTAGACGCTCTGACATCAGGGAGCTAGTTTACAGTCTTTCTTGCTTTATCCTGCTTTTTTATTATCATGTACACGTTAGTTTCCTCTGGAGGAAGCTTCTCACCGAGCACGTGTGCTAACTGTTGCATAAAAGCCCCCGATACCCAGGAGGACATGTTCCAGTGCTGCTGTGGGTACTTTGTTGTTGCCGACAGTATGCGTTCATCTCTGAATCACTGTCATACCCATAATCACAGTAAAGAATGCCCTCTCAGGTATTATTACTGTAATAACCCACAACAGGCTGCGGTGGATGGAAATCATATTTTACTTGGAGTTGTGCTCCCTGCTCGATGGGGAAAAAAAACTCTTTCAAATTCTTCCAGCATATCATCCCAACTCCTCATACCGCTCGCCAGTTTATGAAACAAAAAGATGTCTCGCTGCAGAGCTGTCTACTAAACCTGCCGTGTTATGACGCCGCCACCGCCATCGCCACCTCCGCCGCCGCCGCCTCTGATAGATTTGCCATGCAGCACAGACCGGAGCAGGTTATTGGTTTTATAAAATGGGTGTATGTGTCTGTGTCTACGCCCTGCCATCCGTCATGTCACTGTGCTTAACATGGCAGAAATCCCCATCTACAAGACACACACACGCACACACACACACACACACACACACACACACACACAGAGCTCCCCTGCTTCTCATAGCTCTGTGTACATCTGTCTGACCTGGCGAAGATTAGATTGAGGCACTCCAGGTAGAGAATCAGTGTGTGTGTGGGTGTGTGAAAGTGTGAAAGAGAGACGGAGAGACGGAGAGAGAGAAAGCTGTCAGGGGAACTCGCTAGATTTAATCTCTGCTCTCCTTCCTTCAGTAAGACCAAAGACGTGGTGCACACATCAGCCTACACACACACAGTTTTAAAGGCCTCATCACGTAAAACTGAAGAGGAATTTGCATGAGGCTTTAAATGTGGGAGAGTTTTTAGCAAAACAGTGCTCATGCACACACACACGAACACACACACACACACCGAGGTCTGTGCCTGCAGGCTCAGGTGCCCTAACACAAGACATTTCAGTCTGCAGCCAAACTAACACCTTCTTCTCCCTCTTTTCTTTCTCAGCAAAACAGATCCAGTCTTTCCTCCCTCGGGTCGGATTCCTCCCTGCTTCTCTCTCTCTCTCGCTCTCTCGCCCTCGTTGTATCATACACTAATATACCAATTTCCTCTCCGCCACACACCTGCTGTCTCTGTCAGCCACACACACACACACACACACATACATAACATACTTACCACAGTATGTCCCTCCTTGTGTAACTGAACAACTTGTACCATTTGTACCAAGAGTTTTCTTGGTCTCTTCCTCCTCCTCCAATTGAAAAAGGATCAATACTTTAGTAATACAACACACAGTCATCCTTCATCTGGTGTGACCAGAAGCTTATTGTGGCCAGTGCAAGCCGATGTTAGCAGACTGTACGGAGGTTATTGCTGTGTAACCGACATCACTGAGTCGACTGGCTGTGTGTTATGACACGTCATTGCTGCTTCAGACAGACGCAGTTCAAATGGAACAATTAATGTCAACATGTATGAGCAAGTGCATTTTCTGTGATGTGTGCTGTGATGTTTTCATTATTTTGGAGGAGGTAAATAGACAAACTTAGCAGTGGCTCTGACCTGAGATGCCCCCATGCCACCATCTCTGTATCTGCCCCCCAACCCCCGCCTGTGCAGCATGAGCTTTAACCGCAGAGGGCTGATGATTTCTATTTTCTCTCTCAGGACTAGAGGACTGCCCAGTGGTCCGGACTCTAATGAACATAGCCCCTGTCATGATGGGATTACTGATGCAGGACAAAGCTGGTAATTTAACATCGTAACATCACACGCCTTTAGCCCCATTCTGACAGGATTTTATATCTCTGGAGGGGGGAAGTGGGGTGATTTTAATATCCCATGTGCTCTTCAGTGTATCCTGTTATCCTGTCCTGAGAACCTACTTGAGATTAAAATTACAGCCGCAAATAGCAACCGCTTTTCAACGATTCAGGTCCTCCCTGCAAAATTCATACACTTTGCACACATTTTGATTCGTCAGGAGGGCAACAGAGGGATTTACCTAAACATGTTGTGTTATAATGCTAAAGGCTGCTTCCATGACTGACTGAACGGTTTGTATACCGGGATGGATGTCGTTCATTATCGGACTTAAACTCTGGTTAAAACACCCAGAAAGATGAGCCCACTCACAGAAGAGTATGACCAGAGTTTATCACCCACCTGGAATATTCCCCCACATCAAGAGGCTAATGATTTTTATTAGGCTCATAAATTACTGAGGGGAGGTGTTAACATCCCTGTACGAGTGGAAAACATTCACCTGCAGCGTCTTTATGAAGCGTTCAGAGGGTGATGTTACTTTAATTGACAGAGGATGCAGGAGTTCAGGTTATGTGCTCACTCACTATGACATGCAGACATGATAAATAAAGATGGTGGCCAACAGGACTAAAACCACTGAATCTGTCTGTAATAACCACAGTTATAGACCTTTAATGATGACGCTATCAACACTGCACCAGTGGGTTTTCTCCCGCAATGCAGAAACATTAATGTTTGCTTAAAACCAACCGAAGCGGCTTCACTGGGGGGCTTACTGAACAGAAAAATGCACATTAAGTTAATCTAATCTTCCCACTGTTACTGTTTCATATTATCCAACAACTTTCCAAAGACTCCACATTCCTGCATGTGTCTCTGCCTCGTATTTAATCTTACTTGGTGCTGTCTTGTGGTGCATTGGTGCATCGCACTGCTGCATCCTCTCCTCCTCCTCTGCAGCTGCACAAAGTGACATAATGCTAGCTTAAATGTAGTGATATGAATGTTCGGCTAACTTCTCTTCCAGGTTCTGGCTGCATTGCAAAAATACTTTTACAGCACTTAATGAAGAGATCTTCATCTTTCGGAGCTTTCATCTGTGTCATCCAGACAAACACAGTTGTGACAATCAAACATTGTTTTAGAAACAATAAGAAGACGCTTTTTTATTTGTTTGCTTCGGCACAAGAACAACTGTTTGTCATTCATAACACATCACAGAGGAGGTGAGAACATCTCTGAGCTCTTAGCACCTTCCTACTGATATCTGCCGGTGGGGGGGCGTTGTGTGATCCCATCACAACACACACTGGCCTGTTATTATCAATACAGTGTCAATGTAACCAATTTATCTGCATCTTCAAATCCAACACCTGCTATAAAAGCACCCATCTATCTGTCCGTCCATCTGTCTGTCTATATGTCTGTCTGTCTTAGTCCAATGCATCATTTATCTTCATACCAGTCAGACAAAAGCAACTTCTCTTACACTGCAGGTTATATCCAGACGTCACACTGCGTGCACTCAGGGTTCAGTGTTACATACATCGGGGTGGTGATGAAATAAAGAAAGTGTGAAATATGTAAGAAGCATTATGGAGCATTCACATGATTCCTGAAGCTGAAACTGGCAGAGCTTGTAAAGACTTCAGGGATCATTTTCAGTACAACGGCTCTAAACACGAACAGTAGAGGGATTTACAAAGTATGATATCAGTTTCCTTCTCTTGTACCAACAGCTTTCACTACCAATTATTCTTTTTCTCTTTGTGTCTTTCTTTTTTTCTGCGCTGCTGTCTTCTGTCTCCTCTCCATTTGTCTTTTCTTGCCTTTTGCTTCCCACCCCTCAAATCTCTCTCTCTTTCTTTCTTTCTTTCTCGCCTGCAGTCTTTTTGATTTTTTTTCTCCTTCAGTGAGTGTTCTGGATGGAAAGTCAGAGATGGTGGAATGAAACCAACCTCAGTTTTGCTCCGTGTGTGTGTGTTTTTGGACCATTTGCACGTGCGTCTGTGCACCTGCGTGAGCGAGCAGAGCCGTTAAAGTGAGATTGATCCACTGACTCCAGCAGAGTCGGGGTGGAGAGGTCGGCTGAGTTTCAGTCCCACCAGTTCGGTCCCCTCCCCTCTGACAGACGCCGACAGGTTGGCAAAGTGTCTGCGACACACTGTGGAGTGGAGGTTTCTATCCTGGTAGTTTACTCTTCTTTTATCAGGCAAACTCTGGCCTTGTTTCAAACCTTGGCAGAGGGGCAGACCGCCTGGCCTGTTTGCAAGTTATTGCCCTGAAGAGCCAAGGGGGAAGTCAATTTTTAACTTCTTATTTTCTGGTTTCTGGACACTCGAAGGTTCTTGTCTGCCTGCACTTTGTCTTTATGCATCACTTATTTAATCAGAATGACAAACTAAATATTTCACATTGTCTCTTAGATGCTTCATTTGTAGTTTTAAATCATGGGATTTGTTTATTTCAGCCACCTCTGAAGATAAAAAACCTATTTCAAATGACTCGGGCAGAAATGTTCACAGAAGTATTAAAGTTTTAATTATGTTACATTAAGTCACGTTTGCCGACTTTGTTTCTCACCTTCTGACTGGTGTTTTACCTTAAAAATTAGTAACAAGCAACACAATGAAATGCACTGTTACTTTGCATTATAATATGTGTTTTCTCTAAGTTTGAATTGTTAGAAACATCAAATAATGTAAGTGAACAACTCAGTTGCATATAAAACAAAGACAAAGTCATTATAAGACATTGTTATGCAGAAATGTTGTCAGTATAAGTTTGAATCTACAGCAGCTTTTTTTATTCATCTCTGCTGTTGTTTCTCAACATATAAGAACATTAAAACTGTCGCTAAACAAAAGTTTATTTTTAATCATTAAGAATCCGAGCAGCTGTCAGATTTAATGTGTGAAAAGATCCACTTGAAACTGTTTAACTAACTGTCCATTTCCCTGTTTCCAGTGTTTGCTGCAGTTTTTGAATGACGTGCCATGGAGCTTCACACACACGCGCACACACAGCCCATGAAGTGCATGCAAGTTCTCTGTCTGACACAAATCGAGGACAGTGATTGGCTGAGAGGAAGCAGAAAGCTGTTGCAGGGTGAAAGTCGTGTCAGGTGGTTGACAGACAGCAGAGCACAAGATACAGCTGGCTTGTTAACAAAGAAACCGCCACTGAATTAAAAATAAAGCGGGTGGTTAATGGCTTCTCCTTAAGACAAGGCGCCAGAAATAATGAAGAGATAATATGTAACCAGATGGTTGTCATATTTTTTCTTTTTTTTCTCTTTTTTTTCTTGAATAACACCACAATTTCCTTTAAAAACGAGTGTCAGGCCTTAGAATTATCAACCGCGAGACTATCTGCCACTCGTCTGGATGTAAAATACAGTAAGAGTGCACTGTAATGACTTCAAAGTGTGTTAAAGTGCTTTTGTAGGGACTTGTGAGGACTCACAGGGGGGGAGAACGACGAAGGAAGAGATGGGGACGACATTAACAAAGACAAATGGAAATATTAACACCATTCATACTTAATGAGTCAGAATAAAGAGAAGAGAACTTAGCTTTTAATAATGAAAATGTCCCTGTTCATCTTCTCTATATTATCTGCTCGGAGCTGTTAGGCTTATGTTCCACACACACACATGCAGCTTAACACACACACACACACACACACACACACACACATACAGAAGTACACACACACACATGCATATTCTTTTAGACAGACAGATTCATACAGTTTAAGAGAGACACACAATTAGAGCTGTTAGCCTCAGGCACACACATGCACACAGCCACACACACACACACTCACACTCACACACTCACACACCCACACACACACACACACACATGCATGCATACACATACAGCTGTTAGCCTTCTAGCCCATCTTTGTGTCTACATATTAAATAACCCACCAGCACCAAGACTTGGTACAATATCTCTCTCTCTCTCTCTCTCTCTCTCACACACACACTCACACACACACACACACACTGTCTGACAGATGAGCCATTCTCCCCTCCTCTCCCTCATTTCCTATATGGGAGGAAATACAATAAGGGTTCATTGCCATCTTGTCCAATAGACTTTTAATGGACTAGTTAATTGCAAGAAAATTAAGTGGAATTTATCAAAGGGAACTTAAAGCTCATTCTTGGGCCTCAGGCTCAGTCATATTACTTCTCTCAATCAGTCTTGTGTGTCAGGCCTAATCACACACATGTCATGTACACGCACAAGTGTCACACTGCATCCCCCTTTGTGTGTCTCTCTCTTCACTTGAGCTTAATAAAGCAGAAATGGAGGCCGGTCTGTCGCAGACCCTCGTTAAATCAACCAATCAGAGTTTAACACCGTGAAACTGTGATTTTATTCCCAGACTGCTTCATGCTAAGACCAGATCTGTGTTTCCATCACGGAATTTACACCGTGTGATTATAGATGAATATAAATCAGCAAAGCTTAAACCTAAAAATGAAAGTTAAAGCATTTTTGTTACAAATAATAAACATCATAGTTGTGATGAATTCATTAACTGATTCCCTTTTTTGACAAATAGTCTTAATAATTACAAAAAATGATAATTTTCTCAAACATTAGGATTCCCTGCTTGTCTCAGATTGACATGATTGGAAATCCAGCATGCATTTTGCTGTTGGTCAGACACATAAAGCGGTCTGATGGAGTCATTCTGAGCTGTGGGTGGCGCGGTGCTGCAGTGGTTAGCCATGTCGCCTCACAGCAAAGAGGCTCTGGGTTTTAACTCGCCTCTCTCTGAGGAGTTTGCATGTTCTCTCCGTGTCTGTGTGAATCCCTCCAGGTGCTTCTGCTTCCTCCCACACTGATGAGACACGCAGGTTAAGTTAATTAGAGACTGTAAATCGCCCGGAGGTGTAAATGTGAGTGTGAAGTCGTGTTAGCCCTGTGATGAACTGAACTGCGCGGGGATCACGCCGATGCTCGCTCAGTGTCAGCTGCTGTTGGCTTTACAAATTTTACCATTTTGTCAACTCAACTTTGAATATTTAACTAAAAAAAATATATTTGAAAGATGACACAGTTATAAAATCATCATTAGCTTCAACCTTCTAGCTTGTTTATCCCTGCATCTCTGCCTGCAAAGGTATCTTTTTAACATCTTTGTTTGTGCTTTTAACAATTATTCACAACTTGAATCTTGAATGTTTATTTTTTTTATTTATTAATGTTATCAAGTCGTGCAGAAAAAGGTCCCCATGTGGTTAGTTTCAGTAATTATCTACTTTGTCTTAGTGTGCATTTAATGAAATCAAATCTAGTCACTTAATTAATGTTGAGCTGCAGCCTCATAAAGGGAGTCTGTTTGCATTTCTGACGCTTTCATCTCTTTTCACCGGCTAATAAGATGCTCCAGAAAAGTCTGTTTTTGTTTACTGCCTATGTCTTTGAGATAGAGACATCACACACACACACACACACACACACACACACACACAGATGCAGACACACAGTCTGTGTCGATGGAAATTTCAGCGTGCATTAAGTGACTTTTATTCAAAAAACGAACAGGCTTTGCGAACAAACACAGCTTCATCTATCTCACTGAAAATGGAAATTAAAGACATGAATTGTTAAACATGTCATGCGCTCACACAAGCACACACACACACACAGAAAAACACAAGACTGTGAGCATGCAGCGAGCAACTATTTTGGTAAAAAAAAATAACAAGAAAACAAAAAAACATGCAAAAATAGCAACTTATGCTCTTTTTATTTGTTGTTTTTAAAGTGAACAGGCAGATTTTAGAGTGTTGATCTGCTCTCATGCTGAAAGGAGGAAAGATCTCAAGCCAGACTGAAGAAAGCAATGAATTAAATTGTCCAGTTAGTTAAGATTGTTTCTCACACACACACACACACACACACACACACACACAGGAACTACAAAACAAAGAGACAATGAGGTGCTGGGAAAACAACAAAGAGAGGCAGAGAAGGAATAGAGTGGTGAAGAAGACAAAGTGAAGGAGACGAGGGGAAGAGGTGGTGAACAGAAGCGAGTCAGAGAGAGAAACAGTTGATCAGCAATGAACACGGAGCGAAAAAGGGGGCAGAAGAAGAGCTCACGGAGACAAATCTGTCTGCATGGAGAGCTCCATATTTTCTGTGACTGTGTGTGAGAAACTGTTCTGCTCGCGGAGAAACTATTGTTTGTTTTTATGAGCTCCTAATGTCTCCTTTTCTTGTTTGCCTCTGAGTTTTAGACCTTTAGAACGAGGTTTCTCTCGCGATTTGAGGCCCACTTTGTCTACAACATAATGTAGAAACCATTAGAGTTCCGATCCGACAGCAGGAGACCTTCAGTCATGATCGCAGTCTTGTGGAAACAGAGCTTTGACACTGACAATTCTTCTTTTTTTTATGCTTGTTTCATCCAGATGCAGGAGTCATTAAGATAAATGCTCCGGGACCGAAGCTGCTTTGAGCTCCTCGTTTTCTCAGGTCACATGTGAAACTGCTGCTTGTAAACTACTTTTAAATATGAGGTTTCATGAGCTCACACCGAAGCAGATGAGCACACAGACGCAGTGCCTGGGAGTTGGGATTTGTTGTTTAAATTCAGAGTATATTTTTTCACATTTCTGCATTTTTTTTTCATGTGGTTTGCAATTTGCAGCGGTCACAAAGAGACTCAGAGGGAACTGAGGGAGAAGTTCATACAGATTGTGGAAGGAAAAAGACGAGAGAAGCAACGTGAAGCGAGTGGGTTTGTATATAAAACAGTTGATCATGTAAGTCTGACTGTTAGTTAGTGAACAAAGCCTGTCAGTGTGTTTGTGTGTAGATGTTAGTCATGTTGAGGAGTGTGTGTTTAGTCAGCTGCAGAGTATATAGGAGTAGGTGTGTGTGTGCACGTGTTTCATTTGTTCATTCAGTCCAGTGTGTGTCTTCTGCGCCTTTATATCCAAATGTCACTGTTATAAAATGTGTTTGAATAAAGACAAGTTTTCCTCTTAACAACATCTTTCTGTGTTTTGTGACAGAAAGAATGAAGAATTGATGAAGAATTGAGAGCCGGTCAGCCCACACTGAAATCTATAAATATCACTTTTTATTTTCTCTGCATTTAGTCACTTTGGTTAAAAATAGACACAAGATTTGGAAACAGCTGGACAACTTGAAAGTGTCGGTCTGAGGCTTTGCTGCTGCTCTTCTGGCTCCTATAATTATGTTGCATTTGCTCTCTTTTTTCATTTAAAGAGAAATGAAAAGGACTTAAAGACTAAATTAAAACATTAAATTGGTTAATATGGATATATGAGTGTAAAAAAGAGACACTGCATCTTGAAAATGCCTCTGTTTCACATCACTAGCTGTTCATCTGTCTTCAGCAGTCCAGTGTGATTTGACACCGAAGTTTTCAGGATGAAACTGAACTTTATTTTGCATCGTTTGCTGCTCGTCTCCTCCCTCCTCCAGCTCTTCATCCATCACACTTCCCTTTCAGGTGTCTTCCTCTCTGCCTTTAACAAACTCAAAGCTGAATCTCTTTTTCAGTGGAGCTCTTCAGCAGTGTATTTATCCTGTCAAAAGGTCTCTTCTAGTAGAATTTAAGCTCAGTCAGGTCTTTATCAGCTCTTTGATAGGCCAAATGTTTCTTGTCTAAAGGTGAGAGACACTTCAGAGACACTGAATGAATGAACAAAACTGTTCTCTTATTGTGTGCAGTTCGTGTTGCTTTTGCTTTTTTCTGCACTAAATTAAACTATTTTGTAGATTTATAGTAACATAAGAGCTCAGCCACATTAAACTTTGAGTGCAAGACTTTGACAGATTCACATGAAAAGAAAATACAAAATCTAGCAAGGACATCGTTCATGAATCAGTGCTTTTATCCTAGATATAGAAAAGATAATCTGTGTGTGGAGTCCTGTTGGTTATTTCTATGATTGCCAGTTTAATTTTTTAGTTTGTTGTGTCACAGATTTCCCCCCATCAGCTTGGCATTTCTTATCATTCTTTGCTTGTTTGTTTCTCATTCTTACAGAAAATCCCTCTTCAAGTTTTCATCTCCTCATCTCTGCCACCAGCAGTCGACAATTAAACTCCCTCCAACGTCACATCTTCTTCAAAGCTGATGCAGAGAGACTCATGAAAGAGAAACAATGATACACACTGGGACAAAAATTGGGAAAATTTTCAAGACTTGAAGAGATTGAGAGAGAGAGAGAGAGAGAGAGAGAGAGAGAGAGAGAGAGAGAGGAGAGCCATCGAAAAAATGAAACTCAAAGATAATAAAGTTATCTGTCGGCCAGTCCAACACACACACGCATGCACTCATAAAGACAGATGGACAGGCGTAAAGATAAAGTTGCTGCTATCTGAAATGTAATAAAACTGAAGTAAATGAGTCTATTCTCGGCGTCTCGCTGAAGGCCATTGTTGCAGTAATAGCAACTGCGGAGGTATAAGCCTGAAACCAGAGATAATGACTTAGTGGTAATAATTTCAGCTCAAACAGATAAGGGGCCCCACTTTTGTATTCATGGGGTGTAATCTCATATCCAGACATGTTGGTTTGCTGAGGGAGGTTGCAGGTTCAAATCCCCAGCTGACCAAGTATGGATCTGATCCCATGTATAATCTGTGCCCGGATGGATGGTGACCGAACACCCGGCAAAGGTCAACACAGCAGCCTCAGCTCATATTTCACATGCATGTAGAAAACATGTTGCATTAATCAGGCTGCAGTTTAACAAATGTGCTTTTTTACAGCTGAATTGTGAGTCAGATTCAGAGCAAACGGACACTGAAACATAACCAGAAGACACATGTGGCTTAAAATGTTTTTGAACATTGTAGAGAAACACAGAATAGCATCAACAAAGAGAAAGAAAGCAGCTGAGACAAAACATATGAATATTTTTTCATGTATATATTTATGATTGATAAGAAAAATAAGAGGTTTAGCAGGACGCTGACTTTGTGTCACTGTAAACAGCAGAAATGAGTTAAATATTGGATTTATTAGATATTATTGACCCAATATTTGTTATCTATGTGTGTGACAGTGTTATACATGAATCTGTGTGTGTTTGTGTGTTAGATGTTTGATGTAATCCCTTTTGTCAGAGTAACTTAAGTGATAAAATATTCTGAATTTTCAAGGAGTCAGACTGACACACACACACGCACACACGCACATACACACACTGTGATTCTGGCTGCTCATTATAACTGGCTGCAAATGTTGATAGGATGCAATGCTGTGCTGACTGTGGTCACAGTGCACACACACACATACACACACACACACACATACAGAATATCTCTACATCTGCAAGGTCATGATGGTCAGCATAGTAACACTATCTCTATCTAATGTGTGTGTGTGTGTGGATGTGTGTGTCAGTGGTTGTGCTCGCCCCAGAGTATCCTGCCCCATTGTGTTTGTGATGTTATCACGACTTGAAAAGAAAGAAAGAAAGAAAGAAAAAGACAATAATGCACAAACTTGCTCCTAAAGGCCTAATTAAAAATGGGATTACAGCCGTTTATCCCAGAACTCTTCCTCCCTTTTTCCTCCATTTTTTTTCTATCCCATCATTTCGTGTTTTCTGCAACACATGGTCGGCTGTGGCTAGACTCGGTATGTGTGTGGGTGTGCATGCATATGTGAGCAGTTCGCCTGGTGCACTGCTTCCGTTGTGACCATTCATGTTTGTGGAAAGGAGCTTTTGATCAGTGCGAGTCCGGGCTGTGAAGGCAGACAGGTTTCTGAGCAGGAACAAGATGTCAGTCAGCCGCTGAAACCAACGCTGAGCTCAGGACAGAGAAATTTCTCTGAACTTCTTCCTTAGGTAATGAAATTTTAAAAGGTTTCTGTGGCTTTTTCACCAGCAGATGCCGAGAGAAAATAATAATATTATGTAGCTTTATATGAAATGTAACACCATGGTTCACCTTCTTCTCTTGTTTTTATGTTGTTTGTGTAATTTAATTAGTTTTTAATGTGAATAAACATTCAAAAAAGACTTTGAACCATTAATTACCTTTAATTATATTCCTCTATCTCATCTTGCAGACTGTAGAAGGATCTTTAGGCAGAGAATGTTTTCATTTGTGTATAATCGTCTCTAAATAAGAATCACTGTTTGTTCTGAACGCTTAGAACGAGCTTTTTCTATCTGCAGAGGAAGTGAGTCTGTTTGTGTCGTTATTCCAGCTGCTGAGAATCAACAAACACCTGCTCTAACGAAGGCCAACTTCATTTCTCTTCAAGTTTCATTGCCACTTTAGGCTAC
>JAPZDV010000003.1:21815323-21830184 GCA_029814665.1 Acanthurus lineatus
GAAGTGAGTCTGTTTGTGTCGTTATTCCAGCTGCTGAGAATCAACAAACACCTGCTCTAACGAAGGCCAACTGCATTTCTCTTCAAGTTTCATTGCCACTTTAGGCTACCTGAGATGCCCTGATGGATGGGAAGTGGAAGAACATCGTAATCTACATCCTACATCCTGCGATGTGTGCGAGCTTGTGACAACCAGGACCTATGAGCAAGTTTTGGTTTTAGCCTGTTGCTGCTACACCAGAAACTTAGAGATGAAGAATAAAGTCCAAGCTGAAAGAACCTGTAGTTCGTCTTAAACACTGGTTATGTCACGAAAAAGAACTTCATTGCTTCCATTGATTATAACTAGTACCGACACTGACTGTACATCCACAAAGAGCTGGTTCTTTTTCTAATACAGACTTTCTGACAACCCATCAGCACTAACATACACTGTGTACATCTGTCACCCTCATCACAAACATTTAAAGGCTGTGGATGATGTTTGCAAAGCCTGAATCAGCATTAGGTAAGGCTTTTTTTCTGCTTAGATAAGTCCACAGCACATGTTTAATAGATAAAAAATGTAACAGAATAATTTGAAAATCAAAAAGAATAATCAGAAATACAAACTTCCTTTGTTACCTACACTGCAAACAAAACAAACAAAAAAGAAAGAGTGTTTGGAGGCCACAGACTCTGTATTCTCTTATTTTCGCAGAGATTTTTCAAAATACCTTTTTGTTTTCCCTCTCATGGCCTCCAAAATGTGAAATTCTGCGGCTGCTGTAGGTGACTTGGCTGGCTCGAGGCCTTGGTGTGCACTGAATGATATTGAAATGTAATAAATAGCGTTCTGACCATTCCACCATCCTTGGGTTAAGTAATTTTACCAATGACCCGAGCAGAATGAGACAGTAATATGGGTCCAGAGTGTGTGAATGAGGGACGCATTCATCATTTTCTCCCTCAGTGTCTTTTTCTCTCTCACGTAGCCTTGCTGGTATTCAAGGTCTCCACTAAATTAACTGTCTGCAGTTATAATTATTAAAATGTTATCCAGCACCCTTCATTCACATTCACAGATATACACTATCTACTCAATATTACTGTTATAAACTAATTAATTAATTGTCTGCATTAAATAAACAATATCCACGTTGAGCAGAGATTAGTTTAATTGCACTCTCAGCACCGAGGTGACACAACTACAGAGTTTAAATGAGGAAATGCCTCCTCGTGAGTTTACGTTTTTACAATTATATGTTATAAAATTGCATCCGGGTTATTTAGATGTAGTTAAGGAACTCAGCTCTGAGAAAAAAATGCTGATTTTTTCAATAAGTGAAATGCTGCAAACCAAGTTTTTTTTTATTAATAAGTGAGAAAGCTGTTCAAGCTGCACACTGGGAGCACTGGGATGTCTGGGAGCACTGGGATGTCTGGGAACACTGGGACGTCGGCTGAAACTCCAAAAAAAAAATCAAAATGAAAATCAAGAGCAGTTATCTCCAAACTCGTGATCTGCTATAGATTTACTCCAATGGCAAACAACGATCTTGAAGGGGTTTTGATGTTAATTATATACCACTATTTACTTACCTTTCTGTTGAAACGCTATCAAATGTATCCACAGCAAACATTTTTGGTATTAATACCAAGATCCTGCAATATTTCAGCATTAGATTCAAGACTTCCTTGTTATTTCTGATTCATGCAGCAAGTTGTGGCTTGAGTTAATGCCTTGGGCGAAATTTGGCAGTTGTGTTAGCAGTGGGCCCCTGATACCTGAAATAAGCACTCAGCATAAGGATGGAGATATTTACATTTTGTGATGTTTGTATCATGTGTTGCTGCTGAATTCATAATCAGCATGAATCCAAATTTGCGTTCCCGAGTACGGCTCGTAGCAAATTGCAGCTCGTCGAAGCATCAACATAATAAACACACACACACACACACAGCTGTGAAGTGGATGTTTACATATAGGCTGGCTGTGGAAGATGTAATCTTCTGAGAACTGAACGGTGGGTCACGCAGAGGAATGAGAAGTGATTATGTTGTGGTCACAAATCTGTATGTCGGGGTTTTGCAGAGTACTAACTCATCAGCTTTGTCATTTTTAGGAAGAAGAACTGTAAGCGTCCTAAAATTGCAATCACAGAAATGTACCTGCATACTGAGAGGAAACAGCTTCTGGATGTTGCAGCGGGAATTAAAAAAAAAAAAAAAAGCAAAATTCCTGTAAATTGCATCATTCTTAAGCCTGAAAGTGACTGAGGTACTTGCATGCAGTAAAATCAGGCTAAATGCCTTGGTATCCATACAGAGAGGAGATAATTCATATATATTTTATGCAAATGTGCTCTGTGTCTCCTTCTCATTCTGTCTAGTTCCCTCTTTGATGCCTTTATGTAATACTTTAAGTGGAGGATGGTGGGATCATAATAAAGCCCCCTCTACATCTGCCACTACACCCCTGCACTGCATGCTCAATGCTGTCCTCTGTCCGCCAACACACACTGATTTTTGTTAATACTGTTACATGTACACAGCGTTTCTTTAAGGGAAACGTCAGATAAAGAAAAAAAACAGAGATCAACCACCTGGCAGAGAAATAATCCTCCGTCTCGGCTCCTCTGGTTCTCTCAACGTCGAGCAAATGCTAATTTTTTTATCTGAAAATGTCTCAGTGAATTATTATGTGGTGATTGAGCTGCGACATTTTCTTTATTTAATTCTTAAAAGGTAGAAACTGTTACCAAATGGAGCTAATTGTTGCTATAATTGAAAGCTAAATGTCTTAAGTGTCTGAAATTAGGATTAACAGCTACGATGTAAGTAGAGAACACAATTATATTCAAGCTTAAACGCTTACTTTTGACCTTGAAAACAGCAGCTGACGAAAGGATTTCAGGTCCATTAAGCAGCGCAGAATTTGTATTTTTTCTTATAATAATAAGAATAAGTTTTTATATAGGACTAATTTTTATTAGAACTAATTGCGATGGTTTGGAAACTTCAAAGTTATGTGTGTGATCGCTAAACTTATTGATGTGCAAGTTTATTGGTTGTCTGACTGACTAATTTACCATCGAGTCCCTCGGCTGCTGCTTATCTGATCAGATAAACTCATTTACTTGCAGCCTGGCAAGGTGAAAAATAACCGTTTGCGTTGGTGAGCGACTAATTGCTCATTTACCTTCTTAATAGGCGTCTGGCCGGCTGTTCGACTCACTAACCAAGTCATTAATACAAATAAAAAAAAGATAGAAACTGACTGATTGGCAGTTGGACTGATTGGCTGCCTGAGCTGCTTTTAACTGATTCAGCTGTCCGACTGTTTATTAACTGATTAAACTAACCGACTGACTGTCTGACCCCCGCTTACTCGCTATCTAACTGATGAACCGTCTCCACGGCTGTCAGTCAACATAAGTGGCTTATTTGTGTATTTACGACGCCCTGTGGGGGGCCACGTTAAACCGGCCTCTAATGGAAAGAGGCCTGAGGCGAAGATGTTAGCGAAAATATCCACAATCCAACTGTAAAACCCTTCTACTGCTGCACTGAAATGAGACAAGTGTGGCATAATCTCCTTAACACACACACGCACACACACACTCACACACATAAGACTGATGTGCACAGTGACCCACACCATCACTCTCTCAAACGCCCCTCACAGTCTATCTTAAAGACTTTTCCCGTCTCACCTTTCCTCTCGCTCATGCTCATTTTCTACCGCCCGCCTCCTCGCCCCCCCCCCCAACCCCGCCCGTCCATAAAGAGTGGCCTGTGTGGTGCACTATGGTAATTAAAGTCTGCAGTGATTGGAAATATATCCGTGCACCATATCATCTTAATGCCAGGGCCCTAATATGCCAAGATACTGGCTGTAATTGGATTTTGATTGGTTACTAATGAAGATGCACTTCCTGGGAGACAGACGTGACAAGTCATCTGTTTTACCCCCGCATCCCGGAGTGTGTGTGCATTAACACACACACACACACACACAGGCAGACTTACACACCTACTTATGAGGGCTCAGACCAGCATGCAGAGCCGTGCAGATGTGCATGTACAAGATGCAGGAACACATAGATATGCAAAGAAACGTGTTCTTACACACACGGTTCACACACATGTGAGCTCTGCATGAACACATTTCAGTCTCATCCGAGTAATAGTCTAATAATCTACTCCTTTTAGATCGGTTCAGTTGCCTTAAACTCCTGTGAAAAATAGTGAACTTTGTTGTTGACTTGTTAGCTGCTTGGTTCTTTACAGCCTTCACCAGCAAACCCTGAACTCCGTCTGCTGTTTGGTGCTGAGCAGATCGTGTAGTCGCTGGATTTATTAGAGCTTTCTTCTGCTGAAAACAGGAGCTGCTGCTGCTGAAACAGGGTTAAAGAGAACAGTGAGAGTAAAATATCCAGTAAAAGTGTGGTGAAACCACAAAAAATGACCTGGAAGAGGCTCAAAGTGGACCTGAAGGAAGCCTGACCACAAGAGGATACTAGGAGTGTCCTGTACGGTTGTGGACCGGTTTACACTGGAGCCCAGTTTACGAGATGTTTAATAAATATACAAAACTCCTCCTATTAAATACACAAATGGTGAATGACATCATGCGAACAGTGACATCATGCAACAAAGTGCTGTTTTTTAACTGGTTTTTAAACCTTGATGTTCTTCTTCTTCTCTCTATTAACCCCCATATAGAGTTGAATCTTGGATTTGACCTTTTGATTGTCCTCTGGCACCAATAAAAAAACACAGCCTATAATCAGCCATGCACCCAACTTAATCAAAGCATTTAGCTGCTAAAGTTGTTTTGCATGCATCATAATTTGTGCTTTAATCATATTCAACTTATTTTGCCTCTACATGTGTGTTTAATAGTAGGTAGGCTCACACACATGTAACTGGAGCATACACACAGCATGGGCGACAGCATGTGGTGCAAATATTGTATTTTAAAAGCATTCATTTTAAGTCAATACAGCTTTGTGTAAGCAGATTAGTCCACCCACACTGCACTGGCTGAGATTTTCCTGCTCACATTTCTTTACACAAACACAGACTTGGTTTCACTGCCTGGACTAAATTTCAGCGGGCCAACAGCTTAACATGTAAAAATGTGAGAAACTTCTCAATACACTGCCGTGCCATTCAAGTTTTAGAGGTGAATCAACTCTCTTGTTTCACTGCCACGAGCTGCTTTCCAGGCAGGTTTTTATGAGGATTCGCCGCAGTCGAGGCCTAAAGAATTCACACATAATTTAGTTGAAACGTGCTGCAGGAGCAGATGTACAAAACAGATGTACAGTACCAGATGGGTGGGGTTTGCTGCATCAGTGGTGAGGTTTTTACATAGAGGGCAAACAGCGAAGGGTTTATCCACAACAAAACAATCATTTTGAAAGCATAAAAGTACAGACCTCAACATTGTTTCTCACTTCCTCCAGATACAGTAGAAACTTGATCAGTTGTATCATTCAGTGATGCTGAAGTTAAGAAGGAATCTTCTTTTTTCCATGTTATTTTTGTAAATTGATATCTTTTTTGTTAAATCTGAGACATTGGTTCTTTTTCTCATTTATTTTTCTTATCAAAGCCACCAGATTCCATTTACAGAATCAGCAATTTTATCTTCATGAACAACTTTTCATTCAGTTTTTAAAAAATGAGTTCAAGTTAACAAATGATTTTTGTTTCTCTGTCGACTTTTGCGATAATCATCAACTCTTTTGGTTTGGATGAGATAAATCCTTGATTCATCAAGTTTAAAAATTGTAAAATTAGCTAATTAGCTATGCGCTAACAGGGAATTTAAACATGTCTCCAAAAAAAATCTCCTCCCTCCTCATGTTTCTGAGTGTGTGCACACATGTCTGGGTGCATATGTGTGTGTGTGTTTCTGCATGTGTGTATGTGTGGATGTAAACATTTTTTTACTGACATCTCATTAAACATTCATTAAGAAGCTAGAACATCTTCCAAATGCATCAGTTATAAAAATAAATTGGAAGTGCTGTTCAGATTAGACTGAAAACATCTCTTTCTGCCACATCATCCCTCTCTCTCTCTCTCTCTCTCTTAGATTGCTCTCTTGCTAGACATCCTCAGCAATTCACTCCATCTGTGTCTTTAATCAAACATCTTGTTTAGTCAGAAGCTGATATAAAATTTGCCTGCCTCCCTTCCCGTCCTCTCCTCCTCCTTCTTCCTCATACTAATTCTTCTTTTCACTTTCATTTTCAGCTCTTTTAAACTCCTCTTATAAGAAAAACATCTGTAATATCTCCTGAACTATCTAATAAGTTCTACTTATTTATTCAATATGTATTGTCTTCCTCTGCTTCCAATTTTACTCTTTTAAAACATCAGCTTCCCTCTCTCAATAAATATATGCAAATATATAATCAGATACCTGTTATGTAATGTGTAAGTGTATGTTTTTGGTTTGTGAAGCTCAGATTTGGAGATGATCTTTGGCTCGTGGTGTGACACTGGAGGAGGTGATGTGTTCGAGAGCATCTTCATACACGTATGGCAACACGTAAGAAGAAAAATCTGTTAAAGCATCTGTGTCTCTGAGGGCCACTAACCATTTTCCCACCAGGCCTGCAAACGCACACATAAACACACACACACACACACATGAGCAGACAGACTGGTGAAGTACAGACATCTGAGTAAATCTCTTTTGGATTTAAAAAGCTCATGAGACTTTGCTTAATAGAAAAATTGACAGCATTGTTTGTAAAAAAAAATTTAAAAAGTGTTAAAACTTGCCCTCTTTAGTGTTTTTAGAAAATGTGATGCAGTGAAATGATGTGAGCTCATAAAATGGAGATAATGTGATGCAGCGCTGCCCCATGAGCTCACCATCAAAGTATCACAACTCACTGCACATTGGTGTTATTTTTATTGTTTGTACCACCTGTTTCCTCACACAGTTTAAGCTGATCTGATGCCGATGCACAAAGTTTGTGTTGTGAAATTCACAGATCACATGACATCTTACTACAAGTCTTCATGTTGTTAATTGGTGTAATAATTTATATACTTTGAAAGAATCTTTACAAAGAAAATAATCTATTATTTAATTAGAAATGAGTGGTGCCTTTAACACATTCAGTCAGTAAGAAATGTTAAAAATTCCAAAGTTTGTTTGTATCACATTTTGAAAGAGTGCAGAAAAACAAAGTCAAATAAAGTTACAAGAGTTTATTTTGTTAGGATAATTGGTTAACTGCATCTAGAAAAGTTTTTACTATTTTAGCTTATATTGTAAGAATTTTAACATTAGCTGGTTGCTAATTAGCACTTGAGTGCCATCTAGTTCCATTTTACAGGAAAGAAGGTGACATCTCTACAGTTTCTCCTTCAACTCACATAAAAACAAACTCAGGCGGATAAAAAACACTGAAGTTAAGAAATTATATGTATTTTTGATTTGGGGATAAACTGTTATTTTAACTGTCCCTGTGCAATACACTTTCTACATGACTGCCTCAACCAGACACATGGATGCTATTTATGATTTAAAATGAATGTGTTACTCTCTTACATCAATGAGTGATGCTGCAACAAAAAGGTGACTAGTTTTATTTTTTCTTTTCCTTTTTTTGTAGCTTTGGTAGAAATTCCACTGAAAAGAGATTTAGACCATGAGGTACTAAAACTCTCCAGTGGAACCAACACTAATGAATTTCTCTGAAATGACATGTGGCAGTAAAAGTGAAGCCAATACCAAAGAAATTCTTCCGAGCAGCATTCAGACCAGGCCACATTATAACAGTGTGATGAAATCAGTGACTGCTGGTTTCAATTAACTCTCAGAACAGCAGCTCTACTTCACGATTCAAAGAGGAAAAAATCTGATATGTTGTCACGTCAACCAAACTGGGATATATTTTAAAATGAACACTTTCATTATAAATGAATCACCGCTCACTCTGAAGTTTGAAAAGGAGGTAAAAGTGAATTGACCCTGATTCTGTCACTGATACTAATGACAGCGGTTCAGGTTTGATGGCAGCTTCTCGCAGATGGACAAGAAACTGAAGTATGAACAGGCAACAGGAAGGGAGAGATGAGAGGAGGAGTGAAAAACTGGGAGAACAAGGAGATTAAAAAAGGATAGAAGGGAGTAAAATATACAAATAGGAACTTCTAAATGGAAATGAATAAAGAAAAGTCTGTCAGTATGGTCGATACGAAATAACATAACAATCACGTCGATGTAATGTTGAAGTCCCGGGATTGAATTTTGATTTTAGTCTCTGATTTTGCTCTCATGGGCTGACTGAGGTTTAATCTAATCTAATCTGAATAAGAAGAAGGCAGAAAAGGACATTAGAGTCAGAAAAGTGCAGAAGAAGAAGAGGAGACGAGTGGAGAAGACATTAGCATTTGTATTACCTCATTCTCCTGCCAATGGCATCCACCTCGCCTCTGCTAAAGTCTGCACATAAGTGTGGATTTGCGGCGTTATTATTACCAAGGATGGGGACCAATTTCTATCTATTTCTACCCCACTATTAGAAACTTATCTGATACACACACACACACATGTACACACACACACACACACACACACATACACAAGGCTGGGGGAATGCAGGGATCAAGTCCAATTAAATAAATAGCAGGTTTAATTTGAGCCTGGTTGAAGAATTCAAAAAGCTATTAAACTCCCGATAACTTATTTTTGGAACTCAGTTTTGGGCACACGGACTGGAGCACATGCCACAAACATGACACAGAAAAACCACATAGGAAGACACACTCAAAACACACACATACACACACATTCATGCATGCACAGTTCTGAACCTCAGAGGTCTGAACATTAAAATCCAAATGAAGCACTGATCTGCTTTTAGCCTGAAGAGCTCACTGCAGTAGGTATTTAGCTGCCTCACACTCACAATAGGAACTCTTTATACTAAGGACTAAGGACTACAGGCTATGTGTGTGTGTGTGTGTGTGTGTGTGTGTGTATTAGATCGTGCGTGAGTGTGTCAGTGTATATTAAAGTTTTAAAAATCGTGTGTTTCACCGTCACAAGAAGTCATCACACTGCTTTAATTAGAGGCGGCTCTCTATGCGCTTTAGGAGGTTTGGGAGAGCGAGAGAAAGACGGAACAACACACACACAACTTTCACACACACATGCACGTGCACACACACAGTTCACACAAAAGCCATACTTACTGGAAATGTACTTGTATAATTTGACTTACAAGCTCATATGAGCGCAGAAACACACACAGAAATAGATGCTACACATGCAAACAACTCCTCTTCTGCATTTGCACTGTTTCCTCTGTGTGTGTGTGTGAGTGTGTGTGTGTGTTTACTGTACACACACAGAGTCTTAGTGCCCTCTAGTTGTGTTCAAAGATTTTCTTGCTCTCTAATGATTATACCGATTGAAGCACAAACAGTTGTGAAGCCTACTTGAAGTATAACCCCCCCCCCCGGTCTCCCATCGAGTTGCGGGTCAACGTGCTGCGTGATCAAAAACTGTCAAAACAAAGATAAACAGTGATACTTTGCAAACATTAAGTGAATCCTGTTTATTCCCTCTTCACACCCCTTTTCATATTTTTTCACCTTTACACTGACTAACATCTTTTCTACCACCCACTCCAGATCTAAGTGGATTTCTTGTTTGTTCACGGTATTCTTCCGATTTATTTGCCCAACACTTCAGAGGAGATGATCATTCAGAGGTCAGGAATTTGCACTTGGTTGGTTGCAGTAAAAATACCGATGCTGAGACTGAAGAGTGGAATAATCTTACTCTCACAGTCACTTTAAGTCTGTCTAGATAAGACTGTTGAAAAAGCTTTAATTTATATGTAAATGTCCTTCTGTTTTCCCGACACACTGCAATATATCTGCAGCATCAATGAGAATGAATATCAAATCCAATGTGTCTCATTTTTTCTGAAACCGTTTTAATAGTAATGATTATAACAAAGAATAGAGAACAAAATAAAATGATTCATTGCAGTGTTTAACAGAAACTCGTCTATGTGTTAGAAATTGTTCACTGGGGTTTAAAACCTTGAGGTATGAAGACATTAAACAGAATTAATGTTCATGTACCATTATATGTGATTTTGAACTACATCTTAAACTGTGCCGCCTTAATGCAATGAGTTTAATTCAAAGGTTTGCATGTACAGAGGATAATCGTAAGCTCTTGGACATCTCATTTGTGCAGAGGTCAATACTGCAGGACTGTTATAAAGTATAGTACTCTGTACTCTATAATATAATCCAATAGTTATTCATTTAGCTGTAAGTTTCATCACTTCGGTCCAAACTCCTCATTTCAATTCAGTACTTGTTTGTGCACTTTGTCCCTTTTTTTTCAAAATAAAACCTAAGGAGGGTTCATTTTTGAAAAAGATAATATTTTTAGTTGTGAACCAGTCAACCTGACAGAGGAATGAAAAGAAAAAAAAAGGCTATAAACAAGGAACACAAAACACACATGAGTTTAAGGTCAACCACAGTGTCTCCCACATTTTAATCCATCTTAAGAGAGCTGTAATTTTAACTTTACCCCAAACACATGAAATTACTTTCATTGTTCAGTTTGAATGAAAAAAAGCAACTAATTTGCTTTTGAAATTAGCATCATAATCACATGATGCTTATCAGAAGCAGGAATTCTGTCTCAATGAATATGAGGTTTAAAGAAGAGAAATAAACCCTGTGGCTTAGTGAAGTTTCCTGCAGACCAAATCTTTATCCTCCACCATTCTCATATTGATGGAGTTGCCAGTTCAGGCCCTCTTTTCTGCCCACATCATTATCTGCCCATTATGCAAGCATTGCTCCCATCATTGATTAATGATTCATTACTACGTAAAGTCTAAGTTTTCTGCAGAAAAGTGGAAGTCCTGGTTCCTCAAAGTGCACCTCAGTGTCTTGAAATCAACAGCTGAGAGTGATGATGTGACTTTATCAAGCTGAAGCCATAATATCCTGACTTATTTAATGAAAAGTTTTTATCAGAATTTAAAAGAACTTATCGCTCTCCATCACTTAAAGTATTGACTGACCATAGATCACCTCCTCCATCATTTATCAGGTTATTAAAAAAAACTATGGCAGCCAATATTGACATAAAAGTTAAAAACATTAGACATCAATTTCCTTCTCTTGAATAATGAAAGTGAAATCGGAAGTCAAATATTCGCCCCTTATAAAGTGGTGACAGCTACTTTTACGCAGTGATTGATAGCACACGATTAAAAAGGAATCGTGGTACGTCACGAAAAAGAAGGTTTTGATTAAGTGACATCAGTGTGAAAGGACGTTCAAATTTTGAAGCTGGCAGAGGGGAAACAGAATGGATTATCCTCTTTAGATAAGGCCGTGATAATAAGCTTGATCTCTAATGCAGCTCCTCAACTGTGTCTTAAAAAAGGAACTTAAAAAAATAAATAAAAATAAATGAAAAACTACATCTTACACGCACCAAAAGACAAAGGTGCAACCACCCAGTTCTATTTCAGGTACTAGAGATTGAAAATGAGTTTTAATCTCCATGTGACAAGAAATATTGAGTTCACTGTCAAACTTTTCCTTTTCTGTTCCACCCCCATCATCAATTGGTCATTACTAAAAAAAGACCTGGGATATATATATATATTTTGGGTGGATGTTCCCTCTAATCGTCCAGATATTGAGTGCATTGGGAGGCTAACATTTTCCTCTCAGTTCCTCCCACATCATCAGTTAGTCATTATGAAGGCTGAGTCATTAGCACGCAGACAGATCGTTAATGCAGAGACAGATCGTTAAAAGGGCCCAGCTCTTTGTCCTTATTGAACAGGGAAGTATTATTTTCACACCTAGTGTTATTCATCTTTGTGACAGTGAATGGGAGAATACAGCAGGATTTATGGACAAAAAACAAGCTTAAAAAGCTGCTGTTGTCCCGTATCTCATTATGCTAAGATGATAACAAAGGGGGAATTATTAGACTCGATGTGATGGTGTTGGTACCAGATCAGGATTTTTAGTAGGTGTTAAATGAAGCTTTACTGAAACACCAGTGGCAGGTCATGACACTTTTTTTTTTTTTTTTTTTGCTTTTTTGTTTTAAAGCCTTTCCACAAATCACACTTTTGGATTCAACAAAACCAAAACAATACAAGAAATTAATTAATGACAATTTAGGTTTTCATTTCTCGCCTATGTTTATGCAGAAATCTGGCTGTTCCAACCTCACCACCTACAGTGTCATCACAATTTTATGACTAACACACACACACACACACACACACACACACACACACAAAGGAATCAAACATTGCCAAAAACTTTCAGATTTGAGTGAAGCAAAAACAGGACATTCAAATCCTCCATTTGAAGTCAGAAAAACAAACAAACAAACAAACAAAAACAGCAGAAAACATTGTGTTCCTTTTGTCCGTTCTTGCTAAAGGCAGCTATGTGATGGACAATTTTTTTTTTTTCTCAAAGCAAACCTTATTGTCATGTAATGTGGACTGTTAAAAGCCATGGACAGAAAAGCCTGCAGGTCTTAAACTTTTTTCTAGCTGTTCTTGCTCTAATATGAAATGGAATCAATATGGTCGCCATGCAGAAACACATTCAGGCACTCAATTCAGGTTCATTTCATTCTCCATCGAGTTTGCTCTTTCTCTCTTTAAGAATAAATAGATAGTGGTAGGTGGGTGGTTGAGAGCAGGTGCATAATTTTTCTCTTTGTACACACATGTACCTTTCTATATTACCAACAGTGGCCTGTGACCACAGTTACCAAGTGAGGACGTCAGTTTGTTGTGATTAGAATAAGAGAGAATTCTACTTTTAGTAAATCACAACACCAGATTATGTTCCAACAAAGCTAGTAATTTTTTTTTTACATCTCAAGTTTCAGTTTTAAAATCATATAAAACAACAAACAAAAACAAACAAGGAAAAAAAAAATCTTCAAAAAATTACATTGTCTTTGAAAGATTCAAATGCAAACACATCTAAAATATTGTCAAGCAAGTGAAAGTGGAATTTATTTAAGAAAGATTTAATAACTAAAGCAAACTACCAATAGTGGACCTCCAAATTGTCCCTAGTTGGCTCAGTGGACTCAGTTCATTTTTGATGAAGGCCACAGTCCACTGTTTGAAAGGTGCATGAGTACAACTAACACATATATACACACACACACACACAGACAGACACACACACACATTAGGAACATGCACACCGTGGCCATTCATCCAGGCATTGAGTTGAGTAATGAGTGGTTTTAGTGAAGGGGACAGCTCACCTTCTTACCAACCCTTCTCAAGGAGACTTCTGATCATTGTTGTCAGCTACAGCTAAGTACGCTAAATGGATACTGCACTGTCCGGTGGCGTGTGTGTGTGTGTGCATGTGTGTGCTTATGTTATTGTGTGTTTGTGTGTAGTTCAAGGTAGAAAGAAATGTGTGCATGTGTGAAATCGAGAGAGGAAGGAAACAGAATCTAAGTTTATGTCTTTTCTCATATGTGTGTAAAATCAATGGTGTCTATGTAAGAGTGTATTTGTGTGTATGTGTGTGTGTGTGAGAGAGAGGTACTCCCCAACACCTTACATCTGTCTCCCATTACGATAAGGACAGACCCACTGATAGATGTATAATGGACTTTCCTTTCTGTGTTGCATGTGTGAGTGTGTGGGTGTGTGAGTGTGTGTGTGCACAAATGTGTGTGTGTGAAGGGAACATTTAGCAGCCAATCAATCACAAGCTGTCAGATGGGTAAGTGTGGGGAACAGTGTCAGCAAAGGTGACACAGACATGCACGCTCAAGCTTGCGTGCACGTGGAGACACACACATGCATATACATGGGAACCAAACTTAAGTCACCAGGTGAAAAAAAAAAACAGAGTGGAAGTTGTTTAAGCATCCGAATATGGCCTCCGTGCTTCCTGAGTCAAAATGTACTGCACACTTAGTCCTAAAACCCTGAACATAAGTGTTTCTCAACAAGTCCTCATACTCAACCTGTAAAAACTGTTTGCATCAGTCTAATATTTGGTTTCTGAATGTTCGACATCTATGAAAAAAAGATCTGGTTTGACTGACTATGACTTCCTTATTCAGGCAGGGGGAAGCTTGTGATCATAGGAGGGAAAAATGTGTCTGAAAACCAATAATTAAAAAAAATAATAATACACCCACAGAATTTTTAGAGAGGTTCAGAATGAAAGTCTATATTTTTCTGAAATCCTCTCTCACACCACCCTCTTGTCCAAATTCTATAATAAGGTATAGTCCCAGATTATATGTATATATTAGGGCTGGGACTTTATTGCATTAATAACAATTAATTAATTACAGAAAAAATTACGGGACAAAAAAACCCCCACATTTAATCGCAATTTATTTTTGCACTACAAACAGCGCTGAACATTTCACTTTGCACGAGTTTCTGGAGTAGCTCAGTCGGTAGGGCGGGTGTCCTATGTACAGAAGCTTTGTTCTCCACGCGAGTTTGATTCCAGCTCCGATCATTTGCTGCTTGTCTATAAAATATAAGTTTGGCTGGTTGAAAAACAACTATTGGGTGGAAATCTGGATGTGTCCGAGAAAGAATTTGCCTATTCGGAGCTGTTCCAACCTCTGCTACCATCTCAATGCCAAACATGTTGCAGCTAGCACAGACGACAAAATGTTGCTTCTTTTGTCAAATACTGATATGCGATTAATTGAGATTAATTAATTACAAAGCCTCTAATTAATTAGATGAATTGTTTAATCGAGTCCCACCACTAATATATATATATATATATATATATATATATATATATATATTCACAGACTTGAATATT